>JAJIRX010000567.1:1200000-1714903 GCA_023853785.1 Psilocybe azurescens
AAGATTCAATGCTCAAACTCGAGAAGCCTGAGCAAGTTATTCCTCAAGACTTAAAATCGTCTCTGGAATTACCAGAACCTTCGATTTCAGAAGAGACCAAGCCTCCAATACAAGGGTCCTCGCTAGCGGAACAAAGTCCACGACGAGCAGAACAAACTCAACTAAATCCGAAACTAGAGGAGGTCAACACTGAAAAGAATGAGGTTGCTATTCCAGCCTCGCCTGCGGCGAAGAGGTCTCTCAAAGTAGAAACAGCAGAAGACATAGTTTCGAACAAAATGGATGTTGTTGATTCACCGAAACAGACTCCAACATTTTCCAACCTTCGAACGCGATCACCTTCACCTCAGGCACCCCGAAGTAGCAATGATCATCAACGACCTGCCGTTACAAATGCCCCTCCGCGGAGTTGGTCTGGTCGTTCACCTCCCAGAGGGCCACGAAATTTTCCCCGACCTATAAACCTACAAAATCAACCACCGTATGCAATTGGTCGAAGAGACTCCCGAAGATCCTATCCAAACCCAGGACAACCGGCACACCCTATATCAACAAGCAAAGTCGAACCCGACGTAAAGCTGCCCATGATACCAAAGTATGATCGCTCGAAGATGCCAACTGAATTAGCAGCATTAGAAGGAGAGGTGAGCTTTTTTCCGGTTTTTAGTCGCTGTTCGCTCATTGCTGACATTCTTTCAGCTTGCTAAATTACGGACCCTTCGGTTGACTCATGCTCACCAGGACTTGACTCAAGTAAAAGGCTTGCAGAGAGCATTACATGAGCTTGATATGGCTTCTATCGATTTACATGCAGCTGAAGGTCGGCGTCGCGTTGCTGATGCTCAGCTAGAGAAGGCAAAGACAGGCTCACTGGGTATTGATGCCCCAGATATCGTCGATATATAATGTATAATACCATCTTAATTTAGTGTATTCATCATCTTCGTATTCTTTTCGCTTCTGGGCTTGAGTTTTCAGCTTTGTAATTGATTGTTGCAGGTTTAAGGCGGTCCTCGTGGCGAGAGCTTTGCTGAAATCGGATGTAGAGTGGATTATTAGTGGGGCAGCGCCCATACTTCTACCATAGGGTTCCAGAACTTGAGTAAATACCGCTCTTAAAATCCTCTACTCTTCAACCATTCGATGACTTCGTTCTTCCAGTGACCACCTGACACGATGAGATGCTTGTTCTGTGCAATCTGGACTTTCAGCCGAGTCGCCTCGTAAGTTTCTTTTTCGAAAAGTGATTCGGACAGGTCCCTAGCAAGCACCTTGAAAATGGAATGCTTAGAAATAACCCAAACTGATGATAAAGGCCACATACACCAGCGTTGCCTTCTATATTGCGGACGAGAATCATATAGCGACCCCCGGCGTTGCGCACATCTGTATACACTGGGAGGTTTCCTCTGGTATTACGCGGCACGTAGTACGGAAGACTCAAAGGGGGAGTTGTTGAAGATGTTGATACCAGTTCATTCACAGTAGCTGCCTCAGAGAACGTTCGGTTTGCATTGGTTCGCGTCAACTGAGAGGCTACTCGTCTGCGGGCTAAAGATAACATTTCTGGGGGCTAAGGTCAATGAAGGTATTCAGCTTGCATATTAATCAGTGCGAATGAAAGCATACATCTCGAAGAAACTGGGAACCAAATAAGCAGTGAGTATTGAGTATGAAGTACGCATTTGTACAACAGGAAAAAGTCACGCCGCGGCTGCTGCCATTACTATATTTGGTACGTATAAGGCCTGTAGGTTATTGCGGCGTCGAGAAAAGGGTGGGATGGTCTAGTGCAGATACCTTGTCCGTAAGTCCTACATGACGGCCAGTCTTTTTCTGAAGGTTCAGACGCAGAAACCTGAAGGTAGGAAAAACTGCCAAATGCATGGTCATTGACTCATTAACCGCAACAAACAAGTTACAACTAAGTACGGGATTATGAAAATATAGAGCCGCAGATAGTATTCACAGCACATGTGTGATACATAATGATGAACTGATTCTGACCTTTCGTTCAAGCACATAACCTCCGACTGTGAAAAAGTGTAATATCGAACAAGGCAAAGACAACACGTAGATGGAAGGGACGAGTCCAATAGGGGTAGCAGGTGTATACGTAAAGACGACATATGTAAAGGCAGTAGCTCCTCAATCAAGCCTTCTACGCAATAATGAGAAAAGTATGAAAGAATGAGCGACACCTATCTCGGTGAAGACATTTAGCAACAGCCACTGGACTGCTGGGATTGCACGGTTTGCCCAGGAGTGACCGTTGAAGATTTAGCGGCTCCTGAAGGTGTCGAGCTGGAGCCCATACTATAGAAGTATTATATATTAGCCTCAAACTGCACATAGCTCTGCAACACTTCTTACCGGTCTTTGATCTGCTTGGCCATGGTCAAGAAAGCCTGCTCCACATTTGTTGCGTTCTTCGCGGATGTCTCCAGGAATGGAATATTCAATTGGTCGGCGAATTCCTGTAGGAAGTATGTTAGTATATGCAATTAAAGAATATCCTGAAGCTGGACCTTGGCAACGCTGTACTCGACGACTTTCTTGCTGGTCAAATCAGATTTGTTGCCCACGAGCAACTTGTTGACGCCTTCTGATGCATATCTGTCGATTTCTTGGAGCCACTGCTTAACATTCGTGAAGGTGTCTATAATACGGAAAGATGAGTCATGACGACTTGGTAATGCATTGAAACTGGGTTCACCGTTGTCGGTTACATCGTACACAACAATGATACCATGGGCGCCACGATAGTACGATGAAGTGATTGTTCGGAAGCGCTCCTGGCCTGCAGAGTCATTCAACATCAGAATGTGTAGTAACTCCATAGTGCTTTGTTATCTCACCAGCGGTATCCCACTAGAAAGAAGGAGAACAGAAAGGTTAGTGCATGAAACCAGGCAAATGAAGGCCGTGGCAACGAGGCAACACTAAAAATGCGGAAAAATGCCCCAAGGGCAATGGATACCGCCAATCATATAGAACACTTGGACCGAGTATGTGAGGTTTGGGGTGTAACAAGAACGAGTACTCACGATCTGGAGCTTCACGGTCTTGCCCTCCAACTCAATGGTGCGGATCTTAAAGTCCACTCCAATGGTGCTAATGTAACTTTCTGTGTAGGTGTCGTCCGCGAAACGCAAAAGTAGGCAAGACTTGCGAGGAGAATGGTCAGAGTTGGTTGGGGGTTAGAAAATAGAACACATGTCGCACCTTGCCAACACCGGAGTCGCCAATGAGGAGGAGTTTGAAGAGGTAATCGTATTCACTTGTATGCATGATTGAAGTAGGTATTTGGGAGAAAGACAAAAGGTTATGAGACTGGTGGAGGGAGTTAGAATAGAAGATGGAGGAAAGCTGAAGTGGCTGCGTCAACAACTCAAGTGACAAGGTAGCACTGCCGTTCACGTGGCCTTCCGTTATCGGCCAATTCCATTTCTTTTGTCACAATTTCTATTCTATCGATTTATCAAGGCTTCGAGGAGAAGAATACCACATATATTCACTGCCACCAGAGCTTCTAACTCGAAGGTGAGCAAAAGTAAGCAAGTACAGAAGAAGTAAAATTCGGTCCCGTAGAGGAAATTAATGAAAAGAACGAGGAATAACGCTAAATCAAACTAAAATCAATCTGAAATAAGAATGCAGTTACATTTGCATTGAAGGCCATGGAAAGTGGAACCCCTAAGGTAGCAGCGGTATCACTAGGTTCCCCAGAAGTATAAGTACGTGTGACAGGCCCATGGGTTTCGAGAAATAGTCACTGGGGCCCTCTAGTAACCTTGAGGTTGCCCTTGATATTGTTTTGGATATTGTCCTTGATAAAAAGGAGCCCCTGGACCTGGCTGATAGTTTTGAGGACTTCCTTGCCATGCCGGTGGAGGTTGAGGTGGATAATAGCCTCCCGGCTGCATTGGTACGCTCGTTACTGACTGAGGTTCCCACCTGAAAAACAAAGAGATTACGATGTCATCATCAAGTTGAACTCCATCGAATACAGGTAAAGGACAGTACCCTGGCTGGATAGAGGTGGCCCATTGACAAATGGAACATCGCCATATGTGCTTGCTTGACATTGGAATCAATGGAACAAAACAAAATTCAAAGTATTCTTTAGACTTTGCGCTAGCCACCGCAGCTATAAGATAATGATAGGACGTTAATTCATTTTGACTTAAACTTGTTAGATTTGACTCGCCATTATGACAGTTTGGGCATATTCGAGGTGTCTGATCTCCTTCAGGGGAGATTTTGGTAGTACAACCGACTGGATGAAAGGGTGGCATTAAGATGGGCCTTACATAAAGTTGCAGTCATTCAATCACATACAGATCATTGGAATACAAACTAGTAAAAATGAGAACTACATTTCTCAGACAATTCACGGTAAACGTACAGAAGAAATCCATATTGTCCTACAGAGTCTGAAGGAAATCGTGTGATTGATACCACCTTCACAAAGATAAGTTGAAGTATAACAGACTCGATTGGCCGCCTTGAACAGACTGATTATTGCCAACCGATACAGAGTGCTGACAATACTTCACAGTAGAGAGAGTCAGAGGTTGTAGCTTTAAAGAAACAAGTGTGTGGGAGAAGTCTTCTTGAAGGATGAAGTAAGACGGGTGAAGCTGGGTAAGTGACGTTGCGGCTGCGCAGTGCGGACTTGGCGCCGGAGACTGTCAGTGTCAAATGAGACTGTTGCGAGATAGGGGCTTGGACATGTGATATAAAACTCTAAAAAGAACCGTCACTGGAGGACGTTGACCTGCAATGGCAATGATGCAAGGATGAACAGGCCGTCAAGATAATATTACAGTGTATTTACGATCTGGTCACATTTTTATCGACATGAAACGATGAGGGAAGCGGCAGAGGCCATAGATACCATTTCAAGTCCAAAGGATGCTAAGTATTAGATTGTCGTGGGTGTGAAGATATAAAGAAAAATAAGGGTGGGTCATTTCTCCAGAGAGCACTCAGACCTTGGGCATAGTCTGCGCAATGTATTCAGGTTGATATCCATGTTGATTAGGCGGTACCGTATTTTGGGGAATGCTGGCCATTGCTTGGCTCCTAGTCACTCCACTGCTTAGCACCAAAGACACGTAGCATATAGCCATAAATGAAGTGAGGTACTCACCCTTTGGGCACATCTTGGCTCCATTGGCACGTACTACATACCAAAATATGTTTTCTAGAGACCGGAATAAGGGGTACCCAGAAGAGCTCAAACCAGGTGCTTCTCTTTGCAGGGAAGACGGTTACTGGAAAAGTAAATGTTCATAAGCGATTTTGTGTAGGGTCAATGGGGTGAAGAAGTCTTCGGTTCACAGGAACTTTTGAAAGCACTTTAGGCTCACCATTATGGCATCGAGGACACAATCGCAGAGCTTCGTCCCCCTCAGGCTTTATATGAGTGGGACATCCAACTTAAAATCAGATCTTTAATGCCTATGAAATGACGAAGAAAGCGCAAAATTCATACATATGATTGGAATGCACATCGCCACTGTTTCAAGTATAGTATGCTCACGCGAGTCAACTTTTTCGTGATTCAGACTGCTGAAATGATGAATCTGCACCCATACCCATTATATAAATCTCTTTATCTTACCAGAATGTTCGACCAAACGTGTAAGGTCTGGAGTGCTTACACAGTGACAATTGTAGAAAGTAAGGACAAGGTACTTGGGAAAGATCAATGTTGAACGTTTGAACGTTGAACGCTGGGATTCACCATCGGATTCTGGAATCTGGATCTAGACATAGTGACGGAGGGCTCTCCGCCATCATGCACATGATTTAGCAGGCGTTTTTAGGGTTTTTATTTGGCTATATGTACGTATGCCACTCTTTCCAAAACTGGAACATCGAAAGGCGCATTCCATTTATAGCTCCTTGGTCTTCAAATTGTCTCGAGTTTCATCCAGAACACGCCGTTGACGAAACGTCGTCTGTCATTTCTGCCATTGCGTTTGTCCAGAATCAAGAGGCATATAAATTTACACATGTAATCTACTAAAGTTAAAACTACAACTAACAAAGGGATCAACAAAGTGCTAATCAACACATGAACGGACGGTCTGATCGTTCAGGCTAGTAATTACGAGGGTCAACAAAGTTGAAGATGGAAACCGCACCAGGAAATAAAGATATGGTGATAAATAGTAGTATCTTATGTAACCAAAACACTTCAATGATATCCCCCGTTGCAGTTTTCGCCGAACTGAGGACATGAAGGAAAATCAATTTGTGTAAGAATAGAAGAATAAGTCTCATTAAATGGAGTCGTCACCGTGTAGTTTGGGCCAGTCGAGGCCACCAGAGCCTGCGACTCCATCGGTGAATGACGATGCCCATAAGCCGTATTTGCTACCATCGACGAATTTTCGCGAATCATTGGACCCGTAACGGGCACGCTGTAGCTAAAGTGGTCAACATCTGCGACGCCATGGTAAAACATGTCGTCTGTTGCTTTGAAGCTGCCCATATTTGAGAAAACGGGTGATCCACGTCTACTAAACCCAGTCCCCGTACTAGTGGCGACGGAGGTTGAGGTCCCCGGTGGCGTATACGACGGCCATGCATTCGATCCCCGGTCATCCACGCTACATGCTGTAGAAGGGGCTGACTCGACGCGGCGTTGAGATGGATATAAGCTGAGTGGTCGGAGTATCGGTCTATCTTCCAACGAAGTCACGCCCATGTGGGGGCTCGGCGACAGACTGAGGTTGGGGCCGGATAATGCAATCGGCTGGGGATAATCCGAGTCGTATAGAGGTATGTGATGAGGTTGACCTTGGCGCCGCAGCTTGCGGTTATCCCATATCATTTTGATGGTGTCCTCCCGTTCATCACTTTTTGAATAGCTCCACCTCATAGTAGCCAAAGCAGTCAGGCAAATAGAAACCCCCTCGTCTACTGTTAGATCGACGAATTCCGGTTTCTCGTCCTCAGCTCCAGTGTCGACGAACTCTCCGTCCAAATTAGCAACAAGGTAGGCAGCAAAAAAGCAGCCGTCCTTAACAAGTCCTGCGTCCCATCTGAAAATAGAAGGAACGTCGCTGTGCTCCCTGGGGGTGTGAGTACGGAGTATATTTATTATCCGGGGTAGTAATTGCAAGCACTTCCGATTGGCGGTCAGGTGTAGATGTTGGGGAGAAAGGTACGGCGACGAGTTGGAGGAATGTGAAGAAGGTCGAGAGGAGGAACCTGATGGATCGTACAGGACTTGGGGTGTAGAGCTTGACGGGAAGTCTTTGAGCGACTCTCGAATGACGTTATCTAAATAAGCAGTAATGAGACGATGCACTCCCAAAACTGGCGCACTACTCACGACATTCGAAGATAAAAATCTGTCCAGAGATACATTTAGATTCAACTAACTTGTATTCAGCAGGAATATTCAACTTACCTGCCATCCACTAACGTATTGATTGATTTCGAGGCGCCGCATAACATTATCGTGGTCGGTTGTTTGCCGCTTCATTAGCTCAAGCTCTTGCCAGCATCGATCAAGGCTTCTCCAAATGTCGCGCATACCATTAGCGTCAACCAAGCCATGATCTTCCGCCCTTCGAATGGCTTTTACACCCGTGAGCACGCAGTGGATCCTTCGGCAGATATTGCCAAGGTCCAGGGGTGCAGCACTGGCATGCATCAGGTGCATAAGTCCTCTGCGCGAAGCCGTGTCCTGTGGATTGAAGCCTGTTGACTCTTGGAGGTGGTATGGATCCACAACATGCATGCCATCGAGAGGAGGAGAGGCAGGAGAAGTTAACCCAGAGTGTCCCATGTCATTGGCCAATGGCAAAGTTCGTTGAAAAGCATCCAGATCTTCGTTATTTCTGAATTCATGGTGAGCACGAGCGACGATGAAGGCAGTACGAGGAGACATACAGGACAAAGCGGCCCCCTCGTATACCTGTCGTTAAGCCCTCTTGGGTATAAGCATACCAAAAGAGGCGCGCCCGGGTGCTTGCGTCTTCGTAAGTGGGAGGAGGCACTGCGGAGACAACGCATAAAGCTTGAATTTGAGAAAATGTTGCTTCGTAGATAACAAGTCTCTCCAATGGCTGGGCCTCTGAAGAAGAAACTTCAGTAAGACATTGAATTTGAATGCCGTATCCACTTACCCTCTAGAAGAGGCAACAATAGCAGAAGGGCACGAACACCATCCAAGGTAGGTCGTCGAAGGACACCGTGTAAATCAACGAGTTCCAGTATTTCACGAACGTATGATTCTGTCTTCGTTTTCCATTGCTTGCGTCTGCTTCCTGGAGGTTGATACTTTCCACTTGCCGCCGGACGAGTTGAAGAACCCTCTGAAGGAGATCCGCTGCCAGATGTAGACAGATCATCGGGGTAATTATCACTTTCAGGCAGGCCCCGTTCATTTAAGCCAAATGACGCAGCCCAGGTAACAAGCAGCATCGCAATCAGACCACCCTCACTTGTCAAAGGATGGGAGCCTTTGAGGTGAGCAGTGAATCTTGATGGGAACTCTTGGCTATCTAAGACAGGCCCTATGAAAAATTGCGAGGTTAATAATGGCCAAATTACGACCAGGAAATGGAAATACGTTGGATTGTAAACCAGCGCCAGAAGGACGAGGCGAAAAAGTCGATATGGAGAGTTGGAATACTGAGAGGCCTAGCCAGACTAGTGGATGATGAATCATCTTGGTCAGCTACTTTGCCATATATTGCCCTGAAGTCTTGTTAGAGATAATACAGTGCGATTTGTGAAAACATAACCCACTCGACTTGTTGAAGGCGACGTCCACGTCTAAGTAATTTGACGGCTTTCACATCAGCGAATTCGTCTCTGATAATACGAGATTATGACTGGATAATGGCTCGAGGGTAGTGGACATTACTAACACGCATTTTATTCCGCGTTCCTTGCAGTTCGAGCATGCCGGGTGAGGACCCACAAAACCTATGGGCAGATCCTTAAGATCGCAGCGAACTCTGAAACAGTGCTTATATTAGCTATAATGCACGGCGAAAATACAAGAACACGGACCTTCGCATGCGACATGCGCCACACGCGGAAAATTGCTGACGAGAGGATTTGGGCTGACTGGCAGACCGACGGGAGTACGGTGTAGATGATGAGCGAGAAGAGGGCGAAGTCGCGGTGGCTGAGCCCCTCGGGGACATTGTAGTAGACGGCGAATGAATCAGAGTGGAAAAGATGACTGCCGCGCGTTTGTTTGTTTTATAGGGCCAATTAAGAGGACCAACAAGAGTGGAACATGAGAAGGAGAGGTGTAAATCGAAGCAGAAGTGACGTTGACTTGGCGAATGTAGGAAAGCACGACTGGAACGGATCTGGAATGGCGCAGGAGATCTTACATGTTGCAAGAAGGTTTGAATATATATCAGGGAGAAAAGACATCTGCCAGTTTGGGTGTCTTTTCCTCGAGGGTGCTTAGTCGCCGGCAAAAGATCTTGGAGGGCCGGTGGCAGTACTTTATTTAATTAGTGAGATCCCACAGTGATAGAACCCTGCAGATTCTGAATCCTGCAAGCACATTGGCCAGGGAGCATGATTGGTCTAGCGATGTCGTTGCTGATAGGTTGTGAAATCCTAAAACGGATATGGCGGCATACTTCCACGGCATACTCCGTTCTCCTCGTTCATTGGCTCAATTTCCCGCTACTCATCCTACCTCCGACCTTCCGATTCACTTTGGTCTCCCGCTTCTTGTAAACTACCGTCCGATGTCTTGCACTCCATATCATACAACCCGCTTGCATGTAATCCGTAGCTTGAACTTTTCAGGGCCGTCTCCGGGCTTGTAAATCTGCAATAAAATCCTCTCCAGACCTATGACTCGGGTGTGAATGTAAGGGGCGCCCACCAATCCCTGCCTTCCATCAGCCCAGAAAATGTCCTTTCGGAGTATCCGCTCCCAGAGTCTGGCGCTGTCAGACCGATGTCACATCTTGAACCTTATCTTGCCGTCCTCATAACTTTCTTCAAAATGCGCTAGAACATAAATGAAAGCAATTTGACACAGGTTGATCAACAATTGCTATTCTAGCTTCCAAATTCCCACTCAAGGCCGAGTGCATATGCTCCCGAATCCAAGAACCAATGACAAGACATAATTAGTTCTCCTACATTTGGCGGTGGCCATATATCTGCTCGTTACTGAGGACCGTAGAAAACGCAATAAAAACGCCGCGTATGCGCAGTTGAGCGCTGATTCAAGAACAGGACGACATCAACCACAACGCGTTCCATGCAGTAATAATAGTGAAATGCACTTTGCCGTGCATAGGTAAATATGTATACAGGTGCATGTCATCTGTCGATCGACAAGTACGTATCGCCTAAAGGGAAAACGGCCTCCTTCTGAACTACAATAGCTTTCGTAAAGCCCTCTTCAACTGCCCGACTGTTCTTTGTTCGGGATTGAGTTTTAGATCGTTCGCCATTGACTCGACATTGTCGCCGTATTTTGCAATTAGAGGGTGTAGATATTTTAGTTCCCCAGAGGAGGCGTGCCGAGGTCCAGCTCCGGATATAGGTATGGACAATGTTGTTGTCCCAGTCGCTCGTCCAGAAATCTGTTCTAAACCTGTAGAAGTATGCAATGAAACTTTGTCAACGAATTGAATGTAATTGCAGATACTAGGAAGGAAAGATTTGCGACATGAGTCCGCCATTCGAAGTCGCCGAAAGCGCATGCATGAATAACACAATGAAGTAAATGAAGCACAGCAATCAATCTTTACATTCTTGGGGACATTTACTAATTTTATAGCAGGAAATATCACCACGGTCGAAGAAGAAATGAAGATGGAAAGGTGCTCACTCTTCACTAGGCCTTCATCTTTTGGGCCGAAATGTGATGCGGTACTCGTTGAAAAGTTGGTGGACCATTTCTGACGCACGTCCTGATCCATTCGCGATTCAAGCTCTTCTTCCAAATCATAGGTTTTAGCGACGGGCTCCTGTTGGTTCTCATCCAATTCAAATCCCAGGATATTTCCGGCAGCGTCCCTCTTAATTCTGCCAAATCCTATAGGCACATTTGTTTGAGCAGGAGGGGTGGTCGAAGATGAGGAAGTAGAGTCCTGGTCGTGAGTAGTGTCCATAGCAGCAGCATCTAGCCCCAGCTGTTTTTCAATGCCGCCACTTGCTGAGGGATCTAGGGTGACAACTAGACCAAGTTGTGCGTAACTGGTGAATGGACACTTGAATTTAATAAATGGTAATCTGATGTCTATGGACAGCGAATAAGAATTGCTAACTTTTGGCGGACAGTTTTGGTTTTATCCCATGCATCTTGCAATGCCTTCGGACCACGAATGGCTATTTAGCACTGTCAATCTCGGTGCATCAACAAACAAACAACGAAACTCAAACATACGAGGTGTTTTCTTCAAGTTCCTCTTTGCGTGACGTGAATGGGAAACAGCGCTGTGGGATGAAGAGCGTTGTTTGCGACGTTGACGAGGATTTGCCATTGGGATGTTGCTGGGTTAAATGTACACAGAAAAGAAGATATGAAACAAAGATTCTGATCCTTTGAGTGACCGTCGTGAACTAGAAAGCTTAGCAGAGAAGCAAGAGAGTGATTAAGTGATTAAGCACGTTCTGAGAGTATCTTGAATGGAAGAAAATTACGCCACAAAGACTCTAAGTAACGGCTTTACAGAAAAGTCGAGGTTTTGAAATCAATCATTTGTTGCTGCCTACATTGGTCAAAATTGACCGGCATTCTCCGGGGAGTTGTTTCCGCCGTCCTCCGCGTCCACCTCGACTTTCAACATAATCCAACCCTCTCTTCAAGCTATAGATCATGACTCGCCTTGTTCTCCACAGACAATCTCCACTCGGAGCAACCATCAATGTATGAAAAATACATCTTCTTTCTATGGCTGCTCAATGTTGTTCGTTAGGTCACTAAACGATGGTCAAGTAGCCTTGGAATCTGGGAGCTAGTGCTGGTGCCGCCGCTTTGCTTGTGAGGCGTCAACTTTCTTTTATTTGAGCATGACTTATCCGTTGCAGCTTCTGTCGGTGACACCATTGGTCCGTCGCGAGGTGCTGGAAAAGGTCCCTGTGGTGTGTACCGCTTCTTACTGTCAAAAGTATCATATCTTCAACTATTTCACGCCTATAGTTGGGTTCCTACTACGAGGACAAAACCCCAGCCTCAGATAAATCTGTTTAACCTAGTCTATGGTGCTATGCAGTCACTATGGATGGAATACCAAATCCCCCCAACAACTTCGATGTCGTATTTATACCTCGGACACTAGAGTATCCCAGATATCAATGTAGATGAGCCGATTCCAATGCATCAAAGTTTAGAATCAATTATGGAACTTGTAAGATCCAGGCCAACTTTTGCTCGAGCTCTTTCACCGCATCCAAAGTTCTTCCAATTACCACCTCTACAATAGAAACATCAAGAAACATCCTTGTACCGTCAGAAAAGACCTACGAATGGTATCAATTCCTAATTCTCTAGCGGCTTTCAGGTTCCTGTCATACCATCAGTGGATTGGTTTCAAAACCTCCATGCCAACTTACAGGCCGATATCATCGAGAAAAACTGCTTCTGATGGTTTTACTCCATTGCGTCTACAAGCCAATAAATAGAACTCGGGCTCGGGTTTTCTGCGGAATGTCTGTCAGCTAACCTTTAAAAATAGGGCGAAGCAAATTGACCTCATTCCAAGACTACTACTATCGCAAAAGTCGTCGAAAAGGGCCGGAAGATGACTCGGTATCGCTCCATCGCCCCAACCTAGGTGTTCGAGTTCCTCGGCCGGCGCACTGACTCTGGCAAAATTGTTTGTCAACGCGATCACTTTGTGTTGTCCTGCAGCTGGATAATAATGGGATAAACGTTGAGCTGTAATGCCGACTTGCCAGTTGATTCTACTCACCTTTGAGATGCAGAATTGCCCGACGAATATGTGGGTCATATTGCTGTGCTTCACGCATCATTGCGCCGAATAACTACTCAGTCCATTAGACGATAGCGAAACGTTCATGCTTGTTATTGCAATGTACCTCGCGACCGTCTACATTCAGAGTTGTCGGTAACGGCGGGCAGGCTGGGACTCTTTTAGCTTTCTTTTGGCTTCAACGGTAGCCAGGCTCACGACTCACGCAAAGCCTTACGATCACAGTACGACTTGTACCTGCTTATCAGTCAATTTGGGTATACAGTAGATCTTGAAGGTACAGACCACAAATTCCCGTTGACTGTATCAGACAAATCGCGACCGAACGCTTCATAGAAAGGGAGCAAATCCATTTCCCCGCGTTCGAATCTCTGCCAGGCGCCATTCGACCCTCGTCCTGTTCTACGAAAGAACTTAGACAGTCAACGGGTACATATTCGCGGTCTTCTGGATATTGAACGCACATTGAACAATTTATATAGTTAACGGGTAAACCTAGCTTCTGTTCGTACGCAGTAATGGCGATGAATGGACTTCGCATTACAACACCCCCTATCTGAACCCTTTGTAGAAGTTTGTGATTTAAATTTGTAGTTTCGCAATACTCACATCAAAAATGACGGCCTTGAACATTCTGAGATATTTCACGAAGTGTTCTGGAATTATAAGAAGTTTAAGTTCGTGCATGTCTCTCGTGGTTATATGAAGATGTTGCAGCTACACAGCGGCAAGGCTCACTCTAAGGATAGTAACAGGAATTGGGTATTCCGCCGCGGTTCTAGGATATTCTGATTATCCAGTCGACTGGAATTCTGCACCTCAGCTCTCAGAACTGCCTTTAGAAGTGTCAGGCGAGAAGCAACCTGAAGCAAAGCAATGCCTCAGGTGCCTGTTTATTGACATCCGGGTTACTCGGGTAAGGATGTAGGCGATATGTGGAAAACACGTGATTAGTAAAAGACATGAATACCGAAAGCCGGAACTCGGTCCCGTAGGTACGTGGCAGTGCATAGCTGTGGACCCTAACTACATTAAAATTTAGTTCAGGAACGATTGTCGAATAATTTATAAGCTCAAGCGCCCAAGGGTTAGAGAGCTTCTCAGTTCGCTTGCGGATCTGATCAATGAAACAAATGTGAAGTACTGAGCGCAATGACGGATTTTGAGTCATGTTGCTACATAACAGTCTTCGGAACCTTGCACAATGGACACATAACAGCTCTGAGGCTCGACATACTAACACTCTTAGAAGAGGTATTATAAATAGCTCAATAATCCTGTGCAGAGCTAACGCCAGTGAACACCTGTAATATTATTTTCCCCTCATGATGACTCGAAATTTTCAAGAAGGTCATTGATAGAGTGAAAGGGGAAGTGGGGGAACAGCTTTGCTATATACATACTCACTGATAAACTTCTATATTGATTTCTCTCTCTCTTTCCATTGTATTGCCTACAGATAGCACGTCGCACGAGTACACCAAAATCTCTAGCACAGCCACTATGCACTGCTCGTGCAGCCTATAAATATTCAGATAACCATTCATTACTTGCTGATCACATCATCGATATCCTTTCTCACTTGCTCCTCCAACATGTTCAACTCTGGGTATAATTCATCTCGACACCAGTCTCAGTACCGTCCGCCTTCCTCTCGCACCCCAGAACCGCGGTATGGGAGTGGCCGCCCGGGCTATCCACAGGCTCAACCTGGATTTCAACAACCGTATGGTCCGCCGCCCGGCTCAGACCCTCAACTATGGCAGTGGTTCTCCAATGTAGACTCCGATCGCTCTGGATCTATAACTGTTATTGAGCTTCAGAGTGCTCTAGTAAATGGTGCGCTCATTTAGTTATTCGATATAATGACGTCGCTCATACTTTAGCAGGAAACTGGACGAGTGAGAGGTTTCCTTCCTGGGAAAGGTGTGCATGAAAACTAACACAATTCGCAGGATTTGATCTAGACACTGTCAAGATGCTGATGGCAATATTTGTGCGGACTTTTATAATCCCATGTGATCTTTGATGGTACTTACTCGCGGAATAGGATACCGACAGAAGTGGCACAATCAATTATACAGGTATGCAAGCATTGTGAAGGCTGTATCACATTCATGATCCTGATTCATGCTTAGAATTTGCCGGGCTCTGGAAATATATCACAGACTGGCAAAATGTGTTCCGCCACTTCGACCGCGATAGATCTGGATCGATTGAAGGAAGAGAATTGGCCGAAGCGCTGCAAAGCTTCGGATACAATCTCTCGCCGCAGCTTCTTTCCCTCGTTGAACACAAATATTGTTGGTCCAATATTTTGTGATTCGTTATTGTATTCGCTAAGTGTCATTTTAGCTTCAGAGCCTGCTTCTGGTTATGGACCCCCGCCAGGCATTACCTTTGACCGTTTTGTTCGGGCATGCGTCTCGGTGAAGTCGCTGACGGAATCCTTTCAAAGGTCTGTTTTAATCGTAAATTTTGGTTCTGTGCCCTCTGACATTCTCTTCGCGTAGAGTCGATACCGACGGAGATGGTTGGATACAAATCAGTTATGATCACTTCATGAATGTAAAAAATCTAAAAAATTTCTCGTCTTCTTTGGGTTGACCGATCTTTTGTTCGTTAGATTGTTCTAAGCGCCCCTTGAGCGCTAAGAGCTTCAGATAGCAATATGGTGAATGGGAAAGCATTACAAAGATGTGGGATCTGTCGGGGTTTTTTGAACATGGCGTTCCGAGTCTGCCTGGATGGTTGAAGGCGTCTGTCTTCAAGGAGAATCTTATAATCTGTAGGATAAGGAAAAGTTTAGTGAAGCTACGTTGTGTCGAGAAGATTTCCGTATGTCGAAAGAGAGAAATGAAGCGTAGTATGTACGAAACCCTATGTCTATAATTTATGGCCTGGTTATCCCATTGACGATTGATAGGGTTGTAACCATATTCTTCCCAGTGTCTTCAAAAAGCGAAGGTTGGTAGGGGCTGAAATATATATAAAAGACATCAATTCCCTGAGCTGGTACACGGCACTAATCTGAGTCCGACTCACTCTTGGAACAGTCTACGCTTGTGACTTCAGCTTCAAGTTCAACTGACTGCAGGACGCCTGTAAGTTGAATACTTCGGCTTAGACACCTCCCGGATTTCCGGCACCCCGATTTGCCCCAATCCCGCGTCGAAAGTTGATGTGGGGAAATAACGAGCAGATCCGGGACAAATTGGGGACGACGCCGGAGGATGTGCATTGCGTAAGTTGTGCGCAAATAACGGCTCTCATTATGTGCTGTCTAGGTGGTAGTATGTGAGTTGTTTCGATTGGTTTTGCTCACCTGAAAGTAGACGCTTAACATCGTACAATGCTCAGTGGGCACTGAGAAAGCCAGTGCGAAAGCAGCAATGAGTAACGAGCCGACAGTTTGATGGCTGAGACTTTGCCGACAGTTTGATTTCACATGTGTCCTTGTCTGGAAACCACCCCCTTCGAGTTCTGACCCTTGCGGCCCTTCCTCGTTCATCTCCTTTCCAACAACTCCTCATCCGTCGACTACCCTCAACCCTCAACCACCATTCACCATGCCTATTAGCGACAGAGTTGTCCAATGGCCAGCAGTCAAACCGTTCGATAAGCAATCTATTGCTGTACCCGGCACAAAGCGTCCCGGTCAAACAGGTTTGTGATCCCAAACCATAACCTTGTCACTACAGGTAGCTGACTTCCATATCCACAGCTCATTATCGCAATGGTGCGCGATAGGTCGACCTTCAAATATCAACTGTAGTTTAACCCTCTTCTAGGTATTTGGGGACTGGTTGAAGAGACCTCCCCAACCTTTTTATTACTCTAGACCAAATCTTCGCCGATGGTCTACAGGCAAGCAAGGATAAGCCATTTTTGGGTCGCCGCTCGGTCGTCTCTGTCAACCCATTGAAGTTTGCTCCTACATATACCTGGTTTACCTATGGGGAAGTTGACATCAAGAGGCGTCACATTGGCAGTGCTATCCATTCACTCTTCAACCAGGGCATTCTCGGTGGTGGCGAATTCCAGACTGTTGGTATCTGGGCACCTAACTGTCCTGGTATGTACCTATGTACAATTCTTCGAATTGCACTGATAAACACGCGCGTAGAATGGCAAATCGTGGATATCGCACTGCAGACCTATCAGAAAGTGTCAGTCAGTCTATACGACACCCTCGGCAAGGATTCCGTCGGTAAGTGTACTTTCCCAGCTCCAGTGAACCCTAATGCTTACGCCGGCGGTAGCATACATGTATTTCCTTTCATCCTTTCATCCTTTTATCGTTTGACTGCAATTAATTTCAATTTAGTATTGAGCATGCCCATCTTACCGTCATCTTCGCAACATCTGAGCATATTCCACTTTTGTTGAAAACCGCTCACAAAGTGCCTATGCTCAGGGCGATCGTTTGTATGAATGAATTGTCCTTCGACGCCTCCAAGTTGCTTAGGGAATGGACTGAATCACAAGGGCTGATTTTCAAGGAGCTGGCTGAATGTAAGTGGATTAGCTAATTGTATCGAGTCTACGTGATTCTAACGTCTTTGAAGTGGAGGCATATGGCAAAGCCAATTATGTTGAGCCTATCCCCGCGTATCCTGACCTCGTGGCCTCTATCTGCTATACCTCTGTGCGTTGATTATTCGTGTATTAGCTGCAGCATTGATTTAATGAACCTTGTAGGGAACAACAAATAATCCCAAAGGTACTAAACTACCGGTGTAAAGATCAAGTTTCTGCACATGGAACTTATTTGTTAATCTAGGTGTTGTTCTGAAGCATAAGAACTTGGCTCTTGCAACGCATAGTAACATGTTCGGGTTGACGCTTCCTGAAGACGCCGTCTTGCTCTCTTACCTTCCATTGGCCCACATATACGAGGTAAGCTCTTAGAGATATCTAGTGGCATAGTTTCTCATATCTTTGCAGCGAGTCTGCGAACTCTGCACAATCGCCGTTGGTGGAAGAATTGGTTACTTTACTGGAGACCCTCTACGTCTTTTGGAAGATGCTCAAATTCTGAAACCCAATTTCTTCCCCCTCTGTACCGCGGGTTCTGAACAGGGTTTATCAAGCTGCTATGGTTGGCGGTAACGTGCCTGGTCTCAAGGGAATTTTGTTCAACAAAGCGGTCCAAACTAAGCTTGCCAACCTTCATCAGACTGGAGAAGTCACACATGCTTTTTGGGACAGACTTGTTTTCCGCAAGGTTGGTTTTTCGAGTTCCAAATCTACCGAAACCGAGTCTGAAGTTAAATTTTACAACGATTAGATCCAAGCTGTTCTCGGTGGCCAAATCAAACTTGTGACAAGTGGCTCGGCTCCCATTAGTTCCGATGTGATGGATTTCCTCAAAATTGCGTTGGCATGCGAAGTTGCTGAAGGTCAGCACCCATTTACGTTTTCTCTCTCTATACATGACTGACTTTTTATACTTTTCCAGGGTAAGCTTCACCACATGCTTTTTTTCTGAAATGATCTCCAATGTTTATGCAACAGATATGGAATGACTGAAAACTGCGCGACATCATGTAAAGTATGGTCCAATGATCCTACAGGAAGTGGCACGGTCGGGCCTCCACAACCGATCAATGAAATAAAATTGATCGACGTTCCCGCAATGAACTACACATCGGAGGATAAACCCAACCCCGAGGAGAACTCTGTGTACGTGGTGCAAATTGCTTCACGACATATTACAAAGGTACGCAAACGCCCAGTTATTTCGTTGACATGTCTAAAGCTTGCGACAGACGAGAAAAATACCAAGGAAACCGTGGATGATGAAGGTTGGGTTCACACCGGAGATGTTGTGGAACTTGACTCATGTGGCCGCGTCAAGATCATCGATCGTGTCAAGGTGAGCTCTATCCTCCATCTGCCACAGCGCGCGTCGTTTGTATGATGCAACGATAGGTGCATATTCTTACTATGTAATCCGCAGAACATCATGAAACTTGCGCAGGGCGAGTATGTCGCTTTGGAAAAAATAGAAAATGTTTACAGTAGCACACCACTGATTGGGCAAATTTATGTTCACGGTGATGGACTACAGTCGTTCTTGATTGCGGTTATAATTCCCGATCCAGTACAATTCGCTGGCATCGTTTCGAGCGTCACGGGCAACAAGGTTGCCCCAGAGGACGTTGCCGCTCTTACGGCCGCCTGCACGGACGAGCGCGTCGTTGACCACGTCCAGTCGATATTATCGAAGATTGGTAAACAGAACGGCCTCAAAGGGTAAGTCTTACCGTCTCAATGCACAATTTTCTTCCGGGTTGATCATTTGTTCCCAATGTAGATTCGAGATCATAAAACGGGTCCACCTCAGCCTTACCGCATTCAGTGTAGATAACAATACTCTAACGCCTACGATGAAGGTTCGCCGTAAGGATGCGTACAACCTCTACAAAAAGGAGCTGGACGCGCTATATGCACTCGGAGAGCCGTCTTCTAAACTTTAGGGACGTGGGATACGTCGGCCTCACTTTGGAATCATTCACAATGGCAATATTGGTTCTCTTCAATGTCCATATCTATAATCACTTATACCTCATTGTCACCCATCGGATTTCGTATTTTTCCGTGGATGTACATTTACAAAATGGAAGATATTTTGTTCAACCAATGCTCCAATGTGCCGGGGACTAGATTGTACATGCTACGAGAGAAGCCGGAGAACTTTGATTCCTTATGTTGAAGCATAATTTCGACCTCAACTAGAAACCTTTGCAGTCTATCATTGTGATATATTATTTCTTGAGCATACAGAAACGAGTATAGAGTGGAATAAAGTTCGGAGTCATACGTTCTCCTTAGCTCAAAACCACGATAGACTCGGGATTTTGCCCAAAATAATATGACGGTCGCTCGGGAAATGACTTCACATGTCAAGTATATTTTAGGACACTGGAGGTTATTCCGAGAGAGGAGGTACTCCAAACTTACTGGTGTTATTTTGGGGTGTTATACGATATGTACGGTTAAGTATGATGGGGTGAACGACTTCCCGAAGGAAGTCAAGGTGCCAGACGATTTCTAGGAGTCTAACATTGGATCAGAGAGTGATGAGCCATTTGGTCAAATTAAAATGGAAACGAGTGGATGGCAGTTGGCCAGACGGAAGGTTGGGATACATTTGTGTGATCATCTAAATTGCTGAATCATTTTTCGTTTAGAAAATTTGGGTATCAATAGAAAAAAAAATTGTTCCGGAACCGGGCCAGAGTAGTTGCCAATGAGGAGGAACAAGGGGATTCTACCCTCGATTTATTGAGCGATAGGTCTTCTTTCGAAGGCCGCCTCGAAATCAGAATCTTGTTACAATCGTGAGTTCGTTCCTCAAGACACTAGAATCCACCTGCAAGCATTAACTTCGCCGCGCAAGTGTTGGCATTTGCTGCAAAGTAACTCGCAAAGATGACTGCATGGCCGTCATTGTCCTGGTTCTGGAGATCTTTGATTGGCCAATGTGATGTGTCGTGCGTGAAACTTTGTCCTCCGATTGCGGGAACCTTGGCTTGACATCAGACAGGCTGAACGGATTCTGGCCAATTGGACGACAAGGAACCATCTCGCGTATTTCATTGCACTGCACATCGGAGGCAATGGGCAGAAAACGGTTCCTTGGGGACGGGAAGACATGTTGTAGTGGTCAAAACCAGAACATTGGCGAAATGTTGGGAGAACAAGGAACTGGTTGACCGTCCATCTTCACCACTGACGTACCGGGCATCTCTATTTCTGGATCCCGTTTTTGCATCGGGCTTTACACCCTCAGAACCTTATGTCATGGACAAGGGAGCGCAAAATTTCACAAGGCGTACGGATCGATGAGCACCGGGTACGGGAGTCGGATCGTTCTAGTGAGTTATAGGCCATTTTCAGTGTCGGTAACGGTAAACATAGAGTCGAAGAAGGTGGCGTCCTACTAGTAAATGAACTCATAATCGAAATGACATGGTATGGGGTTCATTTTTCTTCTAGGACTCGGAGTTTAGATCAGCGGTACTACGGGCGGACCCTTGAAGCTAGCTAGGCAGCAAAACCGCTGCCCGCCGCTATTCCAGAGGAGCTAAATGAAAAATCGAAAGTACCCATCAGTACGCGGACTCTGTCGGCTGAAAAAGGCGCAACAGATCGGAAAGGCTATTGGCCCAATCGGCGGACTCGCATAAAAGCCAAATCAAAGCTCATCAAGGTCGCATAGGTCGGTTCCTTGACTAGTATTGACATGTTGAGCTCACAAAACACTCTCTTTTCCATTAGCCAATAATATGTAGCGGTCATATTACGATATTTATCACTTGAATATATTGAACCTCGAGCCGACGGTCAAATGTGACAAAAATAAGTCTTGAAATTTGAAATTTGGCATGTAAGTATACGTGTTGGATCGTGACGTTGTACATTGATGCTTAATTCAAATACTACGTGAGGAATGAGGACAATTGCACATATGGAACGCTTTGTAGTATTCAATAGGAACTATTAAAGTTAATCTCGAAGCTCGAAGCGCAAGGTCCAAGTGCTAAACTAGCCCCGAACTGATTCAATCATATTATACCCCAGAAAGTCTAATTAAAATACTCCATAATAAGTTAATTCCATCATTTACTATACTGTCATAACCAATAGGGCCAAACCAATTAGAATCGCGAATGAAAAGACAAGTGTCCACAAGTAAGAAACAAAAGATTAGAATCTCAATCCAACCAACCAAAAGAAAAAAACAACGATGCGCATCGAGATCTACGGCTTTCGCACCCGCCGATCGCTAAAAAAGAGATCGTGATTGTCAATCCAGGCGAGCGTTGGCCAGTGGATTGTCATCGTCGATGTACCCTTCCGAGTGTGCTATACTCAGCGATACTACACACCCAGCGAATGAAATGACGACCATGATGACGAGCCAGAGATAACCACCAAAGATGTGCATATCTATTGAGGCTGCGAAGAAGGAGCTATCAAGGAAGCGAATGAACATGAGAAAATGGACTGTTGAGAGCGTTGTTTACCTGACAAATGCGGGTGCGAATGCGCGTGCAAAACACATTCCCCAGAGCACGATAGCGTTTGTCTTTCCCAGATCAGAAGGCGACGGGGCGTTCTGCTTCACAAGGATCAGGCTGATTCTGAATACCAAGGGATCAGCCAAGAATAGTGTTCCAAGAAGAAATTCGCATGTACGAATAGGCCAGGCAACCAATGCGCGACATGATCATGATGGCCATTATGAGAATCCAAACGGCGTATAAGGCACTGGGGGACAGTACTTCCTGCTCGTTGTATCCAAGGGCAATATCACGACGTGCAATAACATTAAGGAGAGGTAGAGCAAGATATGCTGCAGGCCAGAAAAACATGCAGATGTTGTACAATTTTGCGTGATTAACACGGATAAGGAGGGTCGGCAGGCACGAGATTTGAATCAGTATGGATGATGTTCCAGCTATGGCGAGAGAGTATCCAATGTAAGATGCCTAGAAGTGAGTCAGATACTAGAATGAAGGCTGGACAGGTACATATATGCGCACAGGAAAGTTGAGACCCCCAAGACGAATCGGCGTGTAGCAGAAAAGAACGAAGAGCGCATCAAATGAGGTGGCTGTGAAACAAAGAGCGACGCCTGAGAAGGTAAGAGCCCGAATAACAGGAATTCGGAGTAGCTGAGCGATAGACATTGGAGGAGATGCATCTTCGACGGTGATTGACTCGAGTTGTGGCTGGAATGTGACTTGGCTAGAAATCTGAGGAGAGGTATTTTGCACAGTGGATGTGCAATTTTCGTAGGGCAATGAGACAGGCCTTCCTGTACGTTTGCGGGGCAGCGTTTCTTCCAGGTACAGCGCGGTTAAGACACCAACAATGAATGCCAAAAGACCTGTTATAAAACAAGGCAGAAAGTATGGGTAATCCTTGAAAAGGTATAATCAAAGAGCCCAGGAAATTGCTCTGCTGGATTGGCAAGAGCACCGCCAATGAGGGGTCTAATAGGTTATATAAAGTCAGTCAATCTAGAGGGAGTATGGCATTCGAATACCCTATAATGTTGCCCAAAGGCCAGAATAACCCGTATATTGGGAAGGCAGTTGATTGATTTGTAGGGTTTGTAAGTTCGCCCAGAACGGCGTGAAGGACGGCCGCAATGCCTGAGCATATTCCAGCTAGACAGACACACGCATACAAGTAAGGGCGAGCGCTAACGATTAGCGTTGAGCCGCTGACCTAGACACCGAGACAGAAGAATTGCGGGAAGAGAAGTGGCAAACCCAAGAAAGGTGGTGGCAATTGCGAGACCAAAAATGCCTACGAGGATGACCGGCCTCCGACCAATGTTATCTGAAAGTCGGGCCCACTGGTAAATGCTACATAGTTGGAAGAAGGCAAAGGTGGATTCCTAAATGTGAACATGAGCTACAGAGTCCGGAGTGGCTATAAATGAGCAAACCACGAGGCCACTGTAAAAGCCTATCTGAGACTGGTGTTTAATGACATGCAGATGTGTTAAAAACTGGTTTATGTAGGGGAATATCTGGGTAAAGGTAAGCGGGTCTATGAAGCGGACAGCACAGAGAAGGGCGAGCTGTTTGTTTGGATTGTTGATGGGAGTGAGTAAAGGGGTGTGTTGGTCCATGATCAACAAGTGTCGTGTCTCTCTCTTCCATTCACACTCATGTCTAATAACGAAAATCCGATCGTCGTCGCTCCCCGCCCTGTCCGTCTTTCCTCAACTTTCTTCTCCTCTGATAAACTTGCTTTCAATGTACCAGACTCTCTCAGTCGCACCTCTTCACGGTATATTCACCTCCACAACTCGTTTCTCACACTCAATGCTCACCCTCTCCTCATTTCTAGATCCGCTCTGCCCTCGGAGGCTCTCGAGGAGTTCTTGTCCATACTCACTCCCTCCTTTCTGCACAAGCCACGCTCTCTCGCTTTCCCGGCTTTCATGCCAGAAAGGAACATCAATTTCCGTCAAGTTCAACAACGCTTAGAGCTCGACTCCCGCGATAACAGCCTCCACCCAGAATCTCCAAAGTTAGACTCTAAACCAGCCCAGGCTGATACAGACGTTCGCTGGTTCTCGTCTGTTCTCCTGTGTTCGTCGCCGTGTCCTATTTCTTCTTCCCCGCTGCTTACCTTGTTCCTATTTTAGCCTCTCCTGTATCCCGCATGCATACACGCAATCCTTTCCAGAGGAATCACGACGCTCGCTCTCCACCTCCAGCTCCCCCTTTGACCCCAGCTGCAGTTCCTCTGCCGCCATCTCCATCCCCCGACGAATTCGTCGAGGCCATATGATCTCCACCTTGAGATTACCCACACTCGCTCCGTGTTATCTATTACCAACCTATTATAACGGATCTTATCCTGTTCTACACTTTCAGAGTTTCTAATCACTAGCATACCTATATACCTCTTCACCTGCACAGTGGCGTATTCAGGTTCACCTTGTTTTCTTTATCTAATCGAGATTCAACGGCTTTATGTAAAATTGTACCCTCTTTCATGATCATGTAGCACCTCTCCAATTCATACTCTTTAAGGATTCCACGGATCTTTGCTCTGTCCACCCACTCCTTCCGTGAGATATACCCCAAATCCATCTTCGTTGATATAAAAACAGTCCTCCAGACGCACGCCCACCTGCAGGAATTTGACATTAGCTTAGTCCCAGTTTCAGATCACTATCTATTCTTTACCTTGCCTTCGATGTAGATCCCAGGTTCATCCGAAAACGTATGACCAGTCCGAATGATATCATTGCTGCCTCCCCTCAGATAAGGAGCTTCATGGACCTCCAGACCAATACCTGATACAATGAAATGTCAAGGGATTTACTAACTACAATATGATCGAAAACATACCATGACCTAGCCGATGAGTGAAATATCGTTCATATCCTCCGATCTCTAAAATAGCTCGGGCAGCTGTATCCACAGTGGACGTTACCGTCCCGTCAATGGCCACGGCTAATGCAATGCTTTGTGCAGACTGCACCATCCGCCATATGTCGAGTTGTTCTGATGAAATACCCTCTGAAGAAAGCGCCACTGTCTAGATCGTCGCGATTCGCGGTCAGTAATGTCAATGATACGATCACGATCCCTTGCTCCGGCGGAACACAGTTCATAGTGGATCCGCGGCTTACCCGAGTGACATCGCTGTAGTACCCATGTAACGAGGCCGTGCAGTCAAACAACGCGAAATCTGACTTGGCTAAGGTCCGATCGGTGCCACTTCCATGAGGCAAAGCTGCGTTTTCTGCATACAGGTGATCATTGTACCAATCGCATAAAAAATGAGGACAAAATGATATCATGAAAGTCATCAAGGATGCAACAATGACGGAATACAAATCGACTCTGGTCGGAATAAGAAACATAAAATAACGTACGTACCGCCAAATAGTGTAAGGCATCCGCCGTCTTTAAGCCCTGCGGCGCCGAGGGCACTGGCCATCATGCTTCGGGCTTGGGATTCCCGGATCCCAGGGTAAAGATTCTTGTGCACCTCCCGAATAGCGAGCAGCGTGGCCTGAGAGATTCGTGCAAGAAAAGGTGAGTTATGCATTATCATGCGGCATGGACACCATCATTTATTTTGATCCATTGGGATCAGAATTGACGAAGACAAAATCTGAGATGGACGGCGGCGTCTGACATGCGACATCTCGAAAAGGTAAGTAAAAAGGTGTCGCCAGTCTGATGGTGCTCTTTCCTCTATTGTTGGAACAAATAGAAAGGAAACAGATAAGGATTGAAACCGGAGAATTGGGCTGGGAGACACCATTAATGAATGGTAAAAGGTCGGCAACGCTATGACTGCGCATACACCTTTTTTAGGGGTCAAGTGAAGGGTGGACTTGAAGCCGTGGAAATGAACGGCAGCGTGTTTGGATTGAACTTACCTCGTTTGCACACTTGAGAATCTGGAGCTCAGTCTCGGACTTGCGTTCTCGCATTTGAGTTATGTCGAGGGGTGCTGATAGGACTTCCACCGCTGGAACCGTGGAATCTTTTGTGGTTCTGAAGCACGGAGAAGGCCGTCCACAATGAACTTCCGGATACTATTGTCGACGAAAATTGTATGTGGCTTCGAGGACCCTGCTGTAGGAAAAGGCAGCACAGACAAAGCAGCGGCGTAAGGGTTTTCTTCTTCCGCCCATTCTACGTAGTGTATTACGCCGCTGGGGCTGGGTACAGGAAGCATCCTAGCACGAGTTGTTTCAAACTGTAAAAGGCCACATTAGCATGTAATTATTTTTGACCTGAATGTTTATCAGTCATCACCTTAGGTGTCAATACCGTCACTCGTGGTCGAATTTCCTGACCATCCCTGGATTCAGAAATTACAGGAGAGATAATCAGCAGTAGTGGCCTTTCTGAGAGATGCCACTGGGTTTTTGAAAAGTTGCCATAGAAATGCGTGTTGGCACCAGGTTCCGCGATATACGCCGATGCGTTGAGAGCATGCAGTGTTTTGGCAAGTGCAGTCTGCCGTGCAGTATATTCTGAAATACCTATGGTCGATATGTTTTCGCAGTGCGAAGACAAGTGCCTGTAGTCTAAGAGGCTAGCATCCGAGACAAGAGGGCTGGTTGCCAAGCTGGGTATATGGGATGCGTTGAAGGACAAGAACCAACCAACAATGATAAGGACCAGAATTCCGGGTATTAACTTCCTTGAAGGTCGACCAGAGTTTACTTTCGACATCAGTATGGCTCCTGAGTGACTATCAGTAGCTTGTGATCCCATTGCAGAAGTCTTGAACAGTTTCCCAGTTACCAGTTGCGTCCGGGAGAAGGAAGTAGTGGATTCTGAGTCCGACTTGGATGCGTTTGGAGGTCATTGAAACGGGAGATCGGCCCGGCGAGAGGCTTCGCCTTCCGCTTTACAGATCCTTTCTGCTCTTCACCATCATGGACGATACAGAGACTCTCATCGCACTCGTCGCGAGTCTTTTGCCCCAGAATGAAGTCTCATTCAGTCAAGACGCGATTGTGGATGCGTTATTACAATCAAGTGGAGATGTAGTGGTCGCTGTCAACGCCTTACTCACCACTTCCAGTTCCTCAACTAAGACGAAGAAGCGTAAACGCATTAATCTCGAAACTTGGCTAAAGCCTCCTTCCAGATCGAAGCAAGCTAAACGGGAACTAGAGCCTTTTGAATCGTCTTCTTCTTCGGTGGTACAACCGACGAGCCCGAAGCCTAATAAACCAACTTCAACTGCATCCTCGAACTCAAATGCGGAGGCCCCTGTTGACTTGATGTCCATTTTGCGACAACCACCTTCACCCCAGAAGGGACCTTCACGCCTACCACCAATGATGCTCTCGAATCCAAAGATGGTAGCTGAACATACACCTTGTACCCTGCACCTCTCTGTACTCCCTCCAGAGCTTGCGTGCAGGCTCTTCTATACAATGGTCGACGCGTCTAAGGCTTGGAAAAGGAACAAGTGGTGGCTTTTTGACCGCGTGGTTGAAAGCCCTCATCTTACGTCTTTTTTTGCGCGAAAGACAGACGGGTTAGACGATGACGAAACTTGGCAAGAAGCTGCTCAGTACTGGTACGGGATACCACACATTCGAGAAGGCTGATGTACCATGTATACTAATGTTTTTATTAGGTACAACGGAAGAATGACAGAGTCTCCCAGTCCATTTCCTCTGGAAATGGAAGAAGCTGCAAGATCGTAGAGAAGGTCGTAAATGATGAAATTAGAAAGCGTCCAAAACGATTCAAGCTCGAATGGGGAGGACAGGATCGTGGAGATCCTTCGTGGAGAGCAAATGTTGCAGCCTCAAACTGTTACCAAGGTGGAAAGGAAAGTGTCGGTTTTCATTCTGACCAAGTCACCTATCTGGGACCTTACCCTACTATAGCGTCTCTCAGCCTTGGTGAGCAAAGGTCATCTTGCGCATTTTTCTAATTATTCTGCTTATATGAACGCTTAGGAACGGGAAGGAACTTCAGCTTGCGCGAAGTCATTCCAAGTGATGAAATCAGCGTCAGAAAGGCCCAGACCTTCAACATCCCATTGACACACAATTCAGTATGTCGTCAATTGAAGTTCAGACTAACCCGTTGCTCAAAATCGATTTGTTATAGCTCACAATTATGCACGCTTCCTGTCAAGAAAGGTTTAAACATTCAATCCCTCCTCAATCTGCCGTCGACCTTTTCAGACCAACATTTCCACCAAAGTGCCAACAATTTTGTGATGCGCCCATTGAACCGTCTAATTGTCGCATAAACATTACGTTTCGGTTTTATCGGCCTGATTTTCGACCTCCTAGTGTTCCACGTTGCAAGTGTGGTATACCGACCATCCTGCGACCAGACATGAAAAACAGAAACAATGGGGAAAGGGATCGTTATTGGTGGACATGCTATGCAGGCGCCCAAAATGATGGGAAAGGCTGCAATTTCTGGAAGGTTATGACCATGGAGGAAGAAGGTCGCGGTCCATGGTTTGGTACTTGTGCTTCTTCTGCTTCATAAAGTCCTGAACATCGAGGCGGGTATATACATAATAGAGGCAAGAGAAGTTGTTGCCGAAATTATCTTGACCTTCATTTTTCATTGTTGTTTTTGCAGGGTGTGTCTCTTTCGGAAAACAAATTGTATTTATGGACTTCCCTAGTGTTCTGTTTGTGTATGCGGCCAATCTTCACTGGAATATCTTACTGAATATGTTCTTTCAACATCAGAATCATTCATATCGTATGGCCTCAGCATCTTATCCCCTTCCTTATACCGTTGTGGTGCTTTATGACAGTCTATGACTGTTGACCGCGAAAACAATTCGCAATTTGCATTTATCGAAGATGTCTATGGCGGATCCCTGTTGATCCCCCACTTGGCAGGCTAACTCAGCTTTGGTGGATATGGAGCAATGCGATGAACTCCAAACTCTTTCCTCGTTTGGTTTTTTACGATAAGAATGGTTCCGACCCTTCACAGTGGTCCGGCCGATAGAGCCAACCGCATTACAGCACTTCATGGTCGAATGGTGTAGGTAATAGTTTACCGCTTGTACGTACACTGTATCCGTTCACCGGCTTCCAGCTTGTCAATGATATAAAACCCCACTTTTCATGAGTTACACACCTCAGCTTTAACTTCAAATTACTACCTCGATGTCGCATAACGCTGAACAAGGAACAAGACCTCTGTTAAACGAGGCAGAGGCGGGCTTGAAAACAGGGGACAACTGTCGTGATCTCTCTTTCAAGCCGTCCTCTCTTCCTGCTGTTCAACTGGGAATACTATGCTTTCTTCGCACTCTGGATCCTATGAGTTTTACACAAATTTTTCCTTATATCAATGAATTCATTGGCGATCTTCACGTTACCAATGATCCAACGCAAATTGGATTTTATAGTGGATTGGTAGTAAGTAATTGCTCGTGTGAATAGTACTGTGATAGTCGGCCCCATTTGACTCGTAGTTAACAAATTCAGGAAAGCTCGTTCGCCTTTACTCAACTACTGTCGATCTACCCATGGGGCTTTTCTTCTGGTGCGTGTTTATTAAATTGCATTCAGTATCAATTCAACCTGGGATCCAGATCGCTTCGGACGTCGACCTGTGGTCTTGGCTGGTGTGGGCGGATTGGCAATTACCACCCTTCTCTTTGGACTGTCAACATCTTTCCCGACTGCTTTATTGGCTCGAGCTGCAGGTATATTTCACTCTGCAAGTTTACTGGTTGGAGCATTACTCAACCCCGAGCATGATATCAATTTAGCCGGCCTGTTTGCTGGGAATGTCACCGTTATTCCTTCAATGCTATGTGAACTCACAAACGAGACAAATCAAGCTTCCGCCTTTTCATTCTTCGGGCTCTGGTGGCCACTTGGCGCTATCGTAGGGAAGGTTCATTTGCATTTTATTTCGCGATTATTAGTTTAATGACTTCCACAGATCACTTGTTGGAGGCCTTCTCTCGAAACCAGCAATCCGCTACATGAACTATTTTGACCACGCGTTCTTCAAGAACTATCCTTACTTTCTCCCTTGCTTCGTTGTTTCGACTTTGGCAACTATTGGTTTCATCATCAGCTGGTTCTTCTTGAAAGAAGTATGCGTTTATCTTGTCCACATATTATTTGTTCGATAACGCTTTCTAGACTTTGTTTGTAGGTAAAAAGTTTCAGCATCTTCATCCCCGTCTTACGGGACTATGGACGACAATCAAACATCGGTGATACACAAAAACTATACCGTCAAAGAATTACTTTCAGTGCCGATACTTCGTGCGTTATGCGCATCTGGTTGCTCCCTTAGCTTCATGTCAGCGGCTTTTGACGTCTTGTTCGTACTGTTCTGTTTCTCTCCTGTCAGCGCTGGTGGTCTGTCATTTTCGGTAAGTCTCTTCCACATACGTTTCAACAGCAATCTGACTACTTCAAAAGACTTCACAAATCGGTTTTGCCTTGTCCGCAGCGGGTGGTATTGCTGCGTTGCTTCAAGTCGTCTTCATGCCCACAATTCTCAATCGGGTCAGCCATACAAACATGTACCACTTCTGTATGAAGATCTGGCCATATTCGTTCGTCTCTTTGCCATTCTTGAATGTCATTGCCAGGCAAGGAGTCGTAGAAGGGACTGAGGAGTTGAATTCCTTCACGATCGTTGTTCTATGGGTGTCTATTGCTATAGTACTGGCGATGGCAAGGGTGGCTTTTCTGGCGTACACGTAAGTAACCTTTCTTACATATTTCATATCCAAGAAAGCCGGCAAAGAAAGTAGATTCTAATGATTGTGACCTCGCAGAGTAAACGTGCTACTTGTCAAACGATTCACTCCCAATTCGTCTTCACTCGGGACGACCCTTAGCTTAGTTCAGTTTTGCATTTGCTTTTCTCGAGCATTTAGCCCGGCATTTGCAAGGTTTGTTCTCTTCCTTTTCAAACGCCATCTAATCAACTTTGGGCTAAAAGAAAATTTCTAGTTCTGCCTTCGCATTCTCGATACAGTATCACATTTTTGGAGGCTACTTTTGGGTTGTACTCATGGCCTCGATAGGGTTCACCAGCTGCCTTTTCTCGAGAAAAATTGTGACAGAAAGTTCGAAGCTATCTATGTGATTACAGTCGGAGAGCTTTCAAGTCTTCGTTAATTGTCTAGGTACCTAGCTGAAGCTTTGGATAACCGGACAACTATGTACTCTCATTTCTCCGAATAAACATGTTTCATTCAAGCCCGAAGATTCTGGTCTCTGAGCGCGTATTTTAGGGCGTTTGCATGAGGGTGAGTTGTTGAACGATTCAAATTAGAAACGCGAATGATCTATCAAATATACCTCCATTACACATCGCTGCGTAGTGATTTGGTAGTAATTTGGTCGTGATACATAGTATTAAGTGCACGAATTATAATTGAACGTTAAAAATAGCATTATACATTGTATCACGTTGTCATCATTGATGATGGTCATGATTCCGTCAGCCGCAATCAGAGTCGCAGGTTGCCGCTCCGCTCCTCGTTAAACATTTCCACGCACAATCCTCACCTCTAGCTCGAGGCAACGGGCAGACAAGACAATATATTCTTTGTCTGATTCACAACCGTCTGCATTGTCGAAGAGAGGACAAGATGGCGAGGCCATCTACTAATGAAGGTAGACGTGAACTTGTCAAATCGCCATTCCAGATCCTCTCACTCTCTTCACAGAACATACTCCATTATTAAGAGATTTTGGAGACGATGCACCAGAACTGAACGCAACTAACGAATCCAGCTTTGGCGATCGCATACACTCCATTGCTCAAGAACCTCTCACACCCCTAACGAAGATTCTTCTTGTGCTCGGGCTTGTTTTGTTGCTCACAAGCTCAGTGCGTTAGAAATATGCGTGTTAGACCTTCGACTCACGCGTCCTTGTACTTGTAGATCTTTATAGGATTGTTTGCCGGTGCTCAACACAAGCTAGGACTAGATCATGGCGGTGGCGAGCATAAGACTGTTACAGTGACTTTGACTTCAACTTCTGTGTCTACTTCAACATTTACCAGCACTACAACTTTCGCTCCAGTACCCATTCCAGAGCCTACAACGAGTCCAGAGGAGGTATGTAACTATATTATCCGGATTTGGGACGCTGGTTGACAACATCTGAAGAAACGGTGTCTTGAACCTCATTGCATCATATTATCTGCCTCAATACTCTCTTCTATCGACAGTTCCCAAGATCCGTGCGAGAACTTCTATGACTTTGCCAGTGCGTTTTCCGCTCCGCGTCGCGTCTGTTCTGTCTGTTTTTCAATCTGACTATGATATGTAGATGGTGGATGGCTTAGGTCCCATCCTTTACCTCCCGATAAAGCAAACTTTGGCAAATTCGAAGCTCTTTCTCAGGAGAACAAGCAGATTATTAGGACTATCTTGGAATCTACCTCATCGGTTTCGCCTTTAGATGACCAGATTCTTTCCAAGTTGCGCGACTTCTATACGTCGTGTATGGACGAGGATAAGCTCGATGATATCGGTACTTCACCTCTACGCTATGTGGTTGACACCGTCAGAAAATTGTACAGTGGAAACGATACCGACATCACCGTTGCTGAGCAAGGTGATGTTAATGTAAAAGGCTTGACTGCTGCCCTTGCCTTCCTTCATTCCAGAGGTACCTATTATTCTCCGCTTCTGTCCCGTCAACTACTGATCCTTCGTAGGGATTGACGGGCTATTTTCATTTGAGATTGAGGGCGACGTTGGAGTTGACCCAAATCATATGGTGCTCTGGTTTAACCAGCCCGGATTGGGACTCCCTTCTAAGGTTGGCAACTATATCCGGCTCATTGTGAGATTCTCCTGAAGAAAAATAGGAATATTACGAGGAGGAATCGGTTCTTGAAGTCTACAGAGATGTATTGGAACGTTTCCTGATAACTCTCACAAAGGAAGAAGAGGAAAAGGAAGTGATTGAGCCAAGCAAACCCACCTCGATATTGACCACCAACGAAGACGCCAATGTCTGGCCTCCATGGCCATGGCCGCCATGGGGCGGTGATGACGATGGTGAGAAAGGCAAACCTGTCAACCGGACTTTGGAGGCGCAAAAGCTTGCCAAGAAAGTCGTGAAATTCGAGACCAAAATAGCTCAAGCAAGTCTTGATCTGTATGTCCTTTTATTTTACTATGGAACGAATAATATTGATAGTATTCAGCGATATCATGCAACAAGACCCAGTTGCGACATACAACCCGGTCCCCCTTTCTGATCTTACGGACACCATCACCCAGATACATTTCCCGACGTACTTCTCTGCCTTCACCCCACGCACATATCCTGATCGAGTTATTCTCACTTACCCTGCCTTTGCTACTTCGCTTTCTGACATCTTGAACGAGACATCGTCTGATGTAATTGAGGCGTACCTCATCACTCGAGCAGCATTGGCTCTTTCTCCGTACCTTGGCATGAACACAGAGGCCTGGCAAGCACAGCGTACCCTCTTTGAGACGCTGACTGGCGTTAAGAAAGGCGCTGTGGGGGATCGGTCAGAGCACTGTATCGGACAGGTAGAACAGAGTCTTGGATTTGCTGCTGGTCGATTCTTCGTCAATGAAACTTTCGGCGGAGATTCAAGAGAGAAAGGCACAAAAGTTATCACCGGTAGGTATTCGATTTCATCTCTGGAATTACCTACTTAATATTATTATTTGTATAGACATTGTCAAGAGCTTCAAAACGTCACTGAAAGATGTCGATTGGATGGATCAGCAATCTGCTAAAGCCGCTGCCGAGAAGGTTCAATCTAACGTTACTGCCTAATTTAAGTTTAAACTAACGCCGGCAATGTTTCGTCACAGGCCGATGCGATTCGCGTAAAAGTCGGATTTCCCGTTTCGCCCGATACGCGCAGTCCTCGTTCAATTATCAGCTATTACCGCGACGTCAAATCGAACAAGGATGATTTCTTTGGAAATGTTCTGAGCGCAGGGTTAGCCACGGCTTCAATAACTTTTCATTGACCCTGGTTGCTAAATTCCCTCTGTAGCGCAAGTAGCACGTTCAAAGTATGGTCACAGCTTGGGAAATCTCGGAATTTAGATGCTTGGGAAATGTTCCCATCAACAGTGAATGCTTACTTCAATCCCCCTTCAAACGAGGTTTGTTTGTGCATTAATTCGCTAGAGTAACTATAGAGCATTGATGGTGTTTTCACTATAGATCGTGTTCCCAGCCGGAATTCTTCGTCCACCATTCTTCTCTGTGGAATGGTAAGAAAGCTTTATGATCCCTTATTCTTCGCTTCACCTTCATTCTGGGACAGGCCCAATTATCTTTCTTACGGAGCATTTGGACAGGTAGCTGCACATGAATTGACTGTGAGTAATTGGCCACTTGTCATGGTGTTTTCTTTTGAGCAACCGTTCAGCACGCCTTTGACTCTGCTGGTCGACTCTATAACCAAGAGGGGAAACTCAAACAGTGGTGGACGAATGCTACAACTGAGGGCTTCAAGATCAAGCAAGATTGCATCGTGAAGCAGTATTCTGGTAAGTCGCATTCTTCGAAGGGAAAACTTGTCCTGATACCCTTGATAGAATACACCATCGACGATGGTAAGGGCGGAAAGGTTCATGTCAACGTGGGTCATAGCACCCTTTATTCGATGTTTCATTTGTTAAAAATTGGTTTTTACAGGGAAACTTGTGAGTTTGATTGTTATGTGTTCCAGTCTGCATCAGTTTATACCCGCATTATTAGGACATCCGGTGAGAATATCGGCGATACTGGTCTCATTCAAGCATATCGTGCCTGGAAGGCTCAATATCATGCCTCTGAAAAGAACGGTAATGAGTACTTACTTCCTGGGCTCGATTACACGCGGTAAGAATATAAATTGCTCTTCCATGCGAGCCGTCGAACTCAGTCCATTTTTTCCAACTTGAAGAGAACAGCTGTTCTTCGTCTCGTTTGCGAGTATGGGCTAGAGCGAGCAATGCTGCTGCTGCTGTAAGTCTCTCTGTGATCCGGAAGAGTTATTACGTGCTAACTATAGTTTGCTATTTCTTGCAGGTACAACGCATTCGTACTGATCCACATTCCCCCACCCGGTTCCGTGTGGACGGGACTGTCAGCAATATCCCTGAATTTGCAAAGATATTTAAGTGTACAAAGAAAGCCAAAGTGAGTGCTGCTGCATCAATTTAAATTGACAAAGGCCGAGTCATTGACACTTTGATAGTTGAATCCCCCAAGGAGGAACGTTGTATATTCTGGTCGTAGGACCCTGATATTCCGATTAATATATATTTTATGTACGAGAATTTCATGTGACCATTTACAGCGCTCCTTTAGTGCTCGGAACGTCATCACCACCCGTTTTTTCAATGGCTTGTCGGATTGCAAGAGCTAGAGCTTTGAAAGCAGATTCGGCCCTGGGGGAAGAAGACGCTCACATCAAAAATTTAGGGTTCCAATCAGCGTAACATACCGATGATGATCATTCTCGCCGCGCAAGACATCTACGTGCAATGTTACTCCTGAAGCCATGGCAAATGAGTAGAAAACGTGAGGGATCATCTCTGTGGACAGTTCTCCTAATTTTTCTCGTTTGAGGCCAAGCTCTGTTACACAATAGGGACGCGAGCAGATGTCGATAACTGCGCGAGATAATGCCTGATGAACGACTTAGCAAGAGAGTGAATGGGGTACGGTCGAAACGGGCTGACCTCATCCAATGGGGCAAATCCGGTGCCATAGCGTCTGATTCCGCGAACTTCTCCTAGGGCCTCCTTGAAAGCTGTTCCCAGTGCGATGGCACTGTCCTGTATATGATCTTTCAGACTTTTGGGTCGTCATGAAAAAGCAAATATCATATCTGCTGTATGGTGATCGTCGATCCAGAGGTCACCTTTGCATTTCATGGTCAAGGACATGCCGCTATGCTTTGCGAGAGCAGTGTACATCTAGTAAATGGCTTAGATTAGATTACCACGTCGAATAACTTGGGGCATACGTGATCCAAGAAACCGATGCCTGTGGAGATGTCGATGACCTGCTTGACATTTGAGCCAGGTGCACAATCGAGGTCAATGGAGACCTCAATTGAAGTCTCTTGAGTCTTTCTGGAGATGGAAGCCTGTCTAGACATGGGAGTTTAGAAATAAAAATGATGCCGGCGGACAACAGACGGAAATAACACGTCGGCTCGATTTAGACAAAACTTTCTTGCCGCCGCCTTCAATGCGTGTCCCTCGCCTCCCAGCCCTCCGCTGCAGGCCATCCACACCAACAATTCCTCCGCTCTCTAGGTCCCTCTTCAACTTTCTCAAGTCAAAAAAACCAAACTCCAAGACCCAGTTCCCATTCTTACCGAAGATAATTTATTCCATCCATTTTCAAAGTCCCCATTCCCTGCAGTACGCGCCCGGGGTGAAGCTATCAAACAGCTAGCACCATGTCCCGTCTGTGCAGCGTCTCACAGACATATCCATGCGCACACCAAGGCTCAGCCGAAAGCCGTTAAGCACGAGTGTCCCGACTGCGGCTGGCCTGCTCACTGCACGGAAGAGCATTGGGCAGAGGACGAGGAGCATCGCAAATACTGTGCGCGTCTACGGGAAGCAAATGAAGATGAACACGACCTGAGAAGTGGACGGCGTATGCGAGAGTTTGAGATGCCTGGTGAGTCCTGAAAACAAGTCGCGCATGCTCGACCTACTTGCTCATATAAGTCCGCAGGCCCTCAGGGTTATGAAGAGACTGTCTCTCTTGCCAACTGGGATGTTTTCTGGTACACTCGCAACTTTCCTTCTATGGACACAGAACGTTCTCGTAGGCATGCCAGTAAACTTTTGACTTACCCTATAACAATCGGAGGAACATTGCATCAGCATAGCGGTTTGACCCTCAGTAATCAAAGGGTAACACCGGAAGGCAGTCGTTCGTTGGCTGGTACGACTTGTATTACTGCACGATTACAGTTCATATAACTCATTCTTCTGTCTAGCCCTACGGAGCACGCTGCACGTACCCCCAGGTGCTCCCGAAACGGATGAAGCGGCTGTCGGGAAACCCCAAGTCCGAATATTTATTCTTGGTGCGCGTGCGGAATCATCCCTCCCGCCCCATGTCTGGGAACAACTCTGCATGCTCTTCCCCTCAACTCATTTCCACCTGGTCTTCATCGGTCCTCAAGTTTCACTGCCAAAACACCCTAAACCTGCCGACGCAGCTTCCCAGACGCAAGAATCAGATAAACCCACTGAAACTTCAAATGAAATTGAAAATGCAGAGAAAGTCACGTATCTTCCAAATGTATACCAACCTCCAACCCCCCAGCCAATTGAACGTCTGAAACGTACACGGTCTTCCCTCGAGCGATACGGTGTCCCGTCTTACACAATTCCATACACGCCCCAACTGACCATCACCGGCATGCAAGCCAACTACGCAGACGTGCATGCCCAATTCCAGCACACCTTGGATCCATACAGCGACCTGTTTTTCTTCTTCTCTCCTGGATTTGGGTTCCCGTCTCCAGATTCTTTTGCGGAGAACGGCGAACCTCTGCTGCAGATTGCGTCGCCGACCGAATGGGGTCCTGTCCTTCCTATGCTCTTGGCTAGCAAATGCCCTATATTTGTCACTGGATTTTCGCCCACCGACGTTGAGCGAGACGTTCGCTCTCTATCAACTGCACCCGAAGTGGCTGGTGAGTTTGAATGGGTCATTACTCCTGGCCCGAATAGCTTTGGAAGCGAAAAATGGGAGGTAGCGGACTTTGATCCAAGAGTTATGGTAAAAACGAACTGGGGTGTGTGGGCAATCAGAGGAAAGAGCAGAGATGTTCAAGAACACAAGAGTATTTTTTCATCACTCCTACCCTCCCTGTCATAATTAATATAATATCCTATATTTACTGATCAAACAAGTTGCTTCTGTAAGGGTTTGCAAATCGATGAGGTCCTTCTGCATTGAAAGATAACAGGATATATATTCTGTATAGATGAAGTACATTGAGATGGATATAAACAAAAAAAAATACGAAGATAAAGTTTCAAGCCCTGATGTCAGGAAGAATTTTGCTGGGTGGAGGACCAAAAGCCTGAATATAATTATCAGTACACTGATAACTTCAAGAGGTCCAATAATAGTTACACACCCTCGTTTTGATACCACCGGCAGAAGGCAACCTGGAAGAGCCACCAGTGAGCCAGTTGTCGACCTCGGCCGCTGCACCACGTCCCTCACTGCGGACATATGATTAGATAACATTATCATCCATTCCGGACGAGAAAAACGTACTTGATCCCCCAAACAATTAAGGATTGACCACGACGACAATCACCAGCGGCGAAAACACCCTCCACATTAGTCGAATATTTCTATATAGTATAACAAGTCAGACTTTGAAGAATAATCGAGCTGGAGTTGAATTCCTACTTTTGGTGGAGTTTGAATATTGGAACGAGCATCCTGATTCACGCCCAAAGCATGAAGAACTTCATTCTGCGGGCCCAAGAACCCGAGGGCAAGGAAAACTAGTTGAGCGGGGAAGAATTTCTCCGACCCCGGAACTTCTTCCATCTTCCAACGACCTCCACTATCCTTCGTCCATTCGACACGAACTGTTCAACATATTAATTATAGCTCTTAAGATAATTATCGAAGCACAAACCGGTATTCAGTCCCCTTAGTTTTCCTTCGTCATCCAAAACAAAGTCTTTGGTGGAGATGCAGTATTCTCTTGGATCTGAAGAACAATAAACAATCGAAAAGCAGAATAGCAGCCTTTGGTTCTACTAACCGTTACCGAAGTGGGCAGCGACCTCGGTATGGCCATAGTCTGTACGGAAGATCCTGATACAGACCTTCAGTATGATGAAATATGACCAGTAAAACGAATGAATACCTAGGCCATTGGGGCCATGGATTGTCGCGACCTCGAGCAACGGGTGGCCGGGGCAACAATTCAAAGTTGACCACAGACTTGGCACCATGACGCATAGAAGTGCCAATACAATCATTGCCGGTATCACCTCCTCCGATGACGATGACATCCTTGCCTTTAGCATTAATGTAGCCTCCGTCCTGGAGTTCCGAATCCAATAAAGATTTTGTATTCAGCTGTACGCGGTATTAGATATTCGAGAAGGGATCGATAAAAGTTAGCCGAATTACTGACCTGCAGGAAATCCATGGCAAAGTGAATGCCGTCTGTCCCTCTGTTAGGTATTTTCAAGTCCCTTGGCCACGTTGCTCCAGTGCAGATCACAACAGCGTCGTTTTCTGCTTGAAGTTGCTTGGCGTCAATGTCAACTCCGACATTAGCATTCGGAACGAATGTCTTGATCAAACCAGGTCAGCTTTTTCAAGAGTGTGACGCTGGGTTACTTACAACTCCCTCCGCAGCCATAAGATCAATGCGCCGCTGGACGATAGATTTATCCAGTTTCATGCTATCATCTCGGTTAGTAATGATTTGACTGGGGGAAAAGGCTGTACTAACTTGGGGATACCATACATCAAAAGACCTCCCATACGGTCGTTGCGGTCGTATACGGTGACGAAGTGTCCTGCTTTGTTGAGTTGGTCGGCGCAAGCCAGACCTGCAGGCCCAGATCCTATAATCACGATTCGTTTTCCTGTGCGGAAACTTGGAGGACTAGGAGCCATCCAACCCATCTCGAAACCCTGTGCAGAAGATTACTAGAAATTCAACAAAATGAAACCAATACACATGCCTTATCAATGATGGCACATTCAATGCTCTTGATTCCAACAGGTTGTTCGTTGATACCAAGAACACAAGCACCTTCGCAAGGGGCGGGGCAAACACGCCCTGTAAATTCGGGGAAGTTATTGGTCATCAGAAGGCGATTGAGGGCATCTTGCCATTGTCCCTTGAAAACGAGATCGTTCCATTTAGGAATGATGTTGGAGACTGGACAACCGGTATCAGACTGGCAGAAAGGAACTCCGCAGTCCATGCAGCGCGCAGACTGATATTTCAGCTCGCTTTCGGTGAGTCGAGCGGAGATTTCCTTCCAGTCCTTGACACGTTTGCGAGGAGGGCGGTATGCTTCACCTAAGCGCTTGTACTTCATAAACCCACGCGTCTTGTCCAGCTTATTGAGACGTGACTTGGTCGTAGAATCGTCGACAAGTGAATCTTCCACGTCTATTAACGATGGCTCGTGACGGGATCTTAATGAAATGGTAGGCGTGCCAACGGTTTTAGGCAAAAGAACATCTTGTAAACCTTCTGAGGCGAGATCAACTTGACTGGCAGTTCGAGAAGGTATGAGGTCGATGACGCTTTGACGTGCCTTCTCCTCTTTCTCCCTGGCACTTTGTTCTTCCAAGACACGCTTATAATCTAGGGGCATGACGCGAACAAACAATGGGAGCAAATGATGGAAGTCATGTAGCACACGATCAGCGACTTCAGACCCGGTGTAATGACGATGATCTTCTATCAAGCTTCGAAGGGCCGCAATTTCTCGAGGATCGTTGACTTTCCCAAGTTCAACCATCTCCATGTTCACCTTGGAGGCGAATGTGTGGGCTGTGTCGAGAACATACGCAATGCCTCCACTCATACCAGCAGCAAAGTTGCGACCTGTGACGCCGAGGACGACAACTCGTCCACCCGTCATGTATTCACAGCCATGATCACCGGTACCCTCCACAACAGCATTGGCACCAGAATTTCGGACAGCAAAACGTTCAGCAGCAATTCCACGAATGAAGGCTTCGCCCGAGGTTGCACCGTAGAGGCATACGTTGCCGATGATGATATTCTCCTCAGCTTTGAAAGTGGACTCTTTGGGTGGATAAACAATGAGTCGTCCTCCAGATAGGCCCTTGCCAACATAATCGTTTGCGTCACCCTCCAATTCGATCGTGATTCCTGGGGCGAGGAAAGCACCCATCGATTGACCAGCAGACCCTTTCATTTGAATGTGAATGGTGTCCTTGGGAAGACCCTCTTCTCCGTATAACTTTGATACTCGGTAAGATAATGAAGTACCCAAAGCACGGTCGGTATTGATGACGTCGCATTCGATATGGACAGGAAGTCCTTTGGTCAGAGCAGGTTCAGACTCATCGATGAACTTGTTGTCAAGTCTGATGTATAATTTATGGTCCTGTTGGCGAACACGGTATGTCGCAGCTCCTGGTCGCATTTGCCAAGCTGGCTTCAAGATTGCGGAGAGATCGAGATGTGCTGTCTTGGGAGTTCGAAGCTTTTCGTTGACCTTAAGCATGTCTGCCCGTCCCACCATCTCGTTAATGGTCCGGAAACCAAGCTTCGCCATATATCCACGAAGTTCTTCTGCAAGATAATAGAAGAAATTGATAACTTGCTCAGGTTGACCAGCAAACTTCGCTCGAAGTTGAGGATCTTGGGTAGCAATTCCAACAGGACACGTGTTCACTGATAAGGCGTTGAATAAAAGCACGAAAGGTCTAATCAGATAGACTTACAGTGGCATTTCCTCATCATGATGCAACCCATCGCAATCAAAGGCGTCGTGGCAAAGCCCCACTCCTCAGCACCCAATAAGCATGCGATGGCGATGTCACGTCCAGTTCGAATTTGACCATCTGTTTGAACGGTTACACGACCACGCAAGTCATTCAAAACAAGAGTTTGATGTGTCTCCGCAAGACCAAGTTCCCAGGGAAGACCAGCATACTTGATTCCTGTCCAACGTGATGCACCCGTACCTCCATCGTGGCCTGAAATAAGAATATGGTCCGCCTTCGCTTTAGCAACACCACTGGCAACAATACCTACTCCAACTTCAGACACTAGTTTGACGGATATGCGACCACGGGGGTTAGAACATTTTAAGTCATAAATGAGTTGCTTGAGATCCTCAATGGAATAAATATCATGGTGAGGAGGTGGGGAGATGAGACCGACGCCAGCAGTGGAATGACGCGTTCTAGCAATGGATGCTGAAACTTTGTGACCAGGTAATTCACCACCTTCGCCTGGCTTAGCTCCTTGGGCCATCTTAATTTGTAACTCGTCGGCGTCAGCAAGATAGTTGGAAGTGACTCCAAAACGGCCCGAAGCGATTTGCTTGATGGCAGACCTCATCGTATCACCGTTAGGAAGAATCTGGGACCTTTCTGCATCTTCTCCGCCTTCCCCTGTGTTGGATTTTCCTCCTAGACGATTCATGGCGATGGCAAGAGCCGAATGCGCTTCCATTGAGATGGAACCGTAAGACATGGCTCCAGTAACAAATCGACGGACGATTTCATTCCAAGGTTCGACTTGTTCAACGGGTATAGGTGCTGCGTTTTCATAACGGAAGTCCAATAAACCACGGAGGTGAATGCTTTGTGCTTGTGTATTGGCATTGTTGGCATAGGCATCGTAGGCACTTTGATTCTTCTCTCTGACCGCATCTTGCAGATTTGCGATGCCCGACGGGTCATTGATGTGCGCCTCGCCGCCATCACGCCAGTGATATTCACCGGATTCTGGCATACCAGGGGGGAGAATGGTGTCACGACTGGGCCATCCACGTTCATGAAGCTCAAAAGCATCCATGGCCAGGAGATCAAAAGTAGCGCCTTGTATGCGACTTGCAGTGCCGATGAAGCAGGGTTCTACGACCTCGCTATGGAGACCTAATATTTCGAAAATTTGGGCACCCTTGTAGGATTGCAAAGTAGAAATTCCCATCTTCGACATAACTTTGAGGATCCCATTGTCAACAGAATAACGATAGTTCTTAGTCAATTCTTCGGCTGTCTTCTCGTTCTTGACACTAAAAAAATAATAAGAGACTGAATGGAAAGTAGAAAACGTTTAACACTTACAGCCCCTCTCGCGCAACCTTATGAATGGTCTCCATTACTAACCACGGACAAACTGCATCTGCTCCATATCCAACCAATACACAAAGATGATGTACCTCGCGAGCCTCTCCTGTTTCTACCATCAAAGCGGCTTTCGCACGCTTCTTCTGACTAGTAAGATGATGGTGCACACCACCGCAAGCAATGAGCGCCGACAAGGGAACACGAGTAGGTCCAGTTGCGCGATCGCTGAGAATAATGACTTTGACTCCATCGTCAATGGCCTGTGATGCCTCACTACAAACTCGTTCCAAAGCACGCCTATAACCAGGAAGTCCTTCCGTTTTCGGGAAAGTAATGTCAATGGTGCAAGAAGGCCAGGTGGAGTAAGCAGTTTTGAGATGCTTCATGGCGTTCATTTCTTCGATGGAAAGAAGAGGGGAAGGAAGAAGGATTCGATGGCATTGTTCGGGTTTGACTTCCAACAAATTTCCTTCGGGACCAACATAGGCAGCTAGAGACATAACGATGCTCTCTCTGATAGGATCGATAGGAGGATTCGTGACCTGGGCGAAGAGTTGGCGGAAATAGTCATAGATGATACGAGGTTGTGTAGCCATAGCCGCAAGAGGAGCATCATTACCCATGGAACCAAGTGCTTCTTTTCCGTCAATGACCATAGGAAGCATGAGCAAGTTAAGTTGCTCAACGGTGAAACCGAAGGCAAGCAATTTGGGATCGGTACTGAGCGTAGTTTCGTCGAGGGTGGGAAGAAGAGAAACTTGACTTCTTTTGACGCGTTTGATGATATTAGGTACTTCAAGAACATGTGTCTCCACCCATGAAGCAAAATTTTGCTTTGACGCAGTATTGCGCTTGAGTTCCTTGTCGTCCACGATTCTACCTTCGAGAGTATCGACAAGAAGCATGCGACCTGGCTTCAATCGTCCCTTCTGCACAACTTTCTCAGGTGCGATATAGAGCGCGCCTACTTCGGAAGCGCAGACAATAATGTCTTCGTTGGTGACAATGAAACGGCAGGGGCGAAGACCATTACGATCAAGATTAGCACCACAGAAACGCCCGTCGCTGAATGTGAATAGAGCAGGACCATCCCAGGGTTCCTGGACACATGCAGCCCAGTTGTAGAATGCTCTCTTGCGAGGGTCCATGTCTTCGTTGCCTTGCCAGGCCTCGGGGATCATCATCATAACAGCTTCTGGCAATGTCACAGCGCCGTTGACAACCAGTAGCTCAAGGACGTTATCGAAAGCCGCCGAATCGGAGCCTCCGTGTTCGATGATGGGATAAAGCAAGTCGAGCTGATCACCGAAGTGTTGGGAGGACAGTACTCCTTCTCGGGCACGCATCCAATTCTTATTACCTCGGACGGTATTGATTTCGCCTTGGAGAGTTAATCAGTTAACGGTGCAAAGACAGGGAGAATGATTGCATTACCATTGTGGGCTGCCCATCTCATAGGTTGAGCGCGGTCCCAACTCGGGAAGGTATTTGTGGAGAATCGTGAATGCACCAACGTGAAATGCGACTGGTATAGGACATGGTTTAAGTCATGATAGTAATTGTAAACTTGCGCGGGCGATAATTGTCCTTTATAAACGATGTTCTTGGACGAAAGAGAGCAAACATAGAAGCCCTTGGCAAGAGTACTTTTGATTTAAAGATTAGTGCTCTTGCTACACGACAGAAGAACCTAGGATACTGACATGCTATGGGTAGCGTGTTTACGGAGAACGTAAAGTTGTCTTTCGAAATGAGTTGCATCGAAGGTGCCATGCTGGCTCGTGTTCCCGTCTCCATAATGCGCACGGAGCACCACAAAGGGCTGAAGGATAGTTGGCTCCTTGCTACTGGCCGCGGGGCCGAGAATGGTGCCGTCGGTGGGCACCTCTCTCCAACCAAGCACACGCAAACCTAACTCGTTGGAAATGTTGGAGAAGATAGTCTGATAGCTTTGGAGTTGGACAGGATCGTTCGGTTTGAAGAATACGTTTCCGACAGCATATTCTCCTGGATCTGGGAGAACACACGCAAGGTCTCTTTCAGCCTCTCTCTTGAAGAAGCCATGAGGTATGGAAGTCATAACTCCAGCTCCATCTCCATCTCTACTGTCAGCTCCAGTTGCCCCGCGATGGGTCATGGCGCAAAGCAATTGACGAGCATCGGAAACTATTTTATGACTGGGTTCACCCTTAATGTGGCAAATAAAACCTACGCCGCACGAATCTTTCTCATTCTCGTTGCTATACAGGCCTTGGTCTGCTGGCAAGGAAGATGCGAAAGATGTCTCGTCACGCTGTACGGCATTGAAGCCTTTGATATTTTCTGCAGAAGCAAAAGTGGACACAAGAGGAAGGGATTCGGGTGAAGGTTCGTAACCAGGACTAGCCATTGACTACAAGATAGAGCAGCGGTGTACTCGTCCAGATTAAGGGGGTAAGAACTGTACTCTGGTAGTAGAGGGTGACGAGCAGAGAGCAAAGAGTAGCAAGCAAGCAAAATGGAAAGCGGAAGAGAGGGGTGGCGATTAATGTCAATTCCACAAGAGATCGTCAAGTCCGCATGATCGCTTCCGGCACTAAGGGCCGGTAAATAGGCCGAAAGACGCCGAAAGTTTGTCAACACCGATGTTCTATTGGCTCGTTGGCTCTAATGTTAACAATCAGACGCTCGTCTCCCCGTTAGTTGATACCCCAGATAAGGTCCCGCAATTGATATAGGAGCTAGTGCTCATCGAGTAATCCAATTCAATGTCTCCCTATTTCTAATCTCTATCCTCTAAAAAATCGTCTGAAAATAGGATTATAGGTTGCTTACAGGCCCTTACAGACAACATTTATTTTTGTGATCGCGTTATAGACACCGTATCTCCACCCTTTTTGCAATTCGGTGTGTGAATCTAGGCGAGCCTTGGGCGAGCCAAGTCAAAGTCTGTAGATAAGTAGACTCCAAGAATAACATAACCTAAGATAACGAATACGTGGCAAGAGCTACACACATCGTCGTATGTATGTACAGAATGAGAGGGGAAATGGCGTTTGTATGCCTAGCTGGCACCATCATGCAGGGCACAGCACACAGCAGCTGTAAAGAATAATTGTGGGTTCGACATGGTGGTAATGATGTTGGGATGTCGAAATAGAACTGACCTTTATGATGGCCATTATATTGTCGCACGGTTTCTCCTGAGGCCATCTCCCAAAGACGAGCAGTGTGATCCGAAGACGCTGCAGATGATGTTAATTTATTGGCAAAAATTGAGTTTGGATTTTTACCTGTAACAAGATACGCCGAGTCAGCACTAAACGCACAGTCCCAAACCCAACGCTGATGTCCTGTAAGAGTTTTCTCTTGTTTGAAGTCGTAAGATGGGCTGATAGACCAAATCTTGACCGTGGTATCTGCAGAACATGTTGCAAGATAACTGATGATACATGCCAGAGTAACGATGAGAAAGTTAAAAAACCTGAGAATATATTACTTACCGTGCATCGGGACTCAAAAGACACCGAGTAAGATATTTATTGTGAGCCAAAAATCGCGTAACTGCCTGAAATCGAGGAAGGCCTGTGCTTTCGTCGTTGACTTTCCAGACATAGCATTGCCCCTGCGTATTGCGCATCGAATCAGGTCGAGAACGATCGAGACCGTTACATACCTTGTTATTTCCAGCTACTAGACACGACCCATCCGAGGCAAGGGTTATGGAACGTATAGGAACATCGCCTGCTGGTGTCTTCGTCGCGGTAAATGTTTTTATTGTCAACAAATAATGATGGAAATAGACACACTAGTTCATGAGAACAAATGTTATCGGTCAAATCCCACTGCTTGATGCTTCCTGCTTGATCGCACGATATCAGTTCTCCTTGATTGGGGTGAATGCAGACATCATTCACTAACAAAAGGTCAATTACACGACAAATAGAATATAACGCAATAGAAACCTGGCGCCGCATTGTCATAAGTCCTATGCACATTGTTGGCTGGATTCCTTTGCAAAATGGTGAGGTTCGTCGGAAAAGGCAGACAAGTATAAGTCTCATACTTACCGAAGGTCCCAGATTTTGATCGTTCCATCTTCACTACCCGACACCAACCATTTGCCTTCGGTGTTAAAAGCTAGTGAGGTAATGTTATTGGTATGGCCCTCAAATGTTGCAAGCTATGATGTAGACATATATCATGAAGATAAGCCATACTGAAAGCACCGAGATATGCCCTGAAAAGCTACGCACAGCATCTGGTGAAGAACTTGCTATATCATAGATATTGATTTTCTTGTGGATGGCGGCTGCTAGAAAACGTTTGCTAAAAGGATAATTCAGGATAGTTTCATCATTTTGCCTGAGAAAAAGTTTACTCGTGGGAGATAGCCAAGCGATTGACTTGCTGTAGCGATTATTTGAGAAACAAGGAATGACTCTGGCATGTAGGCAGGTAGAAATCTCACTCCTGATTCTCCTGTACGGGGAATGGTTCGAGAACAGATACCACTCCACGCTTCCCAAAAGCGAATCTCATGGTCATAAGAGCCAGTGACCAGGATTACGGACATGTCATGTCGAGCTGGAGCAGCTTTTGAAGAGGTGGAAGGCATGATAGACTATGATATTCCTCGCGGATTGAAATGAGTACCCACGACGGTATGCGGCAGCCGACAAGTTATTATAACTTCAACTCACCTACAACTCTTCGCGGTAAATGTACGTTCAAATACTGAATCAGTGCACTGTGTGCTGAGTCTGTATCTGATCTGTAGTTGTTCGTTGACGGTAAGCAGGGTGCAATGATAGTATAACTAACAGGAACGAGCGTCGAGCGCGTACCAACCAAGTATGATATGTGACAGGTTACACAAGCACATCCCAGAGGATAGATAAGATGAGATAAGATGGTTGTATAAATAACTTTATTGTCGTCAATGTTCGCGGATAGCCCTTATAAAATGGGCCAATGTCTTTACTTAAAGACCAATAACTGATTAAATTCTGGCAGCACTAATCGATTCGACGGAATCTACAGAGAAGGAGCGCTCCCTTGGGCCGCCGGCGAGAGTTCTACTCCGCCGATCATGAAAGGCACCTTCCTGTTACTTTCCCGTGCACATGTGCGCATGGATGTGTTGTGTCAAGTACTACATATAACATCAAGCTGCGGTTCGGTACATCCATACAATGGATTGCTCTCATCTTCTACTTCCCACCCCGAGGATCACACTTTGGATATCTGGATCAGTTAACCTTGTTACTTTCACCTTATTAATGGTTCGTTACAGATCCTTGACGTAAGTAGCGTGGCTGGCACGCCCTTCCCAAGACATATCAATATACAGATATGCCTGCGAAGCGATGTCCAAGGCCGGACTCTGTCGACCTGCGTAAAGATTACGTAGATGCGCTTTCATATGTGCCTTGCTCTCCAGAGTTCTTCTGTCACAACTTCGTGGTGAGTATTTCGATCCATTAATTTGTTCTTCTTCATCACCGATCTACTTACAGCGAGGATCGATGTAATGAATCATTTTTCTAGGGTTTCCAATCCAGCATTTTCTCCCATATTCCCCGACAAATTCAAGCGATGTGAAACGACCAAACCGCAGGAGATTGTGGATCTGCCGTGCCATATCTTCTTCAGCTCGAAGGTGCTTGTGCACGCAGTTTCAAGTTCGTATACTGACTTCTGCAACGAGTTACAAGTCCACGGAAAATTAACATCCTGTTATGGTGACAAGAATAATATACGCTGTGAAAGATGCATTCCTCGTCTTCGTATAAATACGCTGAAGTCGTAGAACTACGTTTTCTCCAACTCAACCAAAAAATCGACTGCTATTTCGGCTATGAATAACTATCCCGTCCGTGTTTTTTACCTCAGTGACTACCCATGCTTACACTTAGATTCTAGGAAGGTACTAGAGTATTTTTCTGGACCTCAAACGGAGAGGTTGTGTATGCTCGAGTTCAATCCTCAAGCAACCTTCCCGATGTGCGTCTTCGCATTTGTTTTTGACATTTAATGATTTACACGATTTCATTTAAAGGGGACTCAGATACTTGTTCTGAGGTTGGAAGGACGAGACCAAACAGCAACGTTACCGTATGTCTCGCTTTTACTTCTTATAACTAAACTTAATTTGCCAATTCAGAGCCATCGGAGTGACCAAAGTGTCATAGATGACTAGCAAAGGAGGGTCATCGGGGTTGCATGGGTCATTTACTTACTTTACTATATTTATACATACCTTGTAATGTTTTTCTTTTTTTCCGAGTTATCCTGTTGCGTCCAAGCAGCATCCCAAAACTATGATCACGTTTGATATAATTCAACTATTGAAGGCCAAGTCTGGTTCAGTGTGCGGACATAAATAGAGCTACTATTTTTATCGAAAATCCCTAGCAAGATCGGCATGAATGTCCAGGAACCCTTTTATCTGTACCCCATAAGCCTCATGTCGGATACCCTCGAATTCTGAGTTCTTTCGGAACGTCATGCAGATCCGCTGAGTTCAATTTCGTTTGGGCTGTATGGATCTCGGAAGGTATATACCTACAGACAACGATAAATAATCAGTCAAATTTACGTCGGGTTGGGAAGCTTTCGATGCTTAATTCCAATAGGCCTCTCTACCTCATCAGTAATCGCTGCACATGAGGAAGTCAGGAATCCAAAGCCTGCCATGTTGTCCGGACCATCACTGAACCGTTGAAGAACCGTCCATGATTCTATTTCACAAATAAAATAAAATAAACAAACGTTTTGAGATCGTTCTCCATGGTGGGAAGATGCCCGTCAAGGGTTGCAAGTCATCGATCCTGGTACCGTCATGAGAGTCAGAAATCCTTGTGGGTTTAACCATGACATCGGACTCGGACTTACTCGTATCATGATGCTTAATCGCTGCCCGACAACCCCACTTTCCTGTGTATTTTTGGAAATACTGTGAAGATAACTATATCTAATATCGTCTCTGCAAAGAGGCTTTCGTGAGTACTAGCATAGGCGATCTGTGATTTACCAACCGTTGGAGGTAAACACTTCCTGATGGAAGGGTCAAGGAAAATTCATGACCATCTTGGGATTCTTCTCTCATCTTCAGTACACGTTCATGGCCAAGACTGACGCCTAGAATCCAACGTCCGCTTGCGCTAGTATTATCTACATGTGGAAGGATTTCTCCATGCGATGCCAGATGCAGGATATGTGTCTGAACATCCTGCGTAGGACAAAGGGAATATAAACGATCTAAAACAGACTTGAGGTCACAAAATTTATCTATAGGCCAAGAAGATAAATGCATTTCTCTATAGTGATGGATAACACCGTCAAAGTGTCCCTTGGGAAATCCTCTGATTAAATTTTATTCGGAAGGAGATTACGACGTGGTTCTGACCTCTTGAAATTCGTACATGTCATCCGGTGCAAATAAAGTGGCTGGAGGATCTAATTCTGTTTGATCATCGTTCGACCTAGATTTCCAATACTCTTTTCGCTTAACACGAGACTGACGCGTCTCCAAGCTGTCTAATTTGTACAAGGAGGCCGAGAGTAGTGTCCGTTGCTCTTTGTTGGTGAAGTAATTTGGCCAGTACGAAAAACCATCTGGAAATTGGTGGACAGTAGAATGGTGATGGTGGTATCCAGAGTTTTTCAGAAGCCGACAGATTCCCATGCGAGAGCTTCCTATTAACCGACATAAAGCAGCCATGAGCGAAACGTGGTGGAAGTAACTGCTTTGCTACAACGTTTCGATATGCTGCCAGGAAATGAACTGATAAACGATGTGAATATTTATCTATCTTGGGGATAGTATTGGTCTGTAGGAAGTCAAGGCCCATAACTCAGTGCTTTCTATTGGTATTACCAAGTTTCAAAAAAAAGACGAACCGCAGGCTTGAGGTTGGCTTCAACTCTGTTGCAGAGACGTCAACACGGATGTAAAACAATCGGCGTCTTGAGGAGGATGATATGGCATCAATGACCAATGACCTAGTCTAGTCAGCTAGGCCTTAGCAATTGGACACTAGGCGTGCTTATGAGAATTTTAATATCTAGGTAGTGAACAAGAAGAAGCCTGAGGCCTCAAAGTTTGAGGGACGTCGGTCGTTCGGTCCGACTGTTGCACAACGCGTCTGTCTATCACGTGGTCTGACATGATTAGGTCGACCTCGCTCCTTCCTTCCTCCCGGCTTCCTCTTCGTTGTTCGCCTCTGCTTCTCCATTCTGTACTAGTACTATCTGTTATACCACAAAAACCCTTGTCTGTCCCTTGTACTGCTATCAAGGATATTTTTCCAAGTCGTTCCTACGTGCTCTCCCTCAGTTCCAACATGAAAATATTTCGCAGATAAAACACAAAATACGTAGCGTCATCATGGGAGAAAGCGATGCTACTATAAATGATATTCTCAACAATAATGGAAGTAATGAGGGTGGGTATCATCCTTCAATATCTTTGGTACTCTGGATTCTGATAGAAACATTACAGGCGAAGCCGACGCTCCCCATCCCGCAAGTGTACAAGCAGCTATAGCTCGTACAGTGTCACGAAGCGTCGCGTTATATTTTGCACGCCCAGTCAGACTTTTCCGACCAGCCAAAGGTATTTTACATCCATTCTGAAAGACACTTTACTACTTGATATAAACGTCTTACCCACCCAGTAAATGGATGGCAGACTATCAATAATCTGGCAGCGCAGCAAGGTACAACAGTCACACAACAGTATCTTCTTTCTTTGGTCAAGAATCAGGGGGTAATATGCTTATTTGACGCAACATTCTTTTCCGACTTCTAATGCAAGCAATAGGTGTTAATTATACCAAAGCATTTTGTACCCCCATGATTATAAATGCAATGCTGGGTACAATATTGTGGACATCATACGGAGAAGCTAATAGAAGCTTAGAACACTACTTGGGAAATTATAACGTCTTGAATACCGTGCTTTCTGGGGCAATAGCGGGTGGTTGTCAGGCAGTTGCTGCAGCCCCTGCAGAAAATGTCAGAATTCTGTTAGAACAGGGATTCGGAGGGCAAACATGGTCTTGCGCTTGGAAAGAGGTGTTCAGGAAAAATGCAATTGTCTCTGCTCCGCAAAGTCATCCTACTCGACTACAAGATGTGCGTCTGTTGCGTGGTTGGCTACGGGACGTAGGTCAAATGGCAGGGCGGGGGTGGAATGGTTGGGGATGGGGTGTAGCCAAAGATACCATCGGTAAGCGACTAACTTGCTTGAAATACCATGAACTTAACGCATTTTAAATAGGATTTTCTGCCTTTTTCTTCATCTTTGAGTTGTCCAGGCACGCAGGTTCGGCAGCAAGGGACCTTTATGTTAAATTGTTTACAAAGGCAACCAGCAGAGAGTATAATGGCCTAATTCAAAAACAAATACCGGCCGTGATTAATGGTGTGGTTCTTGTGTCTGGAGGCGTAAGCATCGACCTTGTGTGGATTCCAAATTACTGACGTGCATACAGGTCATCGCAGGGTTAACCTATGAATTCATCGGCAGACCTTTTGATGTCTCAAGACGTGCCATCCACCTGGAGAGGCTTGAAAAATTGCATCGACTGGATTCTTCTTATGCCATTTTGAGGCGGAAAATTCTTGAGGATGGTTTTAGTTTCTTCTTCAAGATTGGCGATGGGCCCTCAGATTCGATGGTGACCCAGACCAAAAGAAATAGATTCCTTCGTACTGTAGGTCGGGTTGGTCCTTGGGGTGTAGGCTTTTTGGTTTGGGAAACATACAACTCCCGTCTCAACTGATTGCTTATTCAGTGGCATACCTTATTTGAATTTGTTATATAATCTAGTCTTATAATCTAGTCTTCAAAGTATACAGGCAGTATACGTGATGTAGGTTTAAATCACCCAGGTTCGGCACTGAGTACTGAGGCTCGAAGGCTTGAGGTCTTTCACGGTTCGGTGTGCAATTGTCCAGTTGAGTTGGTAGATCCTTCTAGAATTAACTAAACTGAGTTTCCGAAGATCGAGTTTATTAAAGTTGACGCGGACGCGTCGATTCTGTACTTTCGTCTCGATTCTTAGACTTCGAAACTTGCTCATTGAAAATGGCTCGTTGCACGCGTAAAGGCTGTGGAGTAGAATACAAAGAGGGGGAAACGAGTACCTGCAGTTACCACCCTGGTGTGCCGGTAAGTTGAATTGATGGTCCAAATGCTTGCTTATCTGAATTCGCAACCGCCAGGTATTTCATGAAGGCCTGAAATCTTGGTCTTGCTGCAAGGATATCAACAAGCCAGTCTTAGACTTCGATGAATTCATGACGATCCCGGTCAGTCATATCAAGATCATCAAGGCTTTCGTGTCATCTGAACCCCACCGCGTTCTAGCCATGCACTGAAATAGAGGGACACTCCGCTGAAGCCCAGACTCCCGCCGCTCCGATCTCAGAGCCTAGTGTCAATATATCTTCTGAAACATTACCCGATGGGAAAGAGGTATACCAGGTTGGGGCCACCCGAAAAGACTCTTCGTCTATCTCTGCACAACAGGCGGTGTCGGCAGCCGCACCTGCACTTGCACCTGCACCCCTGGAAGTTGATGATCTGAACCAAGCGGTCCCTGTTGGCACACCATGCAAACGAAAAGGCTGCCATACGACTTTCGTTAGCGATGAGGAAAACAGGCAAGGGGACGGGGAGGGCACAGTATGCCATTATCATCCTCTACCAGTGAGTTTCACTTTGCTACTATCAAAAATATGCTCTTGCCTGATACTTTACTTCAGCCTTATTTTAGGGAAGGTAGCAAGGTATCTACCTCTTTTTGGGGGATGCATAGGCACGCACTGATGCCAAAGTCTCTTCAGGGATATCTGTGCTGCAAACGAAGGGTTCTAGAATTCGACGAATTTTTGAAAATTGAAGGGTGTCAAACCAGCCGTCATTGTTTTATTCCAGTCGTCACGGAACCCAAAGTAAGCAATTATTCATAAAATGATTCTTCTCATTTATCGTCTACGATCTATGATGTTTCCAGACGGAGGAGCAAGTCAATTGTCGCGTCGACCATTATCAGACTCCCTCACAAGTATATGTATCTGTCTTTGCGAAGCAAGTAGACAAGGAACGGAGTACCGTGAAATTTGAAGACAGTAAGGTAAGGGTGGGTTAACCTGGTTCGACAATCTTTGACACCAGTATAACCTGTGTAGGCCATACTAGACCTTTTCCTTCCAAACAGAAGGCGTTTTATGCGAACGCTAGATTTTTTCGGCGGTATCGATCCAAGCTCGTGTACTTTCAAAGTTTTTGGCACCAAGGTAACCCCTTATCCTTCTAACATTATTCCAATGATATTGACTAAGGCATTCCTTAGGTTGAACTGACCCTTCAGAAAAGTGATGCACGAAGTTGGACTGTCCTTGAAAAAACAGACCGAGATCTCGGTCCTATCAGTTTGACTTTCGGTGTAGGTGGCAGGACAGGAACCGTTGGTGGTAAAGAGATTATTCTAGACGAGTCTAATAAGACTCGTACATAATTAGTACATAACCTTCCAGGGGTTACTCTGACACTATAGAATCCCGGGTTTTTCGATCTTCTCGTACATCTGGATCATGTCCCCTTCCTGGAGATCAGAAAAGTCCTTCAGGCTCAGACCACACTCCATGCCCTTGCGAGCCTCCGTGATGTCTTTCTTAAGGTGACGCATAGTATCCAGCGCCCCTGCACGTACAGTAAGCGCCAATTTACCGAATTAAAAAAGAGAATGCACCTTCATAGATAATCTCTCCGTCTCGTACTACGCGCGCGAACTTTTGTTTTTCAACGTTACCATTGGTGACACGGCATCCAGCCACCTTTGCCATTTGCTTGGATTTGAGTTGTATTTCGAATATCTGAAGGACTGTAGCTTCACCGAGAACTTTGGTTTCTATGATCTTGGGCAATAAAGAAATGATACGCTCTCGAACATCTTCCACAAGCCTATAGATGATATTGGAGGTAAAGATTTGAACACCGTTCTGCGCGGCCAAGTTCTGTACCAAACGAGGAGCAGACACAGAGAATCCAAGAATGGTGGCTTTTATGATTTTAGTGTTTACTTTCCATTGAGTTAGTACCATGGAAGACTCACCCCCTGCAACTCTAGCCATCATAACATCTGACTCGGTAATGTCGCCGACCCCCGTTGACATCACCTTCGAGATTGCAACGCTGTTGCCAATATTGTGCAACGCGCCTTCGAGAGCCTCACTGCTACCACTGACGTCTGCCTTGAGAATAAGTTTCAGCTCCTTGGGGCCAGATTCGGACTCATAAGGTGAATTATCACGAGCAGGCTGGTCGTCCATCTCAGTTGCGGCACGTGCATCTCGGTCAAGTTTCCGAGATGAATTGATAGCTTCAACATCCTCGTGTAGAGCCTCCTTTTCGGCCATTCTAATACGGTTGGCAAGTGCTTTTTTGATATCAGCCTCCGATCCTTCCAAAATTTCGTCACCGGCTTTAGGCAATGTTTTCCACCCACTGACGGTCACCGCCATGCCAGGAATTGCAATTTGGACGACCTTGCCAGTTGAGTCGGTCATACGGCGAACTTTTCCTTGTGACAGACCGCTGATAATACGTGATCCGACCTTCAAAGAGCCCCTCTGAACCAAGACAGTTGCAACCGGCCTGAATTAATATGGTATAATTAGCACATACTTGAGGGATATGAATGTTTGCATACCCAAGTCCTTTGTGGAAATTTGATTCAAGGATGTGACCAAAAGCGGGGCCACCACGTTCTGCTCTGAGATCTTGCATCTCTGCCACTGCAGAAAGAGTTTCAACCAAGTCCGGCAATCCTTGACCAGTCAAACCGGATACATGGACAGACGGCGTGTCTCCCCCAAAGTCCTCCAGTTGAACCCCTTCAACCATAAGTGCCTTCTTAACGGCATCCTGAGAAATTATGAATTTTGTTTTTGAAAATTCGAAATGATATGCCGCACCGTATCCGCTCCCGGTTTATCAACCTTGTTAATGGCCACCACTAAACTGACATGACTACCCTCCCTCTTCAATAAATTGATAACTTCCTTCGTCTGGGGCATGATTCCATCATCGGCAGCAACAACTAATACGACAATATCCGTGACATCTGCACCTCTAGCACGCATAGCAGAAAAGGCCGCATGGCCTGGCGTATCCAAGAATGTGATAGTCTGAGGTCCACTCGAAGAATCAGAGTTCTGGCTAGATACAGGAACAGAAAATGCCCCAATGTGCTGAGTTATACCTCCAGCTTCCCCCTTTGCAACTGATGCTGAGCGCAATGTGTCCAAGAGTGTGGTTTTACCGTGATCGACATGTCCCATGATTGTCACGACTGGAGGACGAAGGGGCAAAGAAGATGGGTCGGGATGAGGCGGGCTAAATATCAAGTCAAATAATCATTCGTATCCGAAGGGAATAGTTACCCACGATGCATATAAGTCAAAGGCTGCTTCATCATCCACAATTGGGTTGAATCCAAGCTCATCCGCCAATAACACAGCATAGTCAGACGTGAGAACTAAAATCCAATATGAAGGTCCATTTGATGCAATACAAGGAATATTTTACTTACTGTAATCATATGTTGCCTCCTGTCCCATGCCGACTTGGCGCATCTTTGACAGAAGGTAGTCTGAAACACACAGCATTAAACATCGATACATAGTATTACTTGGGGAGATATCACCAACCTAGTTTTACTTTCAGAAGCTTTGAAAGAGTAGCGACTGTCAGAGTCGTCGGAATGTAGACATTCTTTCGGCGAACTGCAGAACGAGAGCCTTTTGGCTTTGGCTTCAATTTTTTATTAGAGGTTTGATTGTCGTCGAAGGCGTTTGTTGGCGTCTTGCATTGTCCAATGGCCTTTCGAAAGCAGAACGTGGGGCGTTAGTTTTATACTGATTATGGCCCACACTGTCCTGTCGATTTTGAAAGGTGGGTGGGTTATTAGTTCTGTGTTGGCCTTGCACAGGTTTATTTGTTTGAATGTTCCGATTTATCGGCTGTCGTGGCAATGAATGCTGTGAAGGAGAGCTAGGAAGAATGGCATCGTCTCGCGAGCGAGGCTCTGGGATAGAATACGAAGTGTTCGTACATGAAATAGATGAGGAGGATAGGTTTCTCTGAATAGGCGAACTGGAGGTTTCTGGCTCGGAGTGATCGGGTCTGCCTGAGATGTCCGAGTGCTCCAGTTTCCTCCATTTGTTGAAAGAGCTTTCTGGTGCCGTACGTGGAATATGCAACGAGGATGGGTTTCTCTGCATAGGCGAATTGGAGGTGTCCGGCTGAGAGTAATCGGGTCTGTTTGAGACGTCCGAGTGCTCCAGTTTCTTCCATTTGTTCAAAGAGTTTTCTGGCGCCGTACGGGGAATATGTGACAAGGATACGTTTCTCTGAATAGGTGAATTGGAGGAAGTTTCTGGCTGGGTGTGATCGGGCCTGTTACGGATGTTCGAGTGCTCCAATTTCATCCATTTGTTCAAAGAGCTTCCTGGTGCCGGTGTATCTCTTGTGTTTGTTCGAAGAAGTGCTTGCTGCGAGGGAGAAGACGGTGGAGGTGGGCGCGCCCAGTTCTTGGCTGAGGGCAAGGACCCCAATGAAGTTTCCTGCGTTTCCGGCTTTACCTGTTGCACGTCAGCATATGTATCCGTATCGTTGAAGAGAAGACATACTTTCAATTGGGAAGCAGTACCAAATCCCCTACAGCAACATTTATTATGCGCAGTGGTTATTATCCTTGAATGCCGATGCATTATTACGGGAGTTTTTCTGTCTTGTAGGACAAGCTAGGGGCCAGTTGTATTTCACAACGTTTCCCAAGAGAAAGACTTCGAGAATTATACGGCTGAGTAACGGCTCACAACAAAGTATACAGAGCTAAAGCCTTTCAAGAATATTACTATCGTGGAGGCCTCGCATATAGATATCAACTTGGATGGGTCGAATAGACGATTCGGTCAAAGACTCAAAGCATTCAGCTAGAACTCGAGCATCGGAAGTGACCAGATTAAATTTCGGGCATGAAACCCACGTGATCCTAATGTTCATGACGGCCCGCGGCCCGCGCTAACTTTGCGGAACGTTGAACACTTACACTACGGTTGGCATTGCGCTAATCCGCTCTATAAGGCAACATGCTCTCAATAAGGCGGCTATCTAGAGTACCGTGTCACAACTACTTCGATTTTTTTGTTACTCGTCCGTATGCAAACTCTCGATTCCCGAAAAGGGTTTCAGGTGTCGGAAGAGCACGCCCAAATTACGGTGCGTGTGTCGCGAGACCTTGATCATTGAAATGTTTACACTGAGGTCCATTACTTACTCTTCTTGATTTTCGTGTAGTGCGATTGTCTGCCAAACAGGGCAAACAAATGGATGAAGCGAACATGCATTTGAAAAGGGATGGAGAGCCTGACGACTTCAATGGTTATAACATCCACCAAACAGCAGACAAGGGTGGATTGGAGAAGTTACTACTTCAAAATGACACACTTGTTATAGAAAGGTAATTCGGTATTGTAAACCACTCCTGTTTACTAAGATTTGCTTATCAGGCAATTGGAGATGTTGAATGTCTTCGTTGGTTTTGAACAGTCAAATAAATACACGATAAGTTCGTCGTTCTCGTCTCGAGTACTCGAGTACTCTAATGATATTTTAAATTCGTCTGTATATTAATAGATAACGATAATGGCGAATCTCTCGGGTATATTGCAGAAGAGCCGAAAGGATTCCTAGGCACATTATCGCGTCAGATATTTTCGACCCATCGACCATTCAGGGCAGTTATCATGGACCAACAAGGGTTGCCAATATTGTGGGCATGTTCTATACCCTGAAACTTTAAAATTGGTATCCTAGCTCATATTCTTTATGCTCAACAGATCCGGAGGCCATTTGCATGGATTAATTCGCGGATGTTTGTTCAACGCTTGAAGGCCGAAGCCGAATATCAATATACAGCTACAGCAGATGCCGAACCTTTGCTGGAGACATTTGGTGAAGTTCAACAACTTTGGCATCCTTGGAGACGTCGATATGATCTCTTTTTGCGGTGAGGGATTCGATAGCGACTATTGCTCCAAAGTAACTTGATACATTATCAGTGAGGATCTTCCAGACGCTTCGATTGTACCAACAAATATCCAAAGTGTCTCCGATGAACATAGCTATTATCAGATTGGAAAGGTGGATTCCGGTTTTCTCTCGTGGCAATTCCATGTCCTCAATCAAAATGGGGATATAATCTCGACCGTTGATCGTGCTTTTAGAGGGTTTGGGCGGGAAGTAAGTAATCAAGTTGATCATCTCTGTTTCTACGACTGATCGTGATCAGATTTTCACTGATACAGGTGATCCAACATCCATTACGGAGTGTGGCCTATGTTTAATTTGGCCCTGTAGGAAGATATTCGATACAGTTCAAACCGTCTGCACTGAGCCTCGAAACACAACTTCCGGGTGTCAGCACCCATGAACTCAAAAGCCAATTCCTCAACACTTCACATGAGCTAGATATTGATACAAGGGCTGTAAGCAGATGCTTTATTGCTCTGCGATGATGACTGATTCGGATCCTTCCCTGTAAAGCTTCTTCTAGCCCTTGCCGGTACGATTCTTTATGATTAGCTCAGATTATATATATAACTGATACGATATAGTGAATATCGACTTCGATTACTTTTCTCGCCATTCACACACGGGAGGGTGAGTTTCGCCTTTTTATTTGCACAGAAATTAAGTCGGTTTAATAAGGGGCGGTCTATTCCATATGTCAAACTGGGACTAAAGCCTCAATTTCTCAGAATTTGTAAACACCATTAACGCTGTAAACTCATCCGTTCGCCAGACTTTGATTTCAGATAAGCGTTTAACACCTAAAACGCAGTTGATACTTCACAGTACTTCACTTGGATCACAAACTCCTGCGTGAAGCTAGTCGATCATGAATTACAATGCTGCCTGCCTGTGTTAGCACCCTGATCTTGACCCATGCTTGTATGACTGCTTCCACGTGGGTTTCGCGTGTCAGTGTTGCTTCTTTTGAATGACTTCTTTCATATAAATCGAATCTCGACCTATCTTAACGCAACGGGCTTCGCCGCCGGTGAAAGGGTAGAGGATTTCTCGGTTGAATTTCCAACTTGAAAGTTTCAAATCCGAGAACTTGCCCCGCGAGCAAGGGGATTCAAATCATATTCAAATTGACTTCTGGGATCAATCGGCGGAGTAATCATACTGTGTACTTCACAGTGAGTCACGTTGTTTGCAAGGGGCAAGCATATAGTAGGTGCCAATCCAGCCAAAATTCAGCAGTTGCTTGAATTGGAGCCCAGCAGAGAGGCTGAATGCCGCTGAACAATTTATGTCTGTGACCAATTAGTGTGAACCATTCACGTGATGTGACTAGCGCGTAAGCTTAGGACACAAGTGACAAGTGTTACCATCTTTACTTTTTGCTTCCAATGCACTGAACGACCGATGGTTTACTTTCCACATCCATCTCTAGCCGGAGATAGGCCTTCCTATCTGCACGCTTATAACAGCATCCTCAAATCTCATAGACGATCACCGCTTGCATCGGCTTCATCCGTCAATATCCTAGTCTCGCCAAATGTTGATGCATTGTGCGCGACGCGTATGCTTGCTACTCTCTTCAAACAAGATGATATAGCATATCGCATTGTACCCGTTTCCGGGCCAAATGATGTTGCAACTATCAGACACGAACTGAAAAAGAACACCGACGTATGTCGTTCTTCACCTTGTTTAACTCGCGTTTACATTTGCTTTGGCAGCTTCATACGCTAATATTGATCAACTTGGGTGGTACTTTCGATCTTTCAGCTCCCGACTGGTTTGGAGAACTTGATTTAAAGGTGGCAATACATGTCATCGACTCGACCAGACCGAGGGGCTTAGACAACTTGTTTTTGGGAGGCGACAACGGTGCTCGGATATTAGTTTGGGATGACGGCGACGCCGAGAAGTTGGTGGAAGAGAAAAAATCATGGGAAATTATTCAGGTCAGCCTCCTACATCTTATTCCTGAAAATTACCAATTCTTTTCAGTACGAACCTGAACCCGACACTGAGGACGACGACTCTGATGAAGGCTCGGAAGACCAAAAAGACTTTGGCGAAGAGGGTGATGATGGCTTTAGCGACGATGAAGGCTTGGAGATGCCTCTATCAGAATCAGGGTCTCCGTTCAATAAACGCAAGAAAGGCGTGCAGAATGGCTCGCGAAAGCGTAGACGAAAAGAGGCTGTCGTACGTTCCTTCTGTGATTTATGAGTTCGTTTGTGACTAATTCAAAACATCAGCCGGGTGCTGTCTCCTTAGAGGAATTCGAGTTTCATAGGAAGAAGCTCAATAAATACTACGAGCACGGATTATCACATGGACAAAGCGCCTCCAGCACAATATACATACTGGCTACACTACTGGAACGCGTAGATAACGATTTTCTGTGGTATGTGTCTGACTTTGCACACTCTAAACCCCGAGTGCTTATGATCTACACAGGCTTGCAATCTTAGGATTAACCTACCAGTATATTACTTCTCGCATATCTCGAGAAGATTACGAGACCTACCACTCTGTTTACTACGACGAAGTTTCGCGACTCAATCCACGATTGACAGTCAACGAAATTGCTCAATCCTCGAAGTCGGTCAACCCTGATGATATGGGCGTCCGAACAAGCGAAGAGTTGCGATTTATGTTATTTAGGCACTGGACCCTGTATGATGCCATGTTCCACTCAAGTTATGTGGCCAGCAAATTGGGGATCTGGAAGGAAAGGGGGCGGCAGAGACTAACTGGCCTTCTTGCAAAGATGGGGTAAGTCGGTTTCGTTGGCGTTATAAACAACTGTTAACGCCTTTTTTAGCTTTTTCTATTCCCTCAAACACAGCAACCTTACTCACATATGGACATGGATTTGAAGAAAACTCTGACCAACAAATTGAACGACATTGCACCGGAGTACGGCCTCGTTGAGCTATCATATCCTTCGTTCATGAGATGTTATGGCTTTTCACAGTCAGCCTCTATCAGCGGCTGATGCAGTAGAAGGAATAAGTGCTCTGTTGGATGTAGCGGAAGGTTTGCGTATGGAGGTTGAGATCGAGGGAATGCGAAACGGCGGAGAATGGTTCGGTGGTGGCCGTACCTGGGAAGGTGCAAACTCAACAAAGGCGACGCCAAAAATAGAGGTAGAGCCTAACACAAAAACTGGTGACTCAATCAACGCGCTGAACGACGAAAATCCGGAAGAGGGTGCGTCCCGACCACGAGGAGAACCAGGGTGGTGGACGAAGAACTTCTGGACAGCCTACGACGCACTCTCCGAGTGAGTTAACCCCTATTCTCTTCTTGACTTGACTAATTGCGTTTCATTTATTAGTATCGACACCCTAAAAGGATCGTTAAGTTTAGCAATGTCCTTACAGCGCGCTATCATTCGTCAGGGTACATCTATAATTGACAAACAGGACATACGCACTATGAGGAACCACCGCGTCGTGGTCCTAACTCAAGGCCCAGATCTTCCTCTGTTCTGTAATCCTGGCATCTTATCGCGATTGGCACTTTGGTTGGTAGACGCTCTGCGAGACAGGCTACCTGGAACGGTTGTGGGGACATCGTCAAAAAAGAAAGCCCTTCCAATCGTGATCGCCTGTCTTGACGAAGCGAAAGGTTTATACACAGTCATTGGGATGATGGCAGCATTAGAATTTGGTCAAATTCGCAAAAAGTAGGCGTTTAAACATCTTCAATGGCACACTTGCGTTAATCATGTATTTGCAGTCAATTTTCGATAGCATTCTTAAATGCTGAAGCAGATACTGATATTTTTGCCGAGTATGCGGGCTTCCATACCAATATTATACAAATTGATCACCAAGACCTGAACAAATTCCTGCATGCTTTATGCAAGTAGTCATCATATAGCTGCACTAGAGGCAGCGTCGGTGGAAAATAATTCAATACCCTTCATTTATCGTCTATATAGCTGCAAATTTGTTTTCTGTAACTCTTACAATACGAAATAACACAGTAAATATATTGTGAACGCGCTTTATGACCTGCTCCATGCGGTCACAGTCGACGCAAAACCGTTTGTGTTGGCACTTTGATTGATGATACCGTTCTGGGAGACGCTGATCTGGAAAGTGGAGGCGACGGTTGACAGGCTGTAGATGGTCACCGATGATGTCGTGTCGACATTCAAAATTTGTGACTGGCAACTATTACTGTCCAAGCAGGTTTGTGCGAAGTCCTTTCAAAAAGAGTCAGAACGAAATGGAGGCTCTATGACACGATATGCATTACCTGGAAGAAACTGTACAACCCAGCACCTATGATGAGAGATTATAGTCAATTTAGTCGGCTTCGTTACACAGATAATGGCAGAAAACGTACCAAAAACGATTATATCTGTAGATGTTTGGACGTTGAGTGCCCATGCAGCAGAAAGTCCCTGGGCGGAGGGTGGATCGTGGAATGCGGAATTTACTGTGAATGGGGCAGGAGGGGCGGGATTCGGTTGGAAGTATGGCTAGATTCGAGATACCTTGTTAGGGCACATACGTAGTCACTAATGACAGGACAAAAGACATACAGATTCAGTCTGAATCAACCCCATGTAGTGGTTCTTCGCGTTGGCTAGGTTGTACTGATAAAGAACATGATGTTCGGCTAAAGCGGATTGACATGCTTGGGCTTTGTATATGGTCATCTCAATAACAGAGTTACGTACAAGCTGTGAATAACGTTTAGACAAAGTCTATCAAGTTTAAGAACAGCGCTTACCAGTTCCTATCATCCATACGGGCCCGGCAGATTCGGATAAGATACCCCTCCCAGAGTAAACCTGAATTTGAGTTGAACCATCTCCATCGATGTCGTGGTCTGCAAGCCAGACCCATGCGCCCTAAGCATTTGTTTAGTATAAGGACAAGTAAAAGAGGGTGAAGATAATGCTTACCTCGAGGTATGCAGTTGAGGCCGGAGTGAGATGAAGAGCAAGGAATGCGGCGATGCAGTTCACTGATGCACTGGCACCACGGGGGCACTGAGATGGCTCCAAGTTGGTGCCAGCAGCTGAAATGGTATGATTAATGATAGCCAACCAGTCAGTGAATTGTGTCAGCGCTTACCCCCTCCGAGTCTGTAATGCCAAGTCAGTTCACAAAGGTTGATGGTCATTTAAGGAAAGTGTGTTACCTGATGTGAGAATCCCACATGCCTGCTCCGCCAGTCGTCCCCGATGGTTGCTTTACATTCCATTCCACTACAACCGCACCCGCCGCTAATCATTTGGTCAGTATTAAAAAGCTCAGGTAACAAAGTGTATCCCTACCTGGCCCCATTGTTGTGAAAAGCATATCTGTGATTTCAATAATTCCTTGAGAGTTGGTATCTCCGACTTTGACCACTGGTGTTGGGTTATTCTGATTTTGGAATGTCGGGCCCTTGCCAGCGATGACCGACCAGGCTTCGCCTACTATCTGAGTGCCAGCAGGAATAGTGATTGTCGAAGTGACCACATAGGTTCCAGCATCAAAGAAGATAATTTTGCAACCCGCGAACTACAAAAAATCGAAGAATTGTTTACCATAGCAGTAAGGTGTACACATGTGAGAGTAGTTACCTTCTGGAAAATGGCTGTGATTGCGGCGGTATCGTCCGTCTTGCCATCACCTTTTGCCCCATTGTCCTTTACACTGACAAATTGACTGACGGCAAAATTTGCGTATTGGGGGTGGGTGCGGCCGAATATTTTACCAGACGAGTCCAATAAAGACGAAGGTTTGTTCGCAGATACAATTGCTCCCTGCGTGAATCCACCCGTGCTGCCCTTGTAAACATTTCCCTGTCCCCAAGAGGTAATCGTGGTGGTGCCGCCTGCAAGCAAGGTAGGGCCTCCCTCAACACTGACGGCTGTGGGCACGTTGACAAGTTTCGCGTTATTGATGACTATTGATCCGTCGAGCTTTCCGTTACTAGCCGCAGAAGTGCGTACAAAGATGGGTGTATTATTAATCATGGCATCTATGATCGCAACTGCGCCAGATGTCTGAAAAATCAACTCAAGTTAGCCTATTACTTAGCGGGCAAGTTTCAAGCTGCGGATTTACCTGGGTTCCTGTAGTGATACCACCTGTTGATACATCAAAGGCGACCTAGTATACTTTGTCAGGATTCCATATTGTCAATTTACACATTCGTTGCATTTACCTGGCAATTATTGATTGTCACTCCTTGATAAGTCCAACCTAAGGTTGTGGGGTCAGACAGAGAAGCCATACGCCGCTGAATAGAAGCTTACCCCAGTTCCAGACACTAAAAATGCCACTTTGCGCGTTGTTGACAGTGACATTCCGGACCGTGAATCTAATGTGCCCATAAATTTTCTGCGCGGTATAGTTTTCGAGGGTGATCACTTACTGCTGATTTCCAACCCACATTCCAAACTTCCCTATTTGATGTATCATTGACAAAATCTGGACTACTGGAAAGTGAAACACAAACCTCCGTTGAAAACAAGATCACCCATGAATCCACCGCTACAAAAGGTGGATGATAAAGTTAAATCGCGCAGGTGTGAAAAATGAGTAATTTTCCTACCTTCCATTTTCCATAAAGATACCTTTCGGGAGAACATAATGATCAGTTGCAATTAAAAAATAGTTGAACTAGATTGTATACCTTGATGAGCGGTATTGGCAGCAGTAGACATCTCAACAACAATGTTGATCAGAGAAGTGGACTGAGAAGCTTGCCAATGGAGGCCAGTCCCTTGAGACGCAGTGGCAGGAACTCTGATATATCATCATGAATATCTTACTGAAGCTGAAATGAGTTAAGGCACTTACTGTCGAACATCAATCACAAAGTTTCTGACTGACCGGAAGCTAGAATAAAGTCAGTCTGCATGCCGTATTACTTATCGATAGAGCCGTACAAATTATTTTGGTTCACGTAGAATTGTGCTCCATTTCCTCCTGGAATATATGGATCGGCATCTGATAAGTGAGGTTTGAATTAGCCCTGTACCATCTGGCAATGGAAAGTGTGTTTTGGCGCACCGATAACTGCAATTCCATTGAAACTCGAGGTTGCAACGAGAGTGGGAGGATTTTGCATCTCCAATAAGCTGTGTGTAGTAATATGCAATGATTGGAGCAGATATGACATAGGTCCTATTCTTAGGTCAGTTACGAGGATCAATTTGGCCAAAACAGGACGATGATCACCCTTTGGGAAAGAATACAACCGCGGGAGTTAGCCTGCAAAAAAAAATTAAGTATTTGACCATATGAAAGTTCGTTGAACAGGCATACGTGGACGAAGCACAAGATCCACCCCACAACGCGATCCGGCCGTGATAGCATTACTGCCATTCGGTTTAAGGTAAGGTCAAGACAGACTTAGAACTTGGAACATCAGAACGTACTTTATAGCGACAGTATCATCTGTAACTCCATCGCCCTTCGCACCGAAATCCTGGAATGAAAAACACGTAAGCATCTAATTCTTAAATTTGAAATCGGAGAGCATTCCACATACTTTGACATTTCTGAACACTTGATATCCACTGGGGTTGGGGTTGAACGCAGAGGTTCCTTGGTGCTTGATACTCTGCATCCAGAAGGGGTCAGAGCTGCTGGCGGTTCCAGCAGTCAAAGGTGTGCTGCATGATGTCCCAAGACCCCAAACCGAACAAACGAGACTGCCAACGAGCAGAGTGCAATAGATCCAAGGTCTCATGTTGTTGAAGGAGGGTCTTCGAATAAACCCGAGTTTTCAGCAAAAGAATATATAGTCCGCCACTACATGTAGAAGCTAACTATAAACTGGACGCCACATGGATTTTACAAGGATGCCTCGGGGTGGACGGAAGAATTAATGGCGTTCTCAAGGTTCATGACCGGAAGATGTCTACAAGTAATGTATGAAAGAACCACTGCAGAAAGTAGCGGCATGGACAATCGTTTCAATTCCATCAGGTGCCAGCTGGCTACAAGAGAGGTTCCTTTGTCCCGAATATACCGTTCGTCAGCTGGGACGGTCATGCATAGGAAGAGATGTCTGGAAGACACAAAGAGGAGCACGAGATACAGTCATACAATGGGGATCGTGGAATGGAACTGAGTGGATAGCGATTGTGCTATTGCCTAGAAACGGTGCACTGAGTCTGCGCACTCTCGCAGACTCTCGCGCACCAGCTGGCAGTACAGAAAGAGTTATTTTAAGACCCAACATTGTCAGTGAGCTTCGAGTCATGTGAAATCTATTTCCACGAGTTTATACTTAGTTTTGAAATGACATCAGCTGATTCAGCGGAAGTCATCTCTCATTTGTCTCTCGTTACAGTTTACTAACTACTACCACAAGATTTTCAATAATGTCAACATCAGGAGCCACGGCACAGGCAAGCTCGCTCACGAGAGTATTGTTTCATCATCTGATATGTTTCTAGGATTCGACATGGAAAAGCAGGGAGCAATCACAAGAAGCTCAATACATCCACCAAAAGGTACTTATCTCGGACTATCTTTGAATTGTTACCCTACATTGGACCATCTGTATCGTTAGGAGAAGGATCAACTTGAAGCAATCAGGCAGAGACAAGCAGAAGATAAAGACAGTCAAGTGGGCACTGGTCAGGAGAAGCAACACCCAATGGACCGCGACATCGAAGGCGGTTTCGGAGGACAAGAGGATCTTGAGGATCGTTATGCCACTACGAGCGGAGAACACTAGCACGTTGTACACTTCCAATGCAACAGAATGATGTCATTCTTCCAAAACAATGCTACTCTATCTTGTGCGTGCATGACGTGCATTTACTGCCAGTCGAGGTATTGTAATATTAATGACTAAATGAGCGTGCGTTATGCTAAAATAAACAGTCCGAAAGAAGTCCTTGCAAACACATAATGTATCTATCACAAATGCGCAGAACTGATGATGTGTGTCTGTTGTCCATGTCATGTTTCGTAAAAGGATCCTAGAATCCTTTCACCCTTCGCTCATGATGATAAAGGCGGGGTGTTCAAAGGCTGGGGCGCGCTTTCTCTGCGAGCCCCGGCCGCACATACAGGAGGCGGAGCCGTTGAAGGATTTACCCAAGGATCCAGGTATGAACATGAAGTGATAGGCACATACATTCCTTGAGTATCTGCAGCATTTGCCCAGCCGTTACCGACGTCTACGTTTGCCGTCGGGCTGGCCATTGAAAACGTAGGTCCTGGTAGAGTGGGGATCGGTCCTGTAGGTGTGTACGATGGCAGCGAAGCAACGGGTCCACCTGTACTGAAACTTGCTGGTGGCCAGGCCAGGCTTGACGATACAGAGGCAGGGATATTGCCAGCACCCGCTCCGCCAGTTTGCCATGATAAGAGAGGAGGTGACCACGGACTTGTGCCTCCGCAGGTACCAGTGGCATCGCGTGGATCGGTAGGCATCCATCCTTGCTGTAGTCCAAGTTGGTAGGACCATGCAGGCGTCTCAACTACGCCGGATACACTTGAATTGCCAATTTTCCATGTCCAGAAAAAGTAATCCTTGCAAAAGATTTAGCGCACATTCGAATCAAAGCAAATAGACACAAATTACCTGAAGAGCATCCATACTTGCCAGAGCAAATTGGCGAATAGCCTTCTTAGTCGCAACATCATAGTTCTGCCAATCCGTCCAATCCGTACAACTTCCCATTCTAGGCCAGACACCTTCATAAGTTCCTTCGTACCGTGTTCCGAGGCCAACACCATTCAAGAAAAGACCACAGTCAGTGACGGCGTTACTGAATTCGCCCGCATTTGTGAGGCCAAAAGCAGCCATAGAAGTGTTGACAGCGCTACCCCATGTCTGACACGGTGTTAAGGCGTATGTCGATATCGGGGCGTTGGACTGGCTACCAAAGCAAAGATATGGATGGGAATCCAGGGAGATACGATCGGCGTTGGGCAAGAAGTTCGCCCATCCGCTACGCGGCATAAACCCATCATGGAAAGAGATATATGGTCCGTTACCAGCTCCCGTACCACCAGCCGTGCGGACAATATTATAAGCTTCCAAATAGCTACAAAAGAAGGTTATTGATAAATTCAGAGTGTATGACTATGTAAACTTACAAACTAGAAAGGACATCCTGACCCAGAAATGATTCTTGAGGTTCATTGAGAATACCAAAGATTGTCACAACGTCCTTGTATTGTGGCTGGGAGATGAATTCTGCAAGGATTCGAATATAATCAAGAGTTCGTTGAGCGTTTACATAACCCATGGGGCCGCTCAAAAATCCGATAGTGCCATAACGCCCAGAGTGATTCCAGCCGTTTTGGCTTCCAGGTACTGCGTGTAAATCAAGATTGATACGTAGTCCATACTTGCGGGCCCATTTGATTGCTTTGAGGAAATAACTACACAAAAGGTCAAATTGAAAGAAGGAACAGGAGGGGTGAGGCAACTCACGTCCAAGAAACTTTAGGCAAGAAGGGTTCATCGTCGCGTACTTCAATAGCCCACCATCCGATAGGAATGCGAATGAAGTTGAGACCAGCTCCTGCAACATCTGCAAAATCTTTCTCCGTCTTAAAAATAACAAAAATTAGATGGTCAGATTTACATATGAGAAAATTTAACTTACAATGAAAGTTTTATAGTGGGTTTCAAGCTGAGAGATACCTCCTCCGGCAGTATCTGCTCGCATCGCTACACTGAGGGTCCATTCATCCACAGGTGGTTGGGGATTGGATGAATATTTCTGATACAGTGCTGGAGAGCTACCATGGAAAAAAGTCAGGGTTTGGGTGGCATAAAACCAGAAGTAAAACTAACATGAACTACAGAAAAATAACTGTCAGAGACGGCATGACTAAAGGACTAATGAAACCTACGGGTTCGGTGTTTAGCCATCCACCAAAATTGACTCTGAAAGGTGGATTGAATTATTAAAACGAGAATTCTGTGCCGAGGAATATTAAATACTGACCCTCGAATCTTATCAATACCGTAATTGAAGGTTTCGTTGAGAGCCGGAGACCAAGACTGAGCTCTAGCACCATTATTAAGTGGATCATTTTCGTCCCAATACCAATAACCACCGAATGGATTTGTGTAAGTGAAAGTAGTTCCATCTTCCATGGTGATTATTGAACCATCGCCTCCTGTCACCTCCCGTACCGCCGGTTTAGTTGGTGATGATGTAGAGGACGGTTTTGTAGTTGCAGCGGCGGTTGATTTGGTGCCGCTGCTGCTGTTGGAATCTTCATTGTTATTTGACTTTTTGAAAACAACGAAATAAAGTGGGATGACAACAGCAAGGATGATAAGAATCAGGGCTGCAATAGCGCCGATGATCATCATTTTGCGACGAGATTTTGTCTGCGGAGGTTCGTAGGCAGCGCGTTTTTCTTCCAACATTCTACCTGCCGAGTGCCCCTGAGACATGGCCACACCACCGTGTTCTCCTGCATAGTAACTATCGCGTGGGTCATCGCGATAACTGCCGTCGTACCGGGCAGGGCCCGACGGGTCATTGAGAGCATAAACAGAGGCGTTGTATTCGGAACCTGGAAAGGTGTGCTGAGATGATGCAAAGGAGTCGCGGATAACCGGCGACCCGGGACCATCATACAAAGCTGCTCCAAGAAAACGAGGCTGAGCACTACCTAAGGAACTGTCAGGACCCAATTCTCCAGGGGCCATCTGTGGTGTGTGGAAGTTGGATGAAGGCTCTGGAGATGATGGAACATTGTAGAGTGTAGACGGTAAGTGGTCGTCTTGCGTGAGAGGTAAGGATCGTATGCAACACCACGCGTTGGATCGTTGTTGTTGTTATGCGACATGGGACAAACCTGCACGTCGCGGAGAGTAGATTAGGAGAACCAGGTCAGGAAATAATTATAGGGAACCTTTATGGTAGCCTGAAAGTGGGAGGAGAATGGAGAGAAGAGGAAGGTGGAGGAGCGGAGGTGAAAGGAAAGGAAGAGGAAGAGAACCAGAAAGAGAAAAAGTGTCTTGGCTTGAAGGAGAAATGCCGCGACTAGCCTACAAGCAAATCTAACATAGCATGTCCGGTCACGGTCTGTCACAACCGTCAATCACCAAATGGCGTATCATTCCCGCCCGCTCCTGTCCCTCGTCTTCGGTCTCATTCAAGCATCATTACCAAGTTATTATGCCACCCTATGCTAATCTACAATGCCAATGTATTATGTTACTTCTTTTCTACATGCACGTCTTTTCTACACCCATCCAAGCCTGTCACGCCGTCGTTGTCCACGAATGGACACCTTCTCAATCCCACGGGGTTCAGCCAAGCCTAACTTTTTTTACACTTGTATTTTACAAAGTACGGTTACATCCGATATGTCATCGATCCGTTATGGCTGAGCACCGAAATTATTCTGGGCTGGTTGCTGCTGCTGTGGCTGTTGTTGTTGTTGTTGTTGTTGTTGTGCCTGCTGTTGTGCCTGCTGCTGCTGTTGTGCCGTGATCGCCAAAATCAGAAACTGCATGAAATATAGAGGAATTTTGAATTAGCTGACCATTAACTGAGCACGAAAGAGTTCAACCTGTTCTTGCGTGAGGTTCTGGGATAACCCATAAAAAGCACCGCTCGACGGATGCATGGCTGTTCCAGCCCCCTGGTTTTGTGGGAGCAAACTTTGTGGCTAGTTATGCACAGTTAAGTGGTTACCAGACCTAAGACATGCAAGAACTAACCAGATTCGACGGTCCTCCGCCTTGGATTTGTGCTGGAACCTGCATACGTGCTTGTTGCAAAAGCTGGGCCTGAGCTTGGGCCTGCTGTGCTTGCAGGCCGACTGGTCGGCCATTGGCATTCGTTGTTATCCTGCCTGGTCGATTCGGCAGAACTGTAACAGGAATATTTTGGCGTTGGTTCTGATTCGCCTGTTGTTGCGCCTGTAGTTGTTGCAATTGGGCAAGTTGTTGAGGGAATGGTGCTTGTTGTTGCTGTTGCTGTTGTACTGGTTGAGCGGGAGCTTGCGGTTGAGGTTGAGGTTGAGGTGTCTGCTGCTGCTGCTGCTGCTGCTGCTGCAATAAAGGTGAGCGACGACCCAAGGAATACTAAATTTGTGGACAGACGTACTGGAGCATTTGGACGTTGTTGCTGCTCTCGTAACATTAGATTCTGTCGCTGTTGCTCCTCTTGCCGTTTTCTAGCTAGCACGGCATCTTGATTATCTCGCTGATCCCTTTCCGCCTTCATGCGACTGAGTTCTTGCGGACTCAACTTGGGTAACTTGTTGAACTGGTTATGCGTCTCGTGTACTGCAGGAGTTTTCCGCTGATTGGCTGCCAAAAGATAAATATAAGTTCAGATGTCAAGGTATATGTGTACGTACCAATGGACTTTTGCGCTGCTTCCGTTCGTTTTTTTACTGCTTTTCGTACAGCTTCACCAAGTAGTATATGTCGTCTTCGCTTGCGCGATTCAGTAGAAGCTGCAGAGGAAGCTGATGTCGATGAGTTCGAGGCTCCAGTGCTAGCGAGCCGCTTGACTCCCCGGGTAAGTATACTCGATTGAGTGTTGTTCCCGGAGGTCGATGCCTCTTCTGGTAATGTTTGAGAAGTCTCAGGGAGTTGTAACTTGCGATCCGGATTCCATTTCTCTTTCCAACGCTCGGCGCAGTCGGCGGGCGATCGTACATCGGTCAGCGTCGATAGGCGGGTAGCGTTGAAGGAATCAGCTATGAGCTGCCAATTGGTTGAATATTTATCAATGATACACTTCAGCAAAGCGTCATCATTTGCCGTCCAAGCGTGTTTGTCTTTTTCGCCTTCTTCCTTCATGCGCTGCGCTTTCGGCATGGAATGCTGTGATGAGACATTAGGCCTCCCATCAAAAAGATCTATGAAGTAATTAGTATAGTTTAGCCGGGATTCGACAGTCTGCTTACCACTGGTACTTTCCTCCGGAATTCGAGTGCCGTTTTCAGTCTCTGGGGCAACATAAGCGTTATCCAAAGGCAACCATTTGCCGTCCTTCCATTTCTTTGCAGGTTGGAGAGGGCCGATCAAAGTTGGTTTCGTGAACATGAATCGACCGGTAGGATATAGCTTGGTGTATGTAACATCCTCGATTCTCTTATTGGGGTCATCTCTTTCTGACCTCTTTTCGACTTTTCTTTTTGCCGTCTGTTGTCCCAACAGGTGCAGCGACGTCAAGGATACCTAGAGGTTGAAGATCTGGGAAAAGGGAAGGTAGATCTGTGGGTTCAAACACCTCCGCCTTTGGCATACCCCCTTGCTTGTTGTGTCGGGAATGCGGATGAGATCCAAGTCGACGAAAAGGTGATCATCCCCATGGTAAACAATCTGCTCTTGCAGTGGAGCGAGGTCTGATTTCGACAGTTTCGCAGAGGCAATCGGAACCTCAGCATCCCCATTTGTCGACTGGGAACTTGACTTCGAGTCGCCTAAGATAGGGTCACTTGATGAAATCTTCAATGCATTATCGGGATTAGCGTTCCCAGTCAGACCAGAACGGGTTTCATGGGCGATGTCAGAATCGCCGACCTGGTGAAGAAACGCAATAGCAGACTGATCGTCGACCTCTTCGTTTTTTGGTTGTATGTCAAGTTCCATAGACTCTTGAATGACATTCGCAGGTTCCAACGCGTCAGTAACGCTAAACGTCTTCTCCTGTTCGTCTTCGTCGTCATCTTCCGAGCCATAGTTAATGTCGAGCATTTGTGCGTTAGCGTGTTCTTGTTGGACATCGTCCAGACTCATTTCCCGGGAAGAATTACCCGTATTAGTCCTGAACTGGGAAGTTTGCCATTTCACACATATTCCTATTCGTTGACGCTCTTCGAATGTTTTGGCAAAGTGCCATTCGAGGACAGCTGTTGAAAGGTTGTATGCCAAAGCCATCTTCCATCGTCGTTCTTCCCGGAAATCGATTCGCATCCATTTCTGCAAATCAATGAGAACAATTATTCTTGAGAAAAATAGGAATCCCAACTGACCATCTCATCCAAAAGGTAATCCCAATGTGTTTTCACCAAGCCGCCTACACCACGCTGTTTTTTGGGCTGCCTGAATGACCATCTACCGCTGTCTTTAAGGTAATCGATCCTTTCAAGTGTGCGAATGAGGCGCAATTCATTCATAGCGACCTGAGCATAGAGCACATTATGAGCGCACAGAAAAGAAACAAAGAAACACAAAAACGCACCCCCCATTCACGAGTACTCAAGCACTTGTTCGCTCGTGATACCCTCTTCCAGACAGGATTAGCCAAAACAGAAGCCCCCATCTATTCAGCCCAAGAGGAATCGTATCTTCCTTATCGCGCTTTCCATCTCGCTCTCGCTTGCGCTTCGTTGGCTTTGTTTTGCGAGTGAATTCTCCCGGCAGGATGCTCAGAAGAGGTAATGTGTACCCTTGAACTGATTGTCCGTGAGAGTCTACTTTTGAGGTTGGTAGTTTGGGCGATTCAGATTGCGTTACTGGTGGATTAATGTGATCAAGTATGAACGTCTTTTCTTCAATTGGTGCAGTTGTGGGGGCAGGAATCAATATCTCTTCCTCGATACTAGGGGGCAGATGGATGCGAACATGAATACGGTTGTTAGCACTTGGAGAAGGTGGATTTTCTTGTTTTACAGTCACAGAACGCTCTTTCGAGTGGGCAGGTATTTCCGAATTCTCTGCCTCTTCCTCTTCCTCTTCCTCTGCCTCTTCTTCTTCCTCTGCCTCCTCTTGCTCCTTTCCCTCCTTTCCCTCCACTTCCTCCTCTCCCTCTCCCTCCCCCTCTCCCTCTTCCTCCCCCTCCCCCTCTTCCTCCTCTTTATCGGTGTATGTGTCCACATCCATGGGGATAAAGTCCGATGTGTCTTCTGTCTGTGGATGTCCTAGTTGATCTGGTCCTTGGGAAGCGCGCACATCATGCCCTTCTATTGATGGTACTTCAGTTTCTACGCACGGATGAGGTGAGGAATGGTGCTCTATATCATCCGTCATATCCACGTCGACTGTGGGAGAGTCCTTAGATTGTTCAGTCCCCAGTTCATCGGCTTTCAGATTCAGCATGTTAAGTTTTGACGAAGATTCCATATCGACTTCCACCGTGGTAGATATAGGTACATGTATGCTTGGAGATGCGAGAGGAAGAGATGAAGGTGTTGTCGTCAATACTTCAGCTTGATCACGTTGGCCTGGTGAAGAGACTTGGGGGTGTTCTTCATGTTTTACATCAAAAGCAAAAGGAAGATTAGAGTGTGGTTCGCCTTCTACAGAGAATGTAGTCGATCCTATTAAATCAAGTTCGTCGTCGTCGTTTTCTGCGTTTTTCGTGGGACTTGGAACCTTAGGAGATTCAGAGTGTACGTTATCCTCTTCTTCAGGCAGGGTTAGAGATTGTCCTTCCGGTGGGACATCGTCAAATGATTTGTCAAGGATGGGTGAAGGTGATTTGGCTTGTTCTGTAACACGGGACTGGCTTCTGGTTGTCCGTGTCGATCTGCTTGCCTTGTTGTCCGCCGCCAAAGTAGGCACAGACTGAGACAGTGTTTCCGAAAGGAATGGGATTTCCGCTTCTTTCAAGTTTGAGATAGAACCATGGTCTGCACTGTTCTATAGGATTAGCGGTGGCGTTCTCCGAGTAATAGACACAGAACATACATACTCTGTCGAAAGATCAAACCTTTGCAGAAACCGTTGTAGGTTGTCATCCTCTTGGTCCGAGTCATCAGAATTGAGCTGAACATCTTTTCTGCTCTCTATCATTCGATACAACTCGCATAATAGCTCATTTCGACGCGCGATAATAGTGCTGCCACTGGCCTTCAACATCGACAAAATTACACATAAAACAAAGCATACTTGAGTTGATTAAAACGTTCTTGAAGCCGTTGATCATCATGGTGCAATTGCGGCATAGCGAGTTCGTTAGGAATTAGCTAGGCGTCAGGTCAAAGTATAGCTTCAAAGAAATGATTTGAGAACAACGCAGTTTAAGTGAGGTCTCGTTTATTCCCGTATTTGTTTGTCTATATAATAGTATATTATATAAGTATTACTTAGTTAATTTCCCAAGTCATGGTTGTCACTTTTGTCACAGACTTGCTTGACGGTCACAAATGCATTTCACCCCGACTTCTCTACTGTCTTTTCTTTGTGTTTGCTCTGTTTTAGTTGAAAGCTACAAGTGACTGGAGTTCGCATAGTTCTTGAACTCTCTGATTCGATGATACGGCTCATCCCAAAATACTTATCTCCCCGTGGATCTTTCCTTCGAGCGAAGTCTATCAACACACTCTCCCCTATCTCAATATCGGCTCGGAAATTCAGCAGGTCTTCAGAATCTAGTGCCCAGTATTCGCAATATTCTCCGTGGTCTGATAAATTCTCGGGATCTCTACATACACGTACACTTCTACAAGCTGCATTCTACACCGCAATATTACTAGGGACAAGCCATTTAATCGTAAGCACCCATATAAGTAATTCACTGTTCATGAATATTGGCGCTGATTATACTTAACCACGTCCATTATAGTCCCAAAGACTGTCAGCATCCTCATCCCCATCTACCTCGGACACCGAGACATTGTTCGCAGGCTATGCTTCCCCGAAAGAACTGAAAGCCGCCATCGAGGAACTGCGCCGTACCTTTCCTCAGCCGCAAGCCGTGGTGACTGACCCCGATGCTCTGAACCTTTACGGATCATCAGAGAATTCTTATCATCCAGCGTCACCCCATTCTGTGATTGTACGTAGAAACTACGCAGCAATGCCTTCAGACTAGCAGCTAGTATGTCTCATGTTTACAATTACACCTCTTAAAGATCCGGCCTCAATCTACCGCGGATGTCGTGAAAATTGTCAATGTTGCGCGGAAGTACCGCGTTCCCATAACGCCATATAGCGGGGCGACCAGCCTCGAAGGCCATTTCTCTGGTGTATGTCATATCTATTAGTGTTAACCTACCATCTGCTCATTTCTATGTTACCTTCAGTACCCAACTGGCAGTATCTGTGTTGATATGTCGGGCATGGATAAAATATTAACTGTAAACGGTGCGTAATCGCACTCCAAATATGATAGTCACCACCTCAACGATGTCTTACTAGTCAACGATTCGGACCTCGTATGTCAAGCTGGTACTAGATGGGAAGATATCAATCAGACTCTTAGTGAGCGCGGAATTCCGTTATTTTTTCCAGTATGTACTGTACTGCTTTCATTGCTGGTATCATGTTGTGAAATCCATCTTACAAAGCTAGATCCTGGGCCTGGTGCAGTCTGTCTTTTTACTCGTTTTGACACAGATTATCCACCCTAAACAACCATCAATATCATTCTGCAGACAATTGGTGGTATGGTAGGCACTGGCTGCAGTGGCAGTAAGTGCTCGCATTTTGTGGCTCCTCGTGTCATCGAGTAACCTGCATGACAGCAAATGCTGTTCGTTATGGAACGGCTAGGGCGGAATGGTTCCTGAACCTAGTAAGTTCTCCACGAAGTCGTGTTTCTGTCTGTAATATTAACGTTTAACAATCCACCCATAGACCGTCGTACTCCCAAGTGGCGAAGTTATCAAAACGAAAAGGCGGGCCAGAAAGTCTGCATCTGGATTCGACACTACGAAGCTTTTCATCGGCGCAGAAGGGACGTTGGGTATTGTGACAGAAGGTGTGTATCATCTCATATATGGTTGATTTATTCGTCTTATGCCATTCTCCAACCATAAGCTACTTTGCGTTTGGCCCCTGTTCTTCCTACCCGAGTGGTCATGGCCCAATTTCCTAATGTCCAGAAAGCTGTCAGTGCTGTACAAGATATTCTGAACTCACCATATGGGCCGCATATACGTAAGCAATTTGTTTATTGTTGAGAGCTCTTTTAATTCTTTTCCATAACAGAATGCGTCGAACTTTTAGATGACAATAGTCAGTAACGAAGATCGTTTCGAGTCAACTGAATATTCCTTCTTACCTTATTCTAGTGATGGATACCATCAATTCTGCAGGTCTAGTCGCCACTCCGTATCCTATTAAGGATACTCTATTTTTAAGATACAAGGAGACGATTCTTCTATTAATCAGGCCTCCAAAGTCGTGCAGGATATCGTGAAAACCTATGGCAGCACCCAATTCAAATTCGCATCGACCCAGCAGGAAGCCGAGGAGCTTTGGGAGAGCCGCAAATATGCTTTAATGTCAAGTCTTGGAGCCTACCCAGGAAAGCGTTGCTGGACGACTGATGTCTGGTATGCGAATTATCAACTCAACCTATTGCCAAACTTATAACCACTCTGACGCAGCGTGCCAGTTTCACGCTTGCCAGAACTTGTGTATGAGACCAAGAAAGATTTAAAAGAGTCCAATCTTACCAGTACCATTGTCGGGCATGTGGGCGATGGCAATTTCCATTCCTTTATTCTGTTTGACGAGCATCAGGAGTTCGATGCTGTGAGCGGAGCAGTCCATCGTCTTGTTCATCGCGCACTTGCCTTAGATGGAACATGTCAGTATTTTCAAGCACTCCAGGGACAGTCAGTAAACTAATAACGTTGCAGGTACCGGAGAACACGGAGTGGGACTTGGAAAGAAGGAATATCTTGAAGAAGAACTAGGCATAAATACAGTGAATCTTATGAAATTAATCAAAAAGCCATTGATCCGTTAAATATCATGAATCCAGGCAAAGTAAGAGCATAACTTAACATAAAATGTAGTTAACTAACACTCTGACACTTCTAAGCTATATCCAGATGAAGTCAAGAAATGACTTTCGTACAAATGACGAACAACCGAGATACCGACCCACACCCAAATAACTGTCCCATCGACTGTGTACTACTCCAGATTGTGAATCAGGATTCAAGGTCATACTAGTAGGAACATTAGGAACGATTGATATTTGAGATCACATGCAATACACTGAATTACTTGGCACAAAAATCCCGCACTACAGACTATCGTGGTTATATACCTTGGTACTCTGAAACTTGACCATTGCCTCGCGTATTTCCGCCTCAGCGAAAATGGCCGCCTCCTTTGCTACAATTAACTTTTTGTCCAGTTCATCCGCTGTCATCGATCGTGCTTGACCTTGTTCTTCAATCATCCCAATTTTATCGAAACGACGCAATGTATTCCCAATCCGAGGCAAAAAGCTGTGCCTATCCCAGCCACTATCATTGAAAGACAAAACAGCTCTAACGGCCGCAGTGTTGATGTCACGATGAAGCTCTTCTAGTTTAGACAACTGAACTTCCATCCAGCGTGCACGACGTTCGAGAGCTAAAGTAAGAGCGGCAACTTCATCTTCTCGGCCGGGTCCGTCTTCTCCGTCATCAAGAAAATCATCGCCTTTGAGCATGTCGCGTAGAACACCATCAAAAGACGAGCTATCATCCCAGGTCGTGCGAGGAAGAAGTCGCAATAAGTCAGAGATGGTCTGTGTAAGGGTCTCGAGGAGCTGCTGGAAAGACGAAACAGCATTGTCGATGGACCCGGAAGGCATGTTATTCGCGAATGAACCTCCTCCAACCGACAATGCAGAAAGGGCATGCACTAAAGGTCCATATTCGAGTGGCATCTTGGCTGGAGATATAAGCCTCTGAACATCGAAGAAGGAATTATGAGAGAGATCCATGCCAGGATTTATGGCATCAATTTGGGACAGTAATTCTTGCACAGAGGTAGGACCCTGTTGCCTATCCACTGATTCAGATCTCGAATTGGAGGTCGAGTCGACTGCGAAACCAGGACCTCGAGAAGCGTCTGTAGTAGAAGGTAAGGTCTGGTCCTCGTTGGTATCCTCCTCTTTCGGGGCTTTGACTGGCTTGATAACAGGTTTGTTTTTCTTCGGTTTCTTTGATAATATTGGGACTTGAGAAGGGACGTCAGGAAAAGGAGTGTCAAATGACTTCGTGGCGTTGTTTCGTGTACTGGGCTTTGCCGACTCCTGCCGTTTCACAGTCAGAGAGGTTTCCGATCCCTTATGACTCGCGCGTTTGACAGACGGAAATTTATCAAGCGACGGTTGCTGACGAACAGCTATATGCTTCTCTACCGGAGTTGTAGGAGTAATCGCAAGGTCTTCGGTAATGGAGGAGGGTACATCATCTACCCTGCGATTGTAGATTTGCTGTGATTTTAGTAGCAACGCTGCCTTTTCTTTCTCTGCTGCCTTTTCCTTGGCCAATTTCACTTTTTCTACAGCTTTAGCCTCGGCCTTTTCATTTGCAATTTTTTGCCTTTCAAGGGCTTTTTCTGCTGCTGCGGATTTTTTAGCAGCCTTGCGCTCGGCTTTCTCTTGCTCCTTGTGGCTGAGGATTGGTGGAGCTGAGGATTGCAAAGGAATGTCCTGTTCAGCAGGTACATGAAGAGAGGGGTAGGCAGCGGCTCTGAGGGACTCGGCGCCAATGCTGGAAAGTCATCCGAAGATAAGAGAGCAGGGGCAGGAGAAATAGCGGTAGAGGCTAAACCGCCAAAGCAAAGTGAATATCAGCGTTGTACATTACACGACAACACTACACCGAGAAAGGGGAGGGAGAGACACGAAGCTGAGGTTAATTCTTGTTGGTCGAGCGTAGCGAGTTCAGGGAAAACGGACGGAGGCGAGTAAAGTTCCATGGTATATCATTGGCGATGGTAGAAATTCCGCACTGAGAAAGCACGGCACTTGGTACACTGGCCTCCCTCCCCTTGAGATTGAAAAAGAAGAACTCACCCTGGGTGGAAGTACTGCGCCCTTCCATTTGGTGCAGTCTAGCCGGAGACGGCGACAATCTTGGAGGAACTGGGAGCCCTGGGGAGGTCCGTAGCTAACTGACGTGAAAAGGCGATCGTTCGCAGGTGGAACAAAGCTAGCGGACATAATTGCTGGATCTTCAAATGCTTGATGATTAGATCTGAACTGAATCTGAGAATCTACAGAACAAAGATATCATGATCTAAGGTCATTTCCAAAACATGGACGATGCTTACCTATGGGGTTCCTCGCACTGCCGATACCATTTTCTTTTTCTTGGCTGGATTGTATAAAACTTCGTAGTTGTGCCTCGCTTAAATCACCATTAATAGGTTGGAGACGTTCTTGATGTTGAAAGACAGACTGCGGTTGAGGTTGTAGTATAGACCCTGAATGAGAAGCCGTGGAATTTGGATCATGCAAGCCAGGAGGCCACGTATGATTATCATTTTGTTCTTCAGATAGCTGGTCGAAAGGTTGTAGGTCGTTATTGTAGCTTAGAGGTGACATTGAATGCATAGGCGAGGAGGTAGCCGTTGAACTCTGGCGGCCCCGTGCAAATCCGAAACGAGAAACTTTACGTTCTTCTTCCACAGGCGAATATTGAGATCGTTGTAAGGGCGAAGATGACATGGGTGATGATGCGTCCATTGAAGGTTCTGAGAAGGGATTGAATGATCCAAGATAACCCGACCCTCTGATAGCCTGCTTTTCTGAAGCTACCCGTACAGCCGAGGGGTCGTATATAGGGTGATTCAGATTGTTTGAAAATCCTAAAGAAGGAGAGCGTATAAACGGCGATCCCGTGCGTAGGGCAGGGAAGGCGTCAATAAAGGAACCGTGGAAAGGTGCGACAGTAAAGTCAGTATGGTCGGCAGATTCAACTGCATCTGCCAATTTAGGGTCGAAGTTAAAGCTAAAACCTCCATCTTCGCCACTCAAAGTTTGCAATGTCCGATCGAATTCCGGGAAAGGACTGAAAGCAAGAGTCACTGGTAACACCGACTCTCTCCTTGCCTTAACATCGTCGAGAAGAGCACGAGCTGCTGTTGACATCTGGTATGAGGTTTGCGAAGCGAGTAATGGTGTTTGTGGAGAAGCAGTTTCCGCCCGAGGAGGCCGGCTTGGAGAAGAGATGCCAGGAGGCGCAGATAAGCCAGGAGGCGCGAGCAATGAACTAGTTAGTTTGGAGGATGATATGCGCAGTTTAGCTGACCGAGAGGACTCAGTAGACTGGGGTCTGTTGGGAGTCGAAGGAGACTGTTCCTGCAGGACAGAACCCATGTCCGACGCGTTGGCTAAAGATGGCGATGGAGAATCAGGCGCTTGAGGTGCAAGCGCCGCCTCTTTCTGCTGTTTAGGTACTTTTACTTCATTGCTACTTTGTGCGCGAATTGGTTCGGCGGTTGCAGGTGTTGGTGGGCGAGATGCCGGTGCTTGAGTGACTTTCGCGGGTAAAGATTTTGAATGAGCGGGCTTGGGCTCAGCGGATGGAGCAGATACATTGACAATGCTACGAGCTTGTCGTGTAGCTCCCGTTCGTCGAGTCTGGCGCGCTGTAGCGGCCACTGTACTTGATATAGATGTGGCCGTGTTAACACTCGATCCTACTGACGAAGAAGTCATATTGGAACCCTTTTGTGCCCATGATGCAGCACGAGGTAGGCCTGCTGGAATAGATAGGTTAAACTATGGCGAACAATATTGATTGAAGCCTACCATCTTCTTCACCCTTCTTGGTAGTTACAGTTCGATTCCTGCTTTCCGTAGCCTTCATGGTGTGTTTGCTGTTATGGCTGGCAATTAAAATCGATTGCAACATATCAAACGGGAAAATGACTTACAGGGTTGTCAGGTCTTCTTTCGTGAAGCAGTCTTTCTCATCACCCCATTCGTGAAGATTCATGCAACTGTGATCACTGCACGCGACACCACGAAGGAAAGCCATACAGTACTTCGTTGTTCCATAACTGGCCCTCATAACTTCTCGACCACCACCGGGAGATGGTGTTCCATCCACAGCGCTAATGGCGCGAGCGGCGTCTTCCCGCCGATGATAGGTGATATACAGTCCGACAACAGGTCCGCCACCGCCAGGGGAGTTGCGTTTTACCAGTAAGATCTTCGTGATTTTACCGTATTGGCCGAAATACTCGTTTGAACGCAACGTAGGAATGAGCTGTATGTATGATTAGAATTCAAACATCTATACGCATTAAATCATTTTCTTACTTCTTCCTTCGCAAAACGGGGGCCTATACCGACAACGTAAACGACATTTCTCTGTACAACCCGAACGTTGGCGAGATGTCGTCTGCCCAACGTTTCAAGATCTTTCCTTTCGCGGTCCCTTTGTTTCTTTTGCTGAGTAAGGCGTTTGTGACTATAATTAAAAAAAGCGAAGAGACATCAGACATAAACGAGTAGCTCTACTAAACATTGAATTGAGACTGACTCTTGGGTGGCGATAGGTTTGAACTCAACGGCATCGTCTGTATAGATTCTACGACATGCGGGACACCTCTTGTTCAAGTTTTCCTTGATATGATGCCAGCAGAATCGACAGATCTTATAATTCATTAAGGGCGATTAATCTTTCAGGAGTAAAGAGGTGAAATTTACCTGGTAACCGCAGATACAAGGTTTAAAATTGAGATCCGATATATCCATTTCTTCAAGGCAAAGAGGACATTCCGCGTCTTCCTTCAATAGATGGCATTGGACTATTAGCAATAGAGCATGCTAATAAATAAAATTTATATCCTTACTGCTTCATCGTCGCTCCAATACGCGTCTTGGACGCCAGCCAAGACATGAGATTTGGACTGGGGGTAGAAAACGTTGCATGAACCACAGGGGCTGGCAACGAGTGGTGAGGATGCATTCTGGAGGTCGCCATGTTTACTGATAGCTCGGCAAAGATTGCTGAATGAAATGCAGAAGAGTTGAGAGAGAAAGAGGTTGGAAGAAACGCGAGTCCAAGGTACAATGAGGCTCAAAGCTCAAAGCTAGTCTTTCTTTCTCACGATTGCTTGGTCTTGATTGTTCTTGGTTGGCTAATCACGATCTATCGCTACAAAGATCACAACTTGCTGATAAGATAACAATAATTTATAATTATGGCAGACAGTCAGACTGCTTGAACTGACTACTGACTCGATCTACGTATTTTGTACTACTCAGCCACGTATTCGTTCTTCAATGACTGTTCAGCCCTCCTCAGTACCCTTGGCCCAAGTCTCCCTGTAAGCTATCACCAATACTGCAACTGCTATTCTTTCAATGACGTCTTGTTCAAAAGAAATGCCTCGGATGAGCATGCAGTGCAGCCAGCCGCCCATGATCAGATTGTCACCCCTTGGGACGTCCAAGGTGGTGTTTCGAGCGATGGCAAGCAACAAGCTATCGACTATGACAAGCTTGTCGATCAGTTCGGAACCCGGAGGGTTGATGCTAAACTCCTTGAGCGCTTCGAAAATTTGACTGGCCACCGCCCACATGTATTTCTTCGTCGGGGAATGTTCTTCTCTCATAGGTACATCACACTTATGTTTGATTCATATTACACAACTGATTCCATTTTTAGAGAATTCGATAGAATACTCGATAGATACGAGCAAGGCAAACCGTTCTATTTGTATACAGGACGTGGGCCAAGTAGCGATAGTATGCATCTTGGCCACATGATTCCCTTTGTTTTCTCAAAGTATGTCGTGTCAGTTCATGTTCCAGAAGTTCAGCCGTGAAATAAGACACCCAGATGGTTACAAGATGTTTTCGATGTTCCCATCGTGATTCAACTCACAGGTACGGATGCTGATACATCATAACACTGCTGATGCCTAACATCAATTTACGCCAGACGACGAGAAGTTTCTCTTCAAACACGAACTTAAGCCGGAACAAACTAGAATTGTTCTCGAGACTGAATGCACGCGATATTATCGCATGTGGATTCAATCTCGATCGGACATTCATCTTCAGTAACTACGAATTCATGGGGGCGCTTTTTATCAAAATGTGTCAAGAATTTCCCGGCAAATCACTTATAATCAGGTTAAAGCAACCTTTGGGTTTACAGAATCGTTAAGCAAATTCTTGAATATGGTTTCTTATGGTACCAATTGACCGTATGACAGAGATAACATTGGAAAAGTACACTTCGCAGCAATCCAAGCAGCTCCTGCATTCTCAACGACCTTCCCCCAAATCTTCGGCACCTCTTCCGACATTCCATGCCTTATACCTTGCGCCATTGACCAGGATCCATATTTCAGGCTAACTCGCGACATTGCCAGCAAATTAAAACATCCTAAACCAGCTCTTCTTCATTCAAAATTCTTCCCTGCCTTGCAAGGTCCCCAGACAAAAATGAGCGCGAGTGATCCAAATAGCAGCATCTTCATGACAGACAAACCAAACCAAATCAAGAGCAAAATTAATAAGCATGGTTTCTCTGGTGGCAAAGAGACTGAAGAAGAGCATCGACTTCATGGAGGAGATACTGAAGTGGATGTCGCCTATCAATATCTGACGTTCTTCTTAGAAGATGATGATGAACTTGAGCAAGTTGGAAAGGTTTGCCCAAGTTTCTATATGATGTATCTCTTCACTGATCGTTCTTCCAGGATTATAGAGCTGGAGCTCTGTTGACAGGTCAACTAAAGGCAAAATGTATACAACTGCTTCAACGCTTTATAGCCGATTTCCAAGAGGTGTGTGTCAATTTTATTACCAGATTTGGACGTACTTCATTCATTTGTTGCTTTCTTCTATCAATAGCGAAGGACTAAAGTGACCGAAGAAGAGGTCAATAAATTCATGGACTCCACTCGCAAGATAGAACCCACAATGGGAAAGAGTAAAGCGGCGCAAGAAGTATCTGCTTAAAGCAACCAAACAATCGATGCATTCATATGTACCTTGAAAGCCCGGCGTCGCAGGGCTCACTGAGAGTCACGCGTAAAATGACAGGACCACGATATATCGATTGAACGACTGAGTGAGTTACAGATGTGTACGGGGCATGAGGAAAGAGAAGTCGGTGTCAAAGGAAAAGGTTGGGGATCGCAGTCACGTGTACGTAAATGTAGATGATAAGATAATATGGAAAAGGGGCTGTGGTAAGACTGGGCGCCAGGCTTACATACCTGTTATGATATCGCTTTGCTCGTAACTCTATACAGATGCGTGTAATGATCTAATTACGTGGGTGCAGGTCTTCAGGTGCTGTTGTATGTGGTCTTAGCAGTTGACCATACGAAAAGAGGATCACTGCGACCCCTTTCCCAATTGTCCAAAGCCTCGAGAGTGGCTTTTCCCCAATCAAAGGATTCGTGTTCTTCGTGATTTTGTGGTCCGTCGATAAAATGGATCAATCGCTCACTCGCGGGTTTGATGAATCCGGCATCTATACCGCTTTTTATGAGAGTTCGTAGCGGTTCCCAAAATGAGAGAACGTTAAGCAGGACGACAGCTGTAATTCTGTTGGTCGTAGCAGTCGCAGAGCTAATATCAGTACGCACGTTTATCATGAATTCCTAACTGCGTCCAAGTGGTGACTTCCAATACCTTGGACAGATATTCGTTAGAACTTAGACCTGAGAGACTCTTTTCAAAAGGACACCTTACCTCTTCGAATGTGCCAAATCCTCCTGGCAAACCAACGAATCCATCAGCACGTTTTGCCATTTCCACCTTGCGTTCATGCATAGTATCCACTACGATCTACACCGAAACGGAAACTTGTCTCGATAATTCGCGAGGAATAATTTAATGCTCACAGTTTCAACCTAGTAATAAACTATGTTAGTGACATCGATCACATATGTTTTGAAAAGAATTCAGATCCGATTTAAATATACCTTTTCCCTTCCTGCTTCATTAATGTGTACCTTTATAGTGCTGACTTTCTCATCCTCCCCCCACCAGCGACCATAGCTTGAGGCACTACACCGATCACCTTCCCTCCGCCCTCCAGAGCGCCGCTTGAAACCACACCCATAATCCCTTTAGATCCTCCTCCATATACAAGGGGCCGACCATCCTTTGCCAGGGCAAGGCCAAGGGCTAGAGAAATGGGACAGGTATAGATTATCGATCAGTTAATTTTCTCACAAAGAACACCGACATAAGATACTGACATTTGGCCGCGATTGTAAAAGCTTGACAATTGCCAGCGGAAGAACCGCAGTATACGGCGATACCAGATTTCGTGGAAGACATAAGCTACGAACTGGAGGAGGTGTAACGAAAATATCGGATTGTTCTTGAAATATATTGGCGCCATTGTCGAGTCATTCTAGCGGCCCGCGTTCACCGGAAGATATGGCGCCTACATACGCCTACTTTCCAGGTTTGTCCTAGATTTATCCTACAGCCGTTCCTAACAATGTTACAGAAAAACAGGTATATTTACTAGTTAAAGACGATTCCACTGTCAACATATTCCACTGTCAACATATATCCAATTCTGTATGCGCCGATGATCATTCCGAGTGTCCAATCACCGTCGTCTGGGAGGACCTTTGGGTTTAGCGAATCCTTTGAAATTTTGGCTTTCAACTTTCTGAGGCGCGAGGTCGGACAGCCCAAGTTCTTCCTTGAGGAAAGTCAGATTCACTTCCTTAGGGTCTGATGTCTCGATTTTACGAGAAGCTATGGAGATTGGAGGAGTTAACGACGTCAAGATGTTCTTCGCAGCTTCATATGTCGAGGTAGACCCAGAAGAGTAGATCATGCGATTCTTTATAGGCGCCTCAGAAGGACAAGAGTAAATGAAGACTGGAGATCTTCCTGTCAGAAAGACGTTGGGGAAAAAACTATAACTCTAAACGCACCAACTTCGCGCCCATTATCCGTATTAGGCCAGGAAAATAACGCGTAGCATGGTTCGGACGAAGGAAGCGAAGTACTCAAGGAGTCAGCCTCTATGTCTCCGGAGAAGTGTAAGACCAGCGTTTCAGACTTGGTATCTATGGCCTGTGGTGGAGATATCAGCAATTGAAAAAGACACTTAAAGCACGTGCTGGCTTACAATAATAACAAGGCCGTTGCCTACACCCCCGCCCAAATCTGTTACAGCTTTTTCTACCTCTTCGGACCAATTGAGCCCCACTCCTGACCCAATATGACTCACCTTGGCCCGACTGCCTTCATATGTAGCTGTCTTGTTCTCAGTAGCGCGTAGGTCGGCTAATTCCTGTTCGCGCTTCGAGAGGGGATGAGGAGCAGCATTATGTCGTACGTGAGATACGTAGGCCTCCGCAGTGAGATCGGTTTTGGAGGTTGCGAATATGGAATCTGTAAAAAGAGTGGAACCCAAAGACTTCATAAATGAGACTCGCGTCGAGGCATATAGCATCTGAAAGTAACAGGTTTTGATTTTGGATGATTCAAACATGAATCGAGCACACCTTTTCACGGACTTGAGCGGTATCTGGAACATAATAGATTGATATCCAGTCTGACGAGGGTGGATCCATCTTTGCAAGAATGTATGCAGGAGAGTCTGCTGGCAGTATATCGTCATGTTGAAGCTGTTCTAAGTCTTGTTCGAATGAACGGTCGATTGGAATAGAGACATCATGGACCAGAGATTCTGTGACACGGACAACTGTAAGAACATTTGGAGATCAAGTACGTCGAAGCATAGACCGTTTTGAATCAATATCTTAATGAAGCGCGTCGAGCTGGATTGTACGGCGTCTGCAAACGCTGAAGCGAGGTCCGGAGAGACAGTGATTCCAGATAGAGCGGACATGAAAGTAATGATCAAGAAGCGGTGCTGCGGGCAGCGGCCATCCAGTTCACCACAACAACGTTTGCCGTCCTTATCTCTCTTTCTTCTTGCCATGTCAACCCCATCTTCTCCCCCTGTTAGCGCTACGTATGTTCCATATCAAGCCTATAAGGTATGCCTACCGTCTTCCCTCGTCCCAGTATCGATCTAAATACTGTTGTCACTAGTCCAAGAGGCATTCACACACACTATCTAATTCAAATGCCTATTTAACAGCAAATCAATCTCCCCCTCCAGTATCCAGACCTTCGAGTGGCGTTGGTGACGCTTTAATTCATCCCCCAAAGCTAGTTCTTGATGGCGAGAACCAACCTGTTCACGAAACGACGCGGAATGTCTCCGCTGCCCTCCAAGTACCGAAAGAGACTTTCAATATCAGTTCCATGCCATTTCGCCCAACTGTAAATTCTGTGCCTCTGCCATCTTCCAGTCGAGCGTCTCCATCTCGAGCAACAGAACCACTGAGCGCACTGGAACAGGCTCCATATATCCCACAGTCCCTGTTCGACGCAAGCCAAGCCCCTGATGTCTCAACATCTTCAGCCGATCCATCTAGTTCCCATTCTACCCCGAAGAAGATTTCTACATTTCGGCGTTTACAACCAAAAAGTGCTCGTCCTCGTCAATCAGCAATTCACTCCAGGGACGGTTCCGCATCGACGCCAGCGCTGCTTCTCCCTGATAAAGGGCAAACCGATGCTGACAGTGGCGCCGCAGCCCCACCAGCCTTGCCTGCTCCCTTGGCGCCAATACCAATGGCAATACAAGTACATTCATTTATACCCTCTCCTATCGTTGAGCGGAGCACGTCCTTCGCAAGTCAACAATCGAACTCTTCTTTTGGTCAGACGTCGTCCAGAAATAATTCTTCCATATTACGAACAACGTCTACTTCCACAGCGCCCGACAACGAATCCTCTTTTTGGATAGTTCTGCCCGCTTTTCTCCAATGCCAGCGAGGAAGCCAGCTCCTTACCGACCTGGTTTCCAGCCAAAAGGCGTCTATAGACCACTCACTGACGAATTTATCGCTGTCCGTAGAATATTACATGAGGAGGAAGGAAACGGCGGCATGAAAAAGGTAGAACGCACGAAGCTGGAAAGACGTCTCGAGAAGCTTATAGCGCTTCACTTTCCTCATCACACACATAGAGAAGGGTTGAAAGAAAGTATTGAGACAGGGACACGACCAAGCCTAAGGCCTATGAAGGAGCCTCGCAGAGTTTCTTCTTTCTTCGACTTTCAAACCTTGCGGAATCTAAATATCAACGACGCTGGCGATCTTTGGAGGGGTGTCGTTACTGGGGGTCTAGGAGATCCGGCTAAAGACGATATCCGAGGTCTGCATTGTTCGCGTTTATCGTACTACATTAACGGAGACCTGTAGCCGCGGAACAACGTATAACCCCTTGGCAAGACGATGCAACTGTCAGCAAGTGTCCACTTTGCTCGTAGGTCATCTATCATTCATAAAGTATTCTACTAAATATATCAATACAGTGCTTTATTCCACACCCTTACGAACCGCAAACACCACTGTAGACTATGCGGTCAAATAATCTGCTCCTTGCCCATTAAGCATCCTCAGAGAAATGTTTTATGTTCGAGTCTTTTTGTTGTGGATTCCCAGACGAGGCAAATTGAGGAAGTAGGTGAAGGGGTTGACTACGGTGTCAAGAGACGTAGAACGGATAGTCTCGCCGGAAATCAAAGAAGACAGATAGAGGAAGACAAATTTCTCAAGGGAGTTCGCATTTGTCGCGAATGTCGGCCTATTCTTCTGTGCGCACTACCGCTTACCATGCGATTGACATCAATATCTTATCGTTTGTCAGGAAACAACAATACTATCAACAAGCACGTAATACCCCACCATTTGCCAAACTTTATGAGGTATTCCCCTGTCAGTGGCTGCATTGGTCGTTTATTCATTACTTGGCAGAATTTTATTCGTCTGGAATCGGACATAGAAGAGTCGCTCCCGAAGTTTCAAGAGCTAATTATGAGCTTGAAGTATGTACTCCCGAAGTTGGTGCCCATGCGCTTCGCTGACAGTGCGAAAGCCACCATGATCAGCCAACGAAAGAAGCATCTGCTGCCCGAAAGCGATTGTTAGATTCCTTTGCTCAGTATGACAAGCTATCGAAAAGATTAGGGGACTACCCTGCCCTAATGGCCCAGGAAGCTCCCAGGATCGTGTGCAAGCAGCTATTCTGACGCGGGCAAACCTATTTCTTCAAAAAACATGTTTCCTCTCCAGGTGATTCTTACATGTCTTTGCCTCGATTCAAGGTATCTGATCTGTATATTATAGTCTCTACCAACACCACAATCGAACACTAAGGGCAATAGTACGCCCAAATTTCAAGATGGCGCCGATTTTGCGGACATGTCGTCGAATATTCCCGTCGACGTCGACTCGGCTCTTGCTCACAAACTTCAACCTCTTCTGGAACAGGAGACACTCCTCGAGTCATTTATCGAAGAGGCACAAATGCAGCGTAAATTCGAAGATGTAAAGACCCTCAAGATGAATCTATCAGAGATTCGCCAAGAGATTGAAAAGTTGTTGCAAGCAAATTCCAAAGGATCTTAAGGTCCGCTGGTCCAAGATAAGTGGTTGGATATCGTATAATACAGTCATTATCAGATCCTCATCGCCACTACATCGCCATATTTTGTATTCTCATGTTTTACTATTTTAGCACGAGTCCCTCATCTTGTGAGAACGACATCTCAATTTCTATAAATATGACATGTATCCCCCAACTTGGGCTACTTCATAAAAGTTCGGTATAACTGCCGCCTCTTCCAAAACCCATACAGCTGGTCTTTCAGGCCGTTGCCTTTCAAGTTTTCTATCTATATGATGATGTTCATCGAGCTGCCATCGAACCTTTTCGAGGAAGTCTCTCATAATGTCAATGGCGGACCAGTTCTGGCAAGCCAGGGTCTCGGAATACAAGATCCCAGTAACGATATGATACAATACCGTGTCGTGTGATTATCTTGGCTCAAAATGACGAAATTGTCTGCCTATCGCTAATACAGTGAAGTCTTCGAGCTTTTGCCAGCTCTGACCCGCTGCTACACGGGCACCTCCGCGGGCACAGTGTCCTGTTCAGGTCTTATCCCACCAGCTGTCAATTTCGAAGAAGACAAAGTTGTATATATGGATACCTCTGGTACATTGTATCACAGGACTCAGTCATCCTGCTTAAAACGCTAGGTCGACTCAGACCGTGTAACACCTTCTATCTAGGACTCCAGGAGATTTCAGTTATGCAACTCTCGCGGCTACCCTCCCGAAATGTGCTCTCTATATATGATTCCAATGCTAAGAAACGAGCGACACGTCGCCCGGATCATGATGATGAGGGAAAGTCTGGCAACGGTGGTCCCGGAAAGCCAATGCAAATAAGCACGAGTAGTTCGACTGCTCAAAGCATGAAACCCTCGATTCCAGGTCCGTTCTCCGAGTCACAGACGATTTCCCTCGACACCGCCTTACCGAGTTCAATTGCAATGGCCACTTCCATGATCAACTCAGTCACCATCACAGAAATATGTTTTGACTCACCGTCAACATGCATACCAACTGCCTCTCTTCCATCTAAACCTTCAAATCAACAATTCGTATTTAATGATCTTCAGAATACGACCACATGCGGTACTCTTGATTTAACTTGGACGTTTAGTGGCCAGACGCGAGTGCCTATGACTTTGATCGTCCAGGACCAGGCAGCTATCCTCAATTCGGGGACCACGAATGCCCAACCACAGTCGCCAATGGTCTTCCGTACACTCACAAACAATACTCCGTCGGATGCGAATGGCTATGTGTGGTCTCCAGTTGATATTAATGAAGGATGGTACTTTGCAAAAGCATTTAATACAGGAACCATTCAAGGGATCTCCGCCCAGTCAGGATTGTTTTTCGTTTCTCGAGGTCAAGACGTAAAATGCCTCTTGTCGAACGCGACTACCACCGCTAATCCTATTACACCCACTTCCCCTCCCACAAATACTATCTCAGGTCGTGAGCCATTAGGGACAGGTGATATTATTGCAATTTCACTTGGAGTAACAATAGGGGTCACTGTCCTGGTATTAGCATACGCATTTCCTCGATTATGGCACCGGGAGCTCCCAGATCCGAAGAACAGACGACCCTACCTACTGTATTGATGCCAAAATCATTTTACACGCTTGCTGCGCCAATTAAATCTAACCATGGACGAATGAACTACCATTACTTCAAAATAACTACACAACGATGTACAATACGGATTTATAACAAAATTCACAGTATTAAAACAATAAGAATAGGAAATTGTACATCTCAACGACCAAGAGAACCCATGAAACTAGACAAATCTAAACCTTCGTACTCATCCTCAGCTGGAAGATCCTCTAGACCCTGTAATACACTCTTCTGGGTTACTGGGCCGGACTGTTCTTTGGCTTTTGCTTTTGCAGCGGCGATTGCATCTTCCTCCTCGCTGGTACGACGGAACAAGTCTAAAACAAGATCCGTGTCCATTGACGCCAACCCCGAGTTTTGTTGGGTGACAACAGAGTTTGCTATGTTGAGTTTAAATCGTTGCAATCTTGATTTTTGCAGTCAATTTCCAATATACAGGCGAGATAGACATTTACTCACCCCATTATTTTTTCCTCGAGTGTGCCTTTGGTGATTAACCGGTAAACATTGACGACCTTCTTCTGACCTATTCTGTGAGCTCGATCCATGGCTTGCAAATCTTTCATTGGATTCCAATCGTGTTCGACAAAGATGACGGTGTCCGCTCCAGTCAAAGTCAGTCCCAAACCGCCGACATGCGTTGTTAGGAGAAGGCAATCGATACTTGGGTCAGAGTTGAAGGTTTGAACGATTGCGTGACGTTTACTTGCGTCAGTTCCTCCGTCAAGTCGCATATATGTCACTGATGGCATATGGGCTTTGAACAAGTCCGCTTCAATGATATCAAGCATCTGTTTCATTTGGCAGAATATGAGAACCCTGTGTTGTGAAAAGGAGCTTTGATTTTCGGAGCCCGAATCAATGAGTTCTGTTTTTGGTTATCTGCGTTGATGTTCGGGGAGCCACCGATGCCACAGTCGACCAAAATTTGTCTAGGAGATTTGATTAAGTATGCTATCAGATAAAAGAGAGAATTCATACCTCAACGCCAGTAACTTGGGTGCATGCGTAATATCTTTAAGGTTGCTGGCGCCTTGAGAAATCCCAATTTGACTAAATACGGAATCGATAACTTCTTTATTGTCTTTAAGGACAAGAGCCGGGTGATTGCATAATTTCCGAAGATATTGTAGGGATTGGAAGATATGTTGTTGAGCAGGCTCAGATCCTCCATTCTGGGCGGTGCTGACAGTGTTTTCAGCGGACGTACGCGCTTTTGATTTGGCAAAATCGTCGTAAAGACTCTTTTGTAAATCAGAAAGATCACAGTAGTAGTCTTGAATAATTTTTGGGGGGAGGTCGTGAAGGACATCTTCTTTCAGTCGGCGCAGCAAGAACGGAAGAACTTGTTTGTGTAGTGCTTCCAGGGCCAAAGCAGCTTTTACAATCATGAGCGTACTATCGAAAAAAGGTTGCGATAGTATGACAGACCTGCCTCCCCATTTTTGTTTTCCCATCTCTATTGGAAAGTATCGGCTTACCAAAACGTTCATTGAAAGACGTTTCTGTCCCAAGAAATCCAGGCATAAGGAAATCGAACAAACTCCACAGTTCCAGGACGTTATTCTGGATTGGGGTCCCGGATAAAATTAGTCGATGTTGGGCCTGGATATTTTTGACAGCTTTTGTCAATTTTGTTTTGGAATTCTTAATTACATGGCCCTCGTCCAAGATGCAGTATAGCCACTTCAAGTTTTCAAGATTGGAAATGTCGTTGCGTACCACTTCGTATGATGTGATGACTACGTCGTACGATTGTAACTTCGCGAGAAGGCGCGACCGTTCTCTCGAATTTCCAGTGTAAAGAATTGGGCGTAAGCCATCGGCGTATTTTTGTATCTCATAATACCAATGTCCTGTCAACGTAGGAGGACAAACGATGAGAGATGGTAAATGCACAGCGTCTAGGGATTTGGTGTGCTTGAGCTTTTCTGCCCGTTCGAAATGTTTACCGGCCAAAATACATATTGACTGCAAGGTTTTACCGAGGCCCATATCTGTTGATTGTGCATAAGATGAAAAATATAAGAGGATATGGATGCAACTTTACCATCACAAAGAATTCCATGCAATTGGTATTTGGCAAGAAACGCTAGCCAGTTAACACCGTCTTGTTGGTATTTGCGCAATTCTGCTTTTATTGGCACTGGCAGGTCATATTGCTCAACCTTAGTCCCATCCAGCAGTTGACTGAGAAATTCGCGTTCGGTATCACGACGCTTGAGTAATTCGTCCGGAAACCCAGGAGGGTCGGGTAATCCAGCCTTTATGCTTAAATTAAGGCAAATTCATCAAATGAAAGAGAAGAATTCCCCACCTCTAAAGGCACCATCTTCACTAAAGAAGCAAAAACATTGGTGGCAGTGGACCGAATTGCTTCATTTTGATCACTCATTCTCCCAAGTACAGGCACCACCATAAAGATGACATATGGCAAGGCTTTGATGTCAAGGCGGTTGACGATGTCTAAAGAAAGGCACGGTTTGCTATGAGTCAGTAGCGGGATCCGAAGGAGAAAGCACTAACGATAGATTAATTCCGTGGCACCTTGCCGATTTGTCAATACCAGTGGATCTTGCAACAGGGGGACGATCTTTTCAATTACATAGCGCATTGCCTCTGGAGTCATCAAATCGCATATGGTCGCAAAGCAACGGGCAGCTGCTTGCCTAATAATAGCAAAACGGCTCTGCAACAGGAGGTCGATCATGGGGAAAAGATCATGGAGTTTGGGCCAAAGTGGTTCATGGAATGTGGGAATAACGTCTTCAAGAACACTCAGGGAATCTATGACATCCTGGCCGTGTTGTTTCTCAATTAAGAGGTCAGAATCCTTGGGTGATTCTAAAGCGGTCGTTGAATACTAAGAATAATGGATTAAGATTAATGATTATGACGCACCAGTCTGACAAGCGCTCAATAATCCGCCGGCCATCGATTGCCACATATTCGGAATCACATTCAACAGTTGGGAACCAAACTTCGCAGACAACTGCTGGAAAGCCTGCCCAGCTCCTCGTCTGGCAAGGCGAGCTTTTTTGCCTCTTGCTGCTTTTCGGCTTCTTGTCGATCCTTTTCTCCAACCAAATCTTTGCTGGACTTCGTGGCCACAACTGTATTGGATATCTGGAACGACAAAATACCATCATGAATTTTGCAAGAATATGCAAAAGTTGGTGTTTGTTCGACATCTTGGCAAAGGAATGTACACAGATTTTTTTACAATCTTATCTGGCGGCTGTGAAATGCTGTTCTCTACGCAGAATTCGACAAAGGATGCCACAGCAACAGCTGAGCGTCTCTGGAGATCCAGATTTTCTTCGTTCTGGGCCACAAAAGTGACGACTTATTAATGCAGTTGCTTCGTTTTGATAGTACAGAAACATACCTTAATACCATTCATGATACCCTTCACAACAGGGCTGACTTTGTCAGGCGTGCTTTTGAAGGCTACAAATGCCGAGGCAAAGGCAGCGGAAACACGAATGTCGTGTTGGGTTTTCGCTTCATTGTAGCGCTCTATGCTAGCCACGACAGCTTGCCTTTTCTCACCCATGGCCAAAAGCTCCTTCTTCCTGGTTCTTCCAAGACGGTCTTTTAGTTGAGTGTATATGGGCCCAATGGCTTCGTGAGCCTTATTAATGGTGAAGGAGTCATGATGCGCATTGGAACCAGAAACATCGACTTCGGCACCTAAAGACGGAATGCTTGACATAGGTAGTTTGCATTCGGTAGAAAACATTTGGAGTAAGGCTGAACAATCGGAATGGATGCGACTGAGAGAAAAGGCCATCTCATAGTAAACAGGTGGAGGATTGCCTTGAAGCCATGCAAGGGTTTTATGTGTGATTTCTTGTGCCATAGAAATTTCGAGAAGAGGGATTCTTGGTGTTTTAGGTTGAGATTGCTCCATGTATTTTCTCGCCCATTCTTCCGCAACTATCGCTGACAAAAATCGTTGCAGCATGCTGGTAGAATCGATATAATGAAGAAGAATAGGCTTGAAGGTTTGGTCTATTGGACTCTGCTATAAACAGACGTATGAGTAGATCATAACTGGGATACAAACATTAACTCACCTCAACTGGCCAGAAAGTCATGAGATAAGCAAGAGCAGTCGCAGAAGCGATCCTTGCCTTCAAAGTGACCTCGACCGTTACAAGCGACAGATCTTGCGTCAACATATTTTTGTCCACATTGTGGCGTTCAGGAGCGACAACGCCATCAAGTGCAGGAGAAGGATTGTAAAATGTGGTTACATCAATCGCTCCTCCGAGAGGAGTCATCATGACAGAGTACCAGTCCAGAATCAATTTCTGTGTCACCACATTTTCCATTCTTCCAGGTGAATCGGCTAAAACGGTCAAAGCCGTTTGCCAAGCAGATAAACTTGCGTCCCGGATATCTGTACGCTCTTCGCATATGAGATTTTGGAAAAGGAGGCACATGAAAGGCGTCGCGACCCAGTCTTTTGGAAGCGAGGGAACCACCATAAACGAATCGAGAGTTTTGACCACGGCTAATCGCACATTTGGAATCGTGTGTCGGAAGAAGGGGAATAGAGTTTGAGCGAGTGTCGAGAGAGGCAGCCTAAAAGCTGATCAGTGTTTGCCCAGTTAAAAATAGTTTTCCACATACGAAACAGTTTCCTGAGCCAAAATATCAATTACTTGCTTATAAGCAACGAGTTTTCCTAATAATAAAAATGTTAATCGACCAATTACTCGTCGGAAAGAACGATCTCTAACCAAGTAAATCCATTACAACTCCGACACTTGAGCTGAGATCATCTTTCATATCACAAAGGCACCGCCATAGGACGATCATAATTTCTTCTAGCGATTCGGGTAATTGCTGGACGATATGCTCGGCGACTGGTAATAAACATGAGGCTGCAACCGATCTGACATCATCATCACGATCTCCAAGACTGCGGCAAGAATTTAAGTTTATCCATGAACATTTTGGTAAAGCCAAAGAAGAATAATCATACCCAAGTATTGCTGCCTCAACCACCCCACGCAGAATCCCCTTTCCACCAGTCTGGTCCATGCCATCTTCACCTTTGATGAAAGGGCCATCAAACAAGTCACTCCGTACTGCAACTTCGTACTTTATTCCGAGTAACCCAGCATGACGGACCTCCCATATATGCTGTCTGTCAGTATCCTTTGGCACCTTACTGTCCTCATCGATAACGAAATTTTGACGAATCATTTGCAACAGAACAGAATGTACATGGAGGAGAGACCGATGGGGCATATGAATGAGGAGTGATGCCAAAGTTTGGGACACTGTTTCTCGTACAGGCGCAACCACCTATCAACAAAGGTAATTAGATTCTTTTAATAAACGTAGATGGTCACACTGACTTGATCAGAGACAAAGTCGCTGAATCGGTCAAGAACAAAAATGCAAAGTAACTTAGCGGCAAGATCGTTACACCATTTCTCATGAGCTATTTCATTCTCTTCCTGTGAAAGATCGCCTACTCAAACATCAGTAGAAGCGATTAAAGAAGAGTGGTTTTACTGACTGCGCATACCACCGCATTTTCCTTGCAGCTTGAGTAATTCCCGTAATGCCATTGCGGCGCCGTGACGAACTTCCCATGATGCACTGAATAAATCCACTTCAAGTACTTTGACTACGCCGTCCCATATCCATAAGCCGGTTTCTACTTCAAGTGCTTTGGATTGCTTGGCAGATTTAGGGGAGATCGCACCGCCTTTCGATGGGTCAACGACAACCTTCTCCGCTGCGACACCCAAACTTGGGCTGGATAGGCGAGAGTTCGGGACTGTCTTTTCGTCTGGATGGATTAGGCGGGCTCTAAAGGTTTTTAACTTCAGCTATTACAAAGGCAAATATAGGCAGGCATACGCACTTATTCGACGTTCCGCTGGCTGCTGCGGCATATCGAGAGCCTGCTGTTTGAGGAGGTGGCGCCACAAAAGCAGAATTGCCTGGTTTCCGCTTGCGCTTCAAACGATTTCGCTCACGAGCTGACAGCGCCACCGTATCGGCCTCAGTCACATTCGGTGTGGATGGAGATGGAATATTAGGAGTGACTGAACGTGTCGAGGGCGAAGGATCTTTCGCAGAGGCAGATTCAGGTGGGCATATATCCATTGGAGACGAAACAGCAGTTTCTCCGGCATTGGACGTCGCTGCGGTGTCAATGACGTTTGTAGTGCCTGGATCCTCTGAATCAATATCCATTTCTGCCGCGAATTCTTTTTCTAAATCCATCTCATCTTCAAGAAACTCGAGTCCGAGACGCGTCATTGCGTCCTTTTTCGCCTTTTGACTTCTTGACTGCTTGACAATATGCCAGCAGGCTTTACAAATTCTTTCCCCGATGAGGCAAGGAGTAGATTGCCCTGGAGCACCAACTCGCGGACGGAAAATTTGGGAAATTCAGGGGCATTCAAAGACACTGGATCAGCAGGCTTCATATCATCGCTGTTATATGAAGGGACCCAGACAGGAACGAGAGAGAAAATCTGAGAAAGTGCCACGGACGCCGCAGTGCGTGACTCGTAGGATTTTGAGTGTAAAAAGGAATTATCTGGCATAAATAATCAACAGACTGGATTGGGCATTAAAACTCATCCAATACGCACTCTTGCGACAACAGCCAGGAGCTCTGTCCAAGCGGGACTATCGTTTAGGGGTATCTGGTGACGGCTTGTGCCAGCTTTTATATCATCTTCTACGATTGTAACATCACTGATGACACTCTTAACCGCAAGTTGAGCGAGTTGTTTGGCAGCTGTATTCCTCACTGAGGGACTGGAGCCTGTATCTAGTAGTAGGAGGAGCCTGTCCAACCTAAATTGCGATGGTTGGAAGTCAACTCTGAGAGGACTGAGGGGAGGACTTGCCTTGAAGTCATGCCTTATTGGCAAACCGGGCCGGAAATGATCGGTGGCTTTGATTAAAAGGACAGAGTGTATTTGGAGTTGTTTACGGGGGATTTTCAAGAGAGGAGCGCTCGCCTTTAAATCTCCTCTCATGTTCTGTGACTTAACACCGTGACCGTCACTACTGTCCAAATATAGCCCCATTGATTCATTTCGTTCGCTTCTATCGAAAAAACTAATACCAATACTACTCTCCTCGTAAAATGCTTTCTATTGCATCCTCTATCGCAGAACAGCTCCAGCATCTGCAATGTGAATAGTTTTTACGCTTCAGTCCCATTGAACGGAGCATTAACCAACATATATTCCTATTCAGCTAGCGCGAAGACTGACCGAGTGCTTGTACAACAAGTGGCTTCAGGTCTGGCAGAAGGGAGCTACGATGAAAAATGGCCTATTCAATTGGTGGAGCTGATGAACGCGTCCCATAACGCAATGCGGCTTGCCGTTTCTCCAAATGAGTTGGATGCACGGCGAGAAATTTATACCATCTGTTGTATACTTCGAGGCATTTTACTATTCAATTCCCTGCACTACCTTGAAGCCATATCAACTCTGGACCACGCCATAATTATTGCAGGAGCACCCGGTCGACTTGATCTTGTCCTGCATATCATTCGCGAAATCCAGTCCAATTTGTTACATGAGAGCTTACTGAAAACTGTTAACCTCTCAGTTCGACCAAGCGACCATGCGCCCAAAGCGATGGTGGACACAGTACCCAGTATTTCCCCTCCATCTTTTCTATCGTTCCAATCCAAATTCTCAAAATCACCGTTCGTTCTGCGTAATTATGCTCACGACTGGCCTGCGATGCAGGGACGACCATGGCGATCTGTAGCATATCTTCGCTCTGTTGCCGGTCCAGGTCGTGTTGTACCTGTTGAAATCGGCCATGATTATCGGTCTGAGACTTGGAAACAGAAAATAATGCCCTGGGATGACTTTTTGTCGACTTTAGATTTTGAGGACCAGCCTGTGTCAGATCCCGCTGGCGATATGCTTTATTTAGCACAACACGACCTTACCGCCCAATTCCCTTCACTTCGAGATGACATCAATGTCCCGGATTATGTCTACGCTTCTCTAACCTCCTCAGAATATCTGAAGTATCGCCAACCTCTCAACGACGACAATATTCTGTTCAACACATGGTTAGGTCCTGAAGGTACAATGTCACCCGCTCATACAGTATGTGGTCACAGAAGCGATTTTCCCTTCACATAACTCAAAGGCTGTGCAATATAGGATCCTTACTATAACTTTTACGGTGAGGTACTTGTCGATTTTCAGTTGGACATAGAATTAAATCAACCATTAGTGCAAGTTGTGGGTCACAAATTAATTTGGTTGGCTCCTCCCTCTGCTTCTCCTTTCATGTATCCCATCTCGGATACTACAGAACGTCATCGGAATGTGGATCTAAACGAAGATCAATTAATGGGTAACACTTCCAAAGTCGACGTCTTTGCAGATGCTTCAGACTACAGTAATTTTCCGGATTTTAAAGAAAAGGTCGTCCCAATTTCAATGACTGCCAGACTGGGGCCTGGGGATGTCCTTTTTTCCCTCCTGGTTGGTGGCATGCAATGAGGAGTGAAACCACCAGCTTTTCTTTTTCTATGTGGTTTTAAACCCTACATGCACTGCAGGTGCATCTAAAGCTCTTGGTCGTACCATTGTCAGACAACTTATATATTTATTTCGGCCTTTTACACCGTAAATAAAGATGAATTTTGTTCTATCAATGTTTGCAAACCACTGTGTACAGTCGTGAGTACAGGTAATCGCGAGAGAAAGGAAACTTACCACTTGGGGATGGTTGTTAACACTTTTTATGGCCTAACAAATGTAAATGTTGCAAGTTCGGACTCAGGCTGGACAACATTTTCTGGGTTCCAACCCCACGACCGCAACGCTCGGGCTGCGTCTCCTTTGTTTCGATACGCACGCGAAATTTTGAATACTCCTTTGGCTCTCAATATCAACGTTGGGGTTTACAGCGTCAAGTACGCCCAGCCTAGCCGATCCACTACACCTCGGATCATCTGACAAGCCAGTCGATTGGGAGGGATTGAGTCACCGCAGTGCGCACACTGCAGAACCCCTGGATGCCACAAACCTACAATCGCGACTTACGGAAACTTGGTTCTATTCCGTTACACCCGCTAAATGCTCACTCAAGACGACGACGAACGGAAGTTATCATCTTTGCCGAAACCATTGAGTTCTGTACAGATTGTTGATGCTTTGAAACATTCATCTGACGATGGTGTTACTATAATCCTTTCTAAGTTGGCCATCTCCGAAATCGGCTCTCATGAAGCTGAGGAGCTTGTCGATGCTGGACAGCATGGCCGTCATAACTCTGGGTCTCTAGTAGAAAGGTATGAAACATACAGGTTCCCTCCCTAATTCCGTACCCCACTGAATTGCCTCCTTTCAGACTTGCTCTAGGAAACAATCGCTTGACAACGCTGCCGCCAGAGTTTGCTCTATTCACTAAATTGCGATACTTAAATCTAAAACACAACTCCTTTGCCACCTTTCCGGACGTTGTGCGTGCCTACACCTTGTTGGATGAACCACATTGATTGACACGACCTCCTAGTTGACCCTTCTTCCCTCACTCGATACCTTGGATCTCAGCCACAACAGAATTAAAAGCCTGCCCACATATCCGGGCAACTTAACTCGACTTAGGGTATGTTTATATAAGACATGTATGATGCCTACTAAATAACATCATAGGTCTTCTCGCTTTCCAGAAACAAAATTACAAGGCTCCCTTCCTACATCGCTCAGTTTAGAAAACTTGAAGTACTGCAAATCGACCGCAATCCAATCGAGTGGCCCCCTAAGGCGGTACTCAGTTCTTTTGACCTGCAGGATGCGAATAATGGAAAAAATTCAATTCGGGGTCTCCTCGATTGGATAGAAGCAGATGGCGTAAATGGGAAGGAATATGATGATTCTGGCTATAGCGAGCAGCCTGAATGGGAAGATGAACCGTGCGTTCGACTCTGTTCACGTAGAGCTAACCTGATCTTAACCTGCCCATACAGCCCTTGGCAATTTCCTTTGCGCAGTGATTATTCAGATGCAACTCCTACCCCTCATGCAAGGTCATTCTCTATCGACTCGAATACCTCAATATCGTCAATCATTGAATCTTCTCGCGGTGACGGTATTGAGGAACAGAATCATGTCGACCAAATACCAAGAGTTGGTCCAAACTACACGGAAAACTTTGAGCCACCTTCAAGCTTTTCTAAAGACGCTATTCTGGACAGTTTCTATACATCTTCCCCCATTGACACGGTTCAGTATGACGGGTACCTAGAGCCGGAGCCTATACATAGTCGGACAACGTCACATGCGAGTACTCTCCTTAAACCGCAAGAGTCATTGGTTGCAGGGAAGAAGAGTTTACCAGATCTTCTAAAAGTGCAAAAAATCCCTCCAAAATGACTGCAACTGTGCCAGAGGAAAGGCCACCGTCGCGTATGCCAAATCTATCCAAGCTGTCTATTGACTCGCCGCTGCCGCCTTCTATGCCTTTTCGTGAAGACTCGGGCTCGTCCACCAGCCCGCTCAATTATTCATTGTCAACGTATCCCACAGAATACCAAATAGAGCCTGTTACCCCACCCTTCGTGACCGCTGAACGAAACTCATATTTCCATCGCTCTTCCATGATAGCGATAAACAACAACTTACCAAAGTCTCTATTCTGTCTACTCGATTCCGCGCGGACTATTTTATTTGCAATGGGACAATTGTACCAAACTCTGGAACATTATGTGCATCAAGGAGCGGATGAACGACTTTCGTCGATATTTAAGAAGGTTCTCGACCCTGCAAATGTCAATATGCTGCATTTAATCCGCTCCCTTGACCGCTTCGATTATGTCAGTCAGAAATCAATTCCCTCACCTGCAGTTTGTCGTGGATTGGTGGAATGTTGTCGAGATACTGTAGCCACATTCCGCAAGGCTGTTGGCCTCCTAGTTCTGCAGATTGGCCTTGACTTGACCGATGACCCGCGATACGTACGGTGGCTCATCTTGGAATTATATGCAACAACAGCCGAGCTTTCTTTTGCCTGGCAAGCCATAGTTCCTGAAATTGAGTCTCTCAAACCGTATCTATATGGCAGCATCTTTTCCAATGGCTCGTCTTTTTTTGATCAATGGAGGGTCAGATGCGTCTGGATCCAATTCAGAAGAGTCGTCGACGGTTGTACGCCTTCGGCCAACTGAATCGGGCTTTGGAGCGGTAAGAGCCAGGACTGCCCGACGCCACGCTGGCTCGTTTAGTTCGAAGGATGTCCAGATAGGCAAAGAACTTCCGTCTTACGACATTGTACCAAGTATGGCGGGGGCCTCGCCACGCATACTCCGACGCTGAGAACACCAAAACGCCAGGCGACCGCCCCAATAATAACATCACCATCTTCCAGTACCTCCTCATACCCTTTCAATCCAACTTCTTTACATGCCGGTCCCTCTACACCAAGCTTCCCGGTGCGTCATCTCCGCCACGCCTCTCAGAGTTCACTTCTGGAGTCATCGTCTCTTGTGTCACATTCTTCGTCTATGGATTATTCCACTTCTCATCAAACGGCTAATTCGGACGTTCTCCGCGCAATTCAGCGTGCTGTTGACCTCGCACCGACTGTATGGGACCAAATTGAGGAACTGTTAGCTGATATCTTGTATACGAACCACGATACCAGGGAAACCCTTGGAAAAGCACGAACCGTCACCAAAAACTTATCCCAGCATGCATCCGATATGTTGGAAGGATATCCTGAGGTTGATCGAAGGCTCCTTCGCGAGGACGCCCATCTTTTCCTGAAGGTAAATTTATTCTCATCATAATGTTCAACTATCTAACGATTCGTAGGCAATCGTTCAACTATCGAATGCCTTGAAAGGGCATAACAATTCTCATTCCATATCAGCCGCATTGAAGCATAACATGGTCAAATTGTCTAATTTCACAGAAGACTTTGCCATATTGCTGCACGTTTCTTCCATTTCATCTTTCACTCCGCGCTCTAGTCCTCCCACATCCTATTCCAAATTTGCGGCATATAATAACAGTTATCAACTGGTCGAAGACAACCTTTTGGGTTCCAGTCTCTCGAGATCAAGAAGCGCACAGCCTAGTTTGAATAGTCCTCTGCCTGCCCCATCTTCATCCATCAAACCATCAAGCGTCCCTAGACGCCCTTGGCTTGTTCGAGAGGCATCTGTTGACAGTAGTGACCCTGGATGACTATTGCTCTAGTTAGACGACGTCGCTCGATATTTATGTTTATATCATATACGTAGTCCTTTTGTAACAAACTTCGATCAAGACGTATTAGGGATGCACCAACCCCTGCAACGACAGTATGTACAAGTATGTAAGTTATAATGTTGATCTAATGCATCTTTATATGTGGCTCGTTGGATTCTATCAGGCGTGTAGATTGAATTTCAGCCTAGTATGTGTTTACCGTATCGACTGATAGTGATAAAAGGGATGGCCGACCAAAGTTTGTACGGAAAGTCTATTATATGTGTACATCAAGCTATCGATCGGTACATCATAAAGCCTTCAACTTTCTCAATAAAAACTGAAGCTCGAATCCGCGAAGCCCTGTAAATAAAATCTGTCAGGGTACGACCTTGATTCCGGTAGAAAGCATTATATAAACTTGCCTGTGAATCTCTTGAGCAACCAAATTATATAACTGATACTTCAGCCCCGGTTTTCATTCATACTCATAACCTCCAGTTTATCTAGACAATCAAAGATAATTCCCAGAGCGATAAGTCCGAAACTGTTGGCGCCGAATTCATTGCATTGGCGAAGACTGTAACCCCAAGCAAACCACGCAAGTTCGAGACCAGTGATTAATTCCGCATAAGTGTTAGTGGGTTTGATACCAACTTCTAAGAGGCTTCGTTGAACATCTCTAACAAGAGTTTCTCCATGTAGGCGCATGCGATAAATTCGGTCTTTTCTCCAGCGTTTCTGAGAGCATTTTGCTAAAATGGTACCAACAACAATCTCTGCCTCCAACAGCTGCACTCCAGGAGTATTCGATAGTGTGTGGGTGGCAGAGATATACCTCAATTCATCTGCGTAACGCTTGAAAAGTATCAAAATCTCGGGGGGAGTGTTGTCGTTAATAAGCGCAGAGTCGCCAAGATATTGTTGGACCCTTTCCAGCAGAGCCAGGGAAATAGGGTCGGATAAAGCTTTCTTGCGTGGTTCCGCTGTAGAAATAGGTTCCGGTTCATTAAGCGTAATTGAACGAAACAAGTAGCCCAACGCTCTACTTGATTCATAATAATCTGTATGTCTGGGAGATACCACCTCCGCTGCATGCCAATCAGGTTTACATCGGATGAGGGTCCTCGGGAGCTCGTTCGTGTCCAGGTCTGGAGGACTTCCTGATTTGGGATAATCCACTGCCTAAGAAATGGGTAAGAGCCATCTTGAGTGAATGGTATATCGACTTACATGGGAACATAGTTCTGCGAGATATAGACAATTGGGGTCGCGGATTCCATCCTATAATATTAATATTGAGACCCATTCAAATCCAGAGAGCTGTAAACTCTTACGCTGGACTGATCTAAGGTATCAATAGTAAGGATATGTTTGTAAAAAGAATCACCGACTTTGACTCACCTGCTATAACGAGAAGCCTGTCGGATAGAAGGCCCTGCAAGGTAAATGTTAGTGGTAATAATGAACGGGAGGTGATAGCAGAAAGAACAGAAAGTTTATACCAAGAGATCTGAATTGATATATTCTACAACGAAATCGCATATGTCGTTAACATGCACATTTCTATCTCCCGGAAGTTTGTACGGGTCAAGAGCTTCATAAGCAGCAGGGTCTTCCAGAGTTCTCGGTAGCACAGGTTCGTAACAAATTACTGAAAAGAGATCACTGAAACATAGTTGACATAAAAGCCGAGAACGGAATTCTAAAAACATACCCGTCAACGTCACCGCCTGCAAGGCAGGACGCCAATGAACGAGACCCTATGATATTCAATCAGACAATTTCCAAAACCGTGTACATAGACAACTGATGATATTCCTCATACCTTTGGAAGGCATGACGACTACATTTCTCAAGTGGCCAAATAGACAGTTTGCAGGAGGTTTACCAATCGCACGGACGCGTTGTACTTGCGTTGTTTTCAATATGTTAGTTCTTCAACAATCGAAAGAAGGAACGCACTATCTCCTGGATGGGCAACAGGACTTCTCGAAATACTAACGTTTCCTGATATCCATATAGGTGCCTCCGTGCGCGTCTGGATACACACTGAAAGACAAAAAGAGGGTTTAGTGGAGGCCTTGAACTAGATACCGATGATAATCTTGCCATAGATCTCCCCTTCGCTCAAGCAAAATACGTTTTTACGTCCTTCTGCCTCATAGGCAGGGCCTTCGTCTGCTACCCCCACAAGAAGGTAGCTTTGGGGCACAGGAATTCTAGCACTGTGCTTGATGTCGCGCAGTATATCTGTCATCGCAACTTGGCGTATCTGGCGTAAGAAGGGATTATCCACTGCAATGGTTTTACCGTCAGAGGTGAGGTCCATGTTGTACTTGTCCTTGAGACGAGTCAGAATGTCTCGTAGTCGGTATGCTGATCCAAGGTTGTGTGACTTCAGAACATCTCTGAATTGATTGATAGAATCGTCAATTGTTTTTGCATCCGCAACAGCAGCATCTTGAAGCTCTTGAAGAGCCTCCTTTCGAACTCCTAGATCTTCAAGGACCATAACAAGCGGGCTGGAAATTTGGCAAAATATCAGCAAAAAAACTTTCGGACAATATTTTTATTCACCGATTTAGATAACAGGTATTGGGAAGTTCGAATGCCTGCGCAATTTCAAGGGGGCAATTTTGTTATCTCTGACTTCAAACTTCCTCATAGATGGTCGTAATCTCATGTGAATGTTATTCCCGTTTTTGTCTAACTCTTCGTCGATCACTACCACGCCCTTGTAGCCTAAGAATCTGATCTGATACTGTTTTGAAACGTGAACTCGCATATTCAGCACGAAGACAAAAAAAAAAGCTTACTGCAGAAGGTTTGAGTGTACTTCCTGTGCTCGCTCTGTTCTCCCGTAATTTCGCCCAAATCTTATCACCAAGAGCCCTAGATATAGTGCCCACACCATCCGTGAAGAGATATGGTTCTTTCCCAATATCTGGCATCTCATCCCATTCATTTCTCAGAATATCTACAGATGGATCTGTGGCAGTGAATGCTTGTGCAAGGCGCGCGGCATACTTTGAAGGCTGTTTGAAAAGTTCGGTCCCTGCAAAATTGCCTAGAGATTCTCGTATATACTCTGCGTTGACATTGCCTCTCTGAGGGTGAAGGAATGGATTCATGAACCACACAGCATGTTCGCGCAAGGCTGAACTCGAATAAGCTAAGAACTCGAACCGACGACCGGCAAGTTCGAATCCTTGCTTAAGAATCCCTCCGACGCGCTCAACAAGAAAGGATGCTCCGTCGACTTCACGAGCCCAACGGTACTGCAAACGATCTTCGTCCCTAAAATCAACACGGAGGAAATGGTCTTCAAAACCTTGATATTGACGGATAACGCGATTTGACTGTGAAGCATATGGGCCTTCCAGAATCATTCGCGTAGGCGTAAATGTTACGTGATAGCAACGGAATGCTTCGCGAGGCATGGTGAAAGTCTCCTTTGAGCGGGTCACTGTATCTTCAAAGCAAGCCTGGGGACTTTTCCAAGATGGTCTTTCCCTCATCTTTTCGTTATAGCGGCGCAGCAGATCACCCATGAAAGAATTGCCATGATGCATTAACGAGGGAATTCGAAGTATGAGCCAGTCAAGATCATCCGTGTGGATAAGGCCATTGTGCAGAAGTGATTCCAATTGGAAAGCGACTGGCCATTCGAATTTTGCGAGAGTTCTGTGAATTTCAAACATGCGCTTGGGTTTGAAGAATTGATTCTTGACGGCTTCAATTTGTACGGGACCACGAAGATGTTTAACCATACTTTTGATAGGCCGGCAATTTCGCACATTTTGGTAAATTCTTCAACAACATCCATGTCTGGGTGATTGTAGAGGACAATTCTGATTTGAGGCGTGTAAGGCGCCACTGTTGCATGGGCTGCATTTATTGCACCTATCCGTTGCTTGTATCTTTGGTTATCAACAGTGAATTCGCCTGTCATCGGGCGATGAAATTGGATGCTTTCTAAGACAGGTGGTGTGAGGGTATCAAAACAAATGTCTACACACAGAGAGTTGAATATTCAAGCAGTGCATGAGCAAAGGACAAGTTTAAACATACATGGCTTGCCGTCGTAGCCAGCTCCAATTTTTTGAATGCTTGCAAAGTTTATAGCGATGCTGCGTCCCTCTTCTTCTGTCAATTGATTTCCGAGCTATAAAAAAAGACATGGATGAGTTTCAGTCCTAGGGCAAGCATGGAGCGAGTCTTACGGTGATACGGATCAGTTTATGATCATATTCGAAATGAAGACATCCGTAGCTGTTCCTGGTATAGTCGCGCTCCCATTCAACGGAAAAGGCACGCGGTGGTTGTGGTACGTTCTTTTTCTCCGGATACTGGGATTGATAGAAAATGCCAAATTGAACTGTGTCGATGCGTAATTTTGTGTCAAGAGCCCATACTTTTTGCTGCCGTTCTTCCTCTATATCAGGATTAACGTACGGCGTCTTTTTCAAAGTAAGCGATAGATGTTCTGGAGGGGGCTTTCCTGACTTGGAGAACTTGAGCTTCCTTTTGTCGATCTTGATGCGGTCATTGAAGACGTATCCGAGGAATCTGGATCCAATCGTATCAGTCGGAAGAGTCAAAACCCCAGTACCGTCGTTTCGAATGCCACCAGCGGTGCTTTCATTCAGTTTGACCCGAAAGTTGATCAATCTGCCTTCAGTGACTGGTGCAAAATCTTCTGAATGAAGGACCGCTGCGATGGCACGAGTTACTGTCCACTCGTTGACTTCATTGGGAATATTTCGGATGTATAGGTCCATCTAAAAGAAGATATTTAGACAACTAGTTAAGAGAGATGGCGGTTTCGAACAAGCGCAGATGTCGTCGATCTGATCTGAGATATATAAGTATTCCCAAAGTTGAGTGGCACAAAAGAACACAGAAGGAAACCTGGTCCCTGAATCGGACCGAGTCTGCCGCCCCTAAAAGGACCCAAGCATTGTCGCATTAGACCTGCGCTTGCCAAGATGCCGTCCGATTTCAACAAAATAACAATCTTGCATTTGGTCATGTCCTATATACAGGTTCTTAACCACAGCATAGCAGGACTCCTCGCCAATATCTCCCATTACGCCAAACCCGCGATACAAAACTTCCGGGAAATAATCCATTTCAAAGCGAACTGCTATATTTCTACTTCTTGGCTTGTATCCATATCTACGATAGTGTTTCTTTGGATTTGGTGGGCTTTCAAAATCGGGAAGACTTCCAGCGGGAAAAAGGCACCTCTGCTCGCAATTCAGGCTCTTTCTGCGGTCTTCACACCGGTTTCGGTTGCATGGCCTCTTTCTTTTGCCTCATTTTTCAGGAACATCAGACTGGCAGGACCTGGGTGCGTCGAAATCGATGTTATTGCTCTGCTTCATCATATCTGCAATGGTGATATCGAATTGCGGGACTCAAACGACTTGCATCATCTATTTCGAGGGAAACTCCAAGTATATGGGTGGAATATCAAGATATACATACAACCACAATGGTGGATCAAGACTTCAATTTGGATTCTTGGACAACGTTTTTCTTTCATTCCTGTGAGCTCATCTTACGAGTGTTGCTATCATTCAAGGGGATTGACAACTCCACCCGAAGGTACAGTCTCTGACAAGTGGTAAGCAAACGACCGTCCGTTAATGCATGAAGTTTTTCATCGCTTGAAAATAGAAGGCCCAAAAGCATACTATCGTTCAGCAAAGTTAATGGCAAGTGGCAACGTGCCTCGCATCGACCTTGATTTTATACCCTATTTGCACCTCCAAAAGAGATTTGTCGCATACAACTTGCTCTTCAGCCAAAATCGTCGACCGTACTGGAGTTTTCTTGCCTCCGATCTGGACTTGGATTCTCAACGCTTGAATACATGCTCTGTTCGATGCCTTTCCTTCCGTATCTTGCCCACGAGAAAGAAGGCTGCAAAACTAATAGAAAATCGACACCTCTTTTACAAAAATGCAGGACATTGTTGCTCTGTTTTCCACGGAACCCATCGTAATCGAAGACGTCATCAATATATCCTATGAGCATGTAGCTACTCTGCGGGAGAAGGAGAGAAACCTCGTCGGTGACGGGAAAATACGAAGAGCCCTCATAAGACAGATTGGCTTGACTGGATGGCGCGAACATAGATTGATGCTGCTATGGGAGGCTGCCTTGCTGCGTTCAGGATATTTGAATCGTTGGCGCATGATTATAAGAAAGTGATGTTACATATAGAGATAAAATCAACTTGTCCGAGGTATTACGCAGACGCTACATAATATAACCTTCGCCCGCATGTTTTGGCCGGTCATAGGTTCAGTACATCAAAGTCTCTAGAATTGCATCAAGAACGCGAATTGCGTCCGGAATATGGAATTTCTCATACTGCAACCCAATAGGGATGCTGTAGTTTCATGTCAGATTTTTTTTTAGGAAGATCAATTAGAGGTACCACTCACTCCCATCCAGTAACCCTTCTGACTGGTGCATTTAATTTCAAAAAGCATCTTTTTTGAATCTCTGCGCTTATCTCGGCACCAACGCCCGCTGTCATACCTGCCTCATGAACAATGACCAAACGGCCAGTTCTACTAACACTCTCTGCTATGGTGGCAACGTCCCATGGTAAAATAGAACGTAGATCTATGAGTTCAATGTTTGCGGAACGCAATGAAGATGGAATGACTGATTCCAATTCTGGAGGAGGGGTTCGCAGAAGGTGAAGAGCGGTTTCACAGTGATACACGGGCGTGCCCCAGGTCAAAAGAGTGAGATCTGATCCTGAAACGAGTATTTCAGCTTCACCCAATGGAAGTTCGTAATCGTCTATAGGAACTTGTTCGACTTCGAACCGTAACTTGTCAGGATCTAAAGAAAGGGTTATAAGGTGACCGTATACTGACCCGCAGAACGATATAAAATTTTGGGCTCCATGAAGATCACCGGATTGGGATCACGAATGGAACTCAGAAGCAATCCTTTCGCCTGAATGGGAGAGCGTGGTATCACGACCTGTACATTAGACCGTAAGACACAAAAGATGAAAGATAGTTAGTTGAAGTACTTACTTTCAAGCCGGAGGCACCCATAAAAAACCTTCTGGTGATTGTGAATGATACAAAGCTCCATGTCCCTGAACAAATACTCTTGAATCCAGCAACCAGTAGCCATATTTAACGCACTAACGACAGACATGGTGGGCGTTCGAATTGTAAGCCCACCCGCATTGTAACTCCCTCCGGAGCGGTATCTGATCTTTGCAGCTTCGTTGACTATCTACAGGGGTGTAAAAAGTGAGATTGAGCCAATTTATGATTGTGCATAGAAAGTATGAACCTGATCGAAAGCAGGAAATATATAATCCGCAAACTGGATTTCTGCAATGGCAGTATGGCCCATAAGAGCAAGCCCAATTCCAAATCCTGCGATGCCTTGCTCGGTTAGTGGAGTGTTGAAAACGCGTTCTTTGCCTTTGGGAACAAGATGTCAGCTTTGTAGATCTAAATTGTTTCGTATCACGAACCAAATTCCTCTGCAAGGCCCTGGGACAGAAATGGTAAGTGGTGTAAGTTCACATAGTTGAATAATAACAAACCATCGTGCATCTGAAGACTCCACCGAAGGCGACATCTTCTCCGAATACGACGGCATTCTCATCCTTTGCCAAAGCAATACTCATCGCATCTCGAATAGCTTGGTAGGTATTCATCTTACGTGTTTCGCGACCTCCAACAATAATTCGCGATGGCGCCGAGGAGTCTTCATCCGCCCATTTAATTCCTGGAGTACGCAGACCGGCCTCGCGCTTTGTTCTGAGAATCTCAGATGATGCGACGGATGGTAAATGACCATCTGCAGGTGGGGCTGTTACCGTTGAATTGCATCGTATGTGTCTAGCAGACGAAGAAAGGGAAAAAGAGGACAATCGTCTAGAAAGAGATAGGGATTTGAGGGTGTTCATGAAAGAGAGCGGAAAGAGGGCTAAGATCCGGATTTGCCATCACAGCTGAGTGTGTAGTTCAAGTTCAAATTATCTTTCCCAGTGTCGGCGCGGTCCTCTTTCTTATTTGGGACGCGACCACACTTGTCCTCATATCTCTACCCTGCGTCCACTCATGGAGAACGACTCGACATTTGTGGCCCCAGAAGGCGTCTATTCAGTCACTGACGAGCATAAGCCAAACCATGCTCAAAACCTGGCTATGAGTGTCGGGACTGCGATCTATCCCTCCAAAGTTTCTAGTGTTGTATTGCGTTTTCCACCACCAAAGCAAGGAAATGTACCAGGCTTTGCTGGACTCTTGGGCGGTGGAAAGTCTGAGCCAAAGAAGGACAAAGTAGAAAAGACAGCTAAGGATCGTGACGATGGTATCAGTTTGTCCAGCAGCGACACTCCAGATGAAAGTGATCCACCCCCGCTGTCTGCCGCAGACCAGGCAAATGCATCGCAGTCGCCTGAATACCACACACTCTTCTCCCATCCTCCAGCTGCTGGAAAGAAGAAAACCGCAGCCAGGCCAAAGCATAATATTCGAACTACCTCGTCCACCTTTATTACCCGAATTCAGACTGCCGAAGGATTGACGAAAACTCTCCAGTCTAAACAAGGGGATGTCACCTTTCTATTTTATAATATGGCTAAAAGCTTCGTCTGGATTGAGGCAGGGTCCAAGGCCAAAGTATATATGATCCATCTTTCTGTTACACTCTGTTAACGTAGTTGCCCCATCCAAGGAACCTTTATCTAGAATCACCTTTTCAGCACATCCAACTTGCCATGATATCAATATATCGACAGCCACTTCTGACCGTCTAGACGTGATAATTGGCTTCAATACGGGGGATCTGATATGGTTAGGTCAGTATTTGTTAAGAGCCACCTAAACACACCAATCTAACCTCTAGTACAGATCCAATCAATTCACGGTATGGGCGGCTCAATAAGCAGGTAGGCACATCGCGAGCATATCAGCACGATGAAAACTTACCATATTCAAAGGGCTCTATATCAAGTTCTCCCTGTACGGCGGTGAGATGGGTTCCATCGTCGTCAACACTCTTTCTGGTTTCACACGCAGATGGAACAATAATTGTCTATGATAAAGAGCGAGAGGATGGGGCCTTCACTCCTCAAGATCCAAACTTGGGGACCAATGATATGCCGTCTAACTATATGACCTCGCCCACTGACGGAATAACGCAAGAGTGGGACCCTGTAGACAACATTTTTGTAACAATGCCCCCATGGCATCCGGTAACATCTGGCGGGGGTGCTCTAAATGCTGCCGGGAAGTCGGATAAAGAGAAGGCTGCCAAAAATCCTGTCAGTCACTGGCGCCTTTCAAAGCAAAGTGTCGTTGGTGAGTTATGTAATATCGTAGTATGTCCTAGCTCTCAGAGACATCGTGAAATAGATTTCGTCTTCTCCCCTGACGTAAAATATGTCGCCGCAATATCAGAAGACGGTTGTTTAAGGGTCATTGACGCCCTAGCTGAGCAGTATTTATACTCTTACTCTCAACTGATCTAGATTTAACTATGACCAACAGACTTGTCGACTGCTACGCTTCGTACTTCGGGGCTCTAACATGTGTGGCCTGGTCACCAGACGGTCGATTCATCTTGGTGTGTAGCAGATATTATTATGATGCATGATGATATTTCTTTACTCGCGTTCCGGTCAAGACTGGAGGCCAGGATGACCTCTTGACAATTTTCTCACCTTGGGAGCAACGCGTAATAGCTCGATGTCAAGGCCATTCGTCATTTGTGTCATCAGTTGCCTTCGATGAACTACGGTGCGATGGCAGGACGTATCGCTTTGGTAGCGTCGCTGAGGACAATAAATTAATCTTTGTGAGTGTCCCAACATAAATGATTTCCTTTATTCTATGTTGCTCATCGTGAGTTCTAGTGGGATTTCTCAAGTGGGGCACTTCATCGTCCAAAGTTTCAGGTATGTGGTAATGTCCAATCTCCTCATCGTTTTGCTCCATGATCGAATCAGGCGACACATCACCAACGCATGTCTGTATCCTCCACCATATCTCTGGCTTTTAAGCGAGACCGCTCAGCCCAGTACTTACCCGCCACCAATTCCCCTGGACTTGAAGAATCGGCATCACCACGGTTTCATCCGGCCCCTTCTCGGAATGAGATCGCCTTCGTACAACCTGTTCTTGTAAGTTTGCCATGTTCAGTATCGCCTTTCTACACGTTTCATGGCGTTCTCTAGATAAAGCAGTTAGAGTGTGATCTCCTCACGGTCATTCAATTCCTTCCTCGTAGCATTCTGACAGCAACCAAAGGCGGTCAAATCAGGCTGTGGATACGCCCGCTTGCATTAAGACCCAGGTTCCTTAAACACAACAAAACTGCCGCAATTGACCCTCAAGATTTGGTACCCAATCGGGCTGGATCTCTTCTACCCTGAGCTTCCAGTAATACCTCTATTCTCTTTAGTTAGAGGCGACTATGCTGGATCATTGCACTATTTATTCTTAATTTACTACCTATTGATTGGTTCAAAGTTCACTTTGTTAACACATTATGATCTGCATAGTCGTTTTGGCATCTATGTGTCTATACCTCAAAACAGACGAGAAAATTGCATCAACATTTATGTGATTCCGGTAAAGGTTCCTCCAACGACATTGAATTAAGAATTTCACGGTTGGTCGGGAATATCTGCAGTTGTGGGTACCAAGGGTGATATTGCTGCTATAACTTGAACTTTAGTCCAATCTTCATCCTTAACTGGATCAACAACTTGGTGTCTGAAAATGGGATGGTGTTGAATACACATGGAATGAAGTACGACTATATGCTAAACGTACTTGACTCGAAAATGTGTGATAAGATTCGACATTTCCCACAGTTTGCATATTGAGATATCCGGGCACCGTTTGCATTTGAATTCGTATGCAGGATCCATTCCGAGGCGAAATTGTTTTCGTCTCTTTGTGAAGTGCCTTGGATCGTGTTTAACATCTGCACCAATGATTGGTTGGTCTATCGTGTGGCTAAAGAGTCGATGTCAACAGCGATGTCAAAAAAAACATAGAGAGAACTTGCGCTTCTTTGACGTGATCGATTGCTTTCTTCTGAGTTACACGTTCATCGTAGTGCGTCGGGCATAAGTTACAGCGCCATATTGGGAGTACAGGTCGAGGGTGTGCGTATTCGTGTTCGCGAACAAATCTTGCTGCATCTGCCGACAATAGAAGCCAAAGGGGAGGGGTGTGAGTGGGGCTGTCCGATAGATCCATATCCATAGAGTGGGTTATCTGGCAAAAAAAAATCAGCATCTGTCTCACATGGAGTACAAATCAAAGTACGCATTCAATCCATGTATAGGCCTTTAAACCTGTGACCCCGTGTGATGTTTCTGGTATACAATTGCCGCAGAGGAATCTGTCATCGCGGGTGTTCATATCCTGGATGGTAGTAGTTTTCGGATCCAGCCCAACACAAGATACGAGCAAAGCCGCAGCCGCCCCTGAAACACTCTCGTTGATTTCGTAGTTTGAACAAGGGTGAATATGTCCGCCAACAATGCTACGCATATGGCGACATATATTGTTCCATCCCAGTAAAGTTCGCCCTCCTTGATTCCTGAGTTTGCAATCGTTGCATGTGACAACAGCAGTTGCCAATTCTAGTTTGTTGAGCCGGACCTCAAAGTCTTGTTCTGGTTCCATTGTCGGGAAGAGTGAAAGAATCTGCAACTGATGCTTCTTTGTCCACTCCTCTACAAAGCCGGGAAACAGGGAATTGGCAAATTCAGAAGATATATCGCCTCTAGTGACGTAATCTGCATTTAGGAAACTTGAAAATCCCTCAATGCCTTTGAGGAGAATCGCAGGAGGTTGATACTGCCAGGCATCTGGAGTCAACGTCTTCTGGTATTCTGCATATCTGTCTTCCAGAAGTCGACGCCGTTCATTTTTGAGTCGGAAGATCTTTTGATTGGTAACCAGTTCTTCTAGCTTTGGACGAATGGATCGAAACGCTATTCAATATTTAACCATTAGTTCACTGAGAAGAACTGTTGAGGAGCTCACCGCGGCAGGTTAGTCTGTATATCTGAGCCATGCGAAGAGCTTGTACAATAGAATAGTGGACAGAACCTATGTCTATATTGTCATGCCCTAGAGCGCAAAGACGCTTCTTGCACCTATGCCGATCAGAATCATGAACTGTATAAACAAATTAAAGGATTGTTCACTTTGCAGTAACCTCATTCAAGGCACGTTCAAATTCGATGGAGCAACGCTGATAAACCTGGATGGCCCAATCGTTGGCGGCATTGCTTAACTAGTAAGAGTTTAGTAGCGGGAACCACAACATTTTTGGTTTGGCTTGTATTTGCTCACCCTTTCCGTTTTTTGGACGTAAATAATCAACGCGTTCTTGTACTCTTCAAAAGGGTTCTTAACATTGGTACTTCATGGTCTATTAGCAGTTGTACTAGGGTTACTTTCTTCATCATCACATCGAAGTCTTTTCGAAGGTACTTGGCATTCCCAAGGTTGACATAAGATGTAGTATACCTGAGACCATCTACAGGGGTTGAGAAACGTCAATGAGACATTGGGTGTTGGCAATGACTTACGATATCGATAACTTCGCGGGATCATAGAAGTGACGAGATGGTCGTTGAGTACCACTCTGTCATTAGAATCTCTTAGGGAGTTTGTGTGGGCATAATTTTCCTTCTGCGTAGGGCACATTTAAGAAAGAAAATGGACCAAAGATGGCCCAATAACTGACCATACAAAGTTCGCAGTATTGTTTACGGAAAGCAAAGTCCGTCAGCGCGCCGTATTTATTACACTCCTAAGAGACGTGGTGGGTCAAAATTCATAGCAGTGGAACAACCTCCTACCACGCATATACCAGGCCCAAAGAGCATAAATGACCACTTAGATTCCCTGACTAAGGGATGACATGTAGGCAAGTCCGGGTGTCTAGCGAAGGCCGTTTTCCAGACACCAATTGCTACAGGATTCATGATTATTTGCCTCAGTGACTTGGAGGTCTGAGAGAAATGATAAAGGTCTATTGGGTGAAGATGTTCGAGGACCTGCGAAGGAGGATTAGGTCCAATCAATATAGGTGCATAAAGGATAGGTACCATTAGTTGAAGTTCGATGGGCAAGTCAAGGAAGACAGCATTGCAGGGTGCCAGTAACTTCGAAGTCCTCAAAGCTTTCTTGACGGACCCAGCAATATAGTTTCCTGTAAGCAATCCGAAAACGATCAATCCCGGTCGAGTGGAGAATCGATGCATAGTTCCCGTACGTATTGTTATTGGTCCATAGTACGCCTTTGGATGGCTATGACCAGAAGAAACACGGGGACCTGAAATAATCTGTCTGTATTCTGAATCCTCCAATCGAGTGAAAGGAAGTTCAAATATTTCTTGAAGAAGTGACTGGTGTGCTGTAGCGTCCATCGGTTGGAAATATCGGAACGCGAATGTCCGATTTTATAGAATCTGACGGGGCACGTAATGCACTGTGAGCAGGTCCAAAGAAAAATCGTGGTTGGTGAATGTCAAACAAGGGGCAACTTTATATCGTCAGACCCAAACATCCACTTTTATGTAAATGACTCGTCCATCAAGTCGTGTTGTTGCTACAGTTGGCATAGCCGCATCATGTGAGAGGTGGGTTATGAGTCAAGACTGAGTTTGCTAACGACTTCCTTCTTTTCTTTGTCACTCAAGGATGTGTGTGCAATGGTGGGACAAAAGCAAAGAGGTGTGTTCATATTTGTTTGTACTGTCGCTACGACTCGCATCCTCGGCTCGTCCACTTGTAACTTAACGCCAACAACAACGTCAAGTGTACCCGAGTCATAGCCACCCGCCGACGAGTTTTATCGAAAAACGTTCCTAACCCATCTGATGTCAGGCGCCAGACCAACACTTCTGTCGCACGAATCTCATTTCCCTCGTCTGTTGCCGAAGCCACCCCAACCACACCCAGTGCCCCTTCCCAAAGAGCGCATATATGGCCATCTGAACGCGTACCGTGACATTCAACGTGAGATGGATGACCTTAGTGACGAGGAGCACGAGCTTGATGAACTTGCAAGTCATTCACTTCCAGTAAACGAATCACTCCGCTCTAAACTGACTTGATAGAACACTGCCGTCCGTGGTCGAGGTTTCGCCTTTCTTGTGCCTATCGGCCGGTCTCTCACCCTCCAAGAAGAAAAAAAACGATGTATTTTATTTCCTACATAACTCTTATAACTGGATCGTCTGATTTTTCAGAGTGCCCAGGCGGAAGATGAGTCCGAAGATTCTGCATCAATGCATACCGGTGGTCCTCCATCTATCCTTGAAGATGATGGAGAAAATGACTCTGGTCAAGATCTCGATGCGAGCATGGAAGACCTCGATGACGATATCACTGGTGATACCGAAGACAACGAAGACATGAACGAAGGAGATACTGAAGAATACGACGAAGAGGCTTCTGATTTGGTCTAATCGCTTCGATCTCAAGTTTTGCCTTTCTATGCGTCGTTACACCTTGGTTCGTGGACCCGTCAACGTATGGTAATGATCCACCCTTGCAAGCGCCAGCCATTGTAATCAGTTCAAGCCCCAGGCTGATATTTGCCTCTGGACATACGTTCCTGCTTCCAATCGGGCTGTTTATCCTGATATCGAACTGGAGCGCCCATTCTGGCGATATGGTACTACAGTGGGGCCGATAACCTCCCTCTTTAGCTCGCGTAAAATGTGTCATTACTACCATCCGCTACATATGCTTATACTAGAGTACAGTTATTGAGAATTAAATAATCCATGCGACACTGATATAGCTGAAATATCAATATCAAAATATCGGTAGATTATGTTTGCGTTTAGTCATCCAGCAAAAATGTCCATAAAGCTTCGCGATTCTTGTAGTCATGGTGGACAACACTGACCAACCATTGGTTATCCCTAACATCCTCCAGAAGTTTTCTCTCGTCTGAACCAGGACGGTAGAAAGATGCCCATTCGGACCATATAGAGAACGCTTCATCCTAAGATCTAAATTAGTATTTGCTTTGGTAGAAAAGCAAGACACTTGGCGCATACCTTCCATGAGAGGAAGGATTCGGATTCGATGATAGTGGTCTGCGCTATTTCCTGACCAGGGAAGACTCCCCAAGTCACAGCATTTCTTCCGTTATCCGGAACATTTGTTCGCCAATCGCCCTAATGAAGGAGAGGTGGTTGTTGGCATTCAATGATTCTCTCGAAGAGGTGAAGATATGCAATACCTTGTGATTACCCGCGAAGTAATGCACCCATCCGTTTCCTTTCTCTTCAATTTTCCGTTCAATAGCCTCGACATCGTTCGCACCACAGAAAAACTCCACGAAACATTTTTGAAAGACATATCCTGAGTTTGGCCCCCAGCCTACAACATCATCCGAGGAATTTGCCCCATCCACAGCTGGCTGAGACCCGACAGTCCACCAAGCTCGTCTAGTCAGATTTTCTAGATGCGAGAAAATCATCCGTGATTCTGGGGACAGGGTCGTAGGAGAGAACGGGGTGGTGGGTATTTTAGAATGAAGATAGTCGAGAAAAATTTGGGTTAGGTCTGAAGCGCTCTTGGGGTTTCCCCAAAGCGCAAGAGCTTCGTTTTTCTAGTTGAAGATAAATTAGCTCAAGGAATCCCTCCAAGTCACAATTGTCTTACAGAAATTCCTGAACCACCATATAGGTCCTGGTTGCCGAAAGCTGGACTCTTGAAATCACCGAATCGACCATTAGGAAAATCATCCCAGGTCGCAGCATTGTTAAGTTCACCCTGGCCGGCTTCCCCTTCACTTGCCGACAGAGTAGACAAGCCAAACATTGCGGAGTTGGTCGCATTCGACGGGGAGATTATCAAATTTGAATCAACTTCAGGCGATGGACGATTGCTGGGAGGGTCCTTAGAGAAATAAGAGTGAGTGGTGATAAACTGAATCTCAGAGAAGGGACATACAACTATGAGTTTATTCTGAACGGAGGAAAGAGACCCAGCCCAGCCTAGGTTTTCCAATACACGCTGTACGCTTTTTCCAGGTTCAAGGTGCAAAAATGAAAGCCTTTGATTCCTGCCTCGTAACTCAGTCTTCGGATGGTTTCAGTAGCGAGATTAACGCCATAATCTTTGATAAGTCGATCGTCTTGCTAGCCATAAATTAGTCACTGGGAGAACTTTAAAGAAATGGGGCTAAGACCTACATTTATAGCCGCTAGTGCCATTGATACTGATTCGGGAACATGGGCGCCGCATAGTTTCGTCACTCTTGAGAATGACGAATACGTTTGAATGGGCATAATTCCTGGAATTACGGGGACAGTAATACCTTGAGACGAAGTGAGTGAAATAGCATTCTAAATATGATACACAGAGAACTGACCTTTCTCCTTAACCTTCTTGTACCACGACAAGAAACGGTCTATATCGTAGAAGAGCTGGGTGATAATGAAATCAGCCCCAGCATCGACCTTCTCTTTTAACCGAATGACTTCCGTGTCTTCGTCTACTGGATTGTCCACATGGCCGTCAGGATATCCTTGTGTCCTTTGATGAACAGGGAATCAATGGGATGGATCAATGTGTATCACCTGCTACGCCGACGCAAAACCACGACGAATACTCAGGAATAGAACGGATATACGAAACAAGATCAATGGCGCGACTAAATCGAGGATCAGAGGCTGTCCATTCTTCCTCGCCTCGGGGAGGATCTGGATGAAAGACTTGGTGCAAGTTCAGATACAGTGACCCCTAAGAGCGCTTACCACCCCGGAGCGCAAGTATATTCTGTATTCCCTGATCTTTGGCAGACTTTGCATTTATTTCAGTAAGACATCTGGGAGTTGGGAAAGAATAAGCGCACCTTCAAAACCTGGTCAATAAGCCCCATTTCCATGTTGGTGCATGTCAGATGCAAGATGGTGTCCAGATCACCATTCTGGGCCAATCCAGCAAGTTCAAGACTGCGATCCTTCGTTGAACCCCCAGCACCCCATGTCACACTTATTGCCAGAGGGTTGAGTGTGGACAATCGCGAGATTCTAGACATCAGATTCTCGAAACCCTAGATGACGGCTGGTTAACCGAGGCGAGAGATGGACCCATAGAGACTGACCTGATCAGTGCGAGGAGGAAAGAATTCGAAAGTAAAAAATGGGTTCAATGCATTGTGAGCCTGAATCTTGTCTGCCAGCTTCATCCTTGACCTAGTTGAGCAATGAGCAATGAGAACGATTTCTGAAGTAATTCAATTCAAATTTTAAATTTGAAGTCAATGCGAACGGATCATGTGCCTTGATTAGGAGCCAGTAGCTGTTACAACACACGTTATACTCAGGTACTGCCTGAGCGCTCGGCGATTCCAAGTGACACCACTGGCAGCATCCTCCAGACGTCAATCCTCCTATTTTCTCCTGCGGTGCCCGTATTGCTGACTCGTACATATATACCAATATCTCTACTACCTCAATCTATCTTTCTCAGCCATGTCCGAGTCAGCCTCCACCCCAGTGTCTGCGGATTTCTCCTCTTCACCTCCAAAGCGAACAAAGATAGTCCTTCTGGGTGACCAAAGCGTTGGAAAGACGAGTCTTATTACTAGGTACGTCCGGTAAATGTCTAGTGACTGATAAATATCTAACCCTCTAAACAATTGCCAGGTTTATGTACGATACCTTTGACAACACGTACCAGGCCACAATCGGGATTGATTTCCTGAGCAAAACAATGTACCTGGAGGACCGAACCGTGAGGCTACAGCTGTGGGACACGGCTGGTCAGGTACATATGCGCATGATTGGGTCGTAATTAGTGTGCAGCTAATGTGTGGCGCTACAGGAACGCTTTCGCTCCCTCATTCCCTCGTATATCCGTGATTCTTCGGTGGCCATCGTCGTTTTCGATATCACCAGTATGTCGGCGTTCCTTTCTTTCTGTTTATCTTAAGTAGACGAGTGAAATGTCCTATCAGACCGCCAATCATTCCTGTCGACGACGAAGTGGATAGACGACGTACGTTCAGAAAGAGGAAACGATGTTATCATTGTATTAGTTGGCAATAAGGCAGATTTGTCCGACAAACGGTACGTTTAAATTTTTTCCTCGTCGTGCAAAACCTCACTTATGTATACAAGACAAGTAACTTTGGAAGAAGCCACCACAAAAGCCACGCAGATGAACATCATGTTCATGGAAACTTCAGCAAAAGCCGGACATAACGTTAAGAGCTTATTCAAGAAGATTGCCATGTCCTTACCAGGGATGGAGAAAGAGAATCAAAGGGATGCTAACACAAGTATGTGATAAAGAGTAGGGGTCTCCTTCGATTGTTTACTAATTTCCTTATAACCATAGAAATTGATGTGACATCACCAAACGCAGATGTACCAGAAGCATCTCAGTGTAGCTGTTAGCATCTGAAAAGATACATTGAGGTCGATAGATATATATCCAGCTTGTACGCCCTAATTTATCATTGTGGAGTCGCTGTTTTTAGGAACTGTGTCAATTCATTTGTGCTGGTCTTCATCCGTCTTAGAGAGCCTGATACAGTATGCGACCCACACATGCCTCTAAAATACAGTTTACAAAATATCTGGTGAAATTTCAGCCCCTATTCATTGTATTACCAGCACCTTTAGGATTTTCATCAGTGAACCGTGCCCAATTCTCGTCTTTCTGACGTTTCATCTCTTCTTTCATATGACCTTCCAATGTCCCATCCATTTCAGAGTCGATGGCCAATTGCTCTGAAGAAGTGGGAGCAGCTTGAGAAGCAGCACTGCAAAAAGAAGGAAATATATCGTGAGTAACCACTTACTTTGTACAGATGAGCTACTTACCCTCCGCCTGTAATTATGTTCCCTCGTTGCTGTTCAATCTCTAGGTATTCATCTATTGTCATTGACGGTAATCTGTGCCCTGGACCAAATACTTGGGCCTGCAAACGTGCTCGATCCGCAGCATCAGATGGCAAAATTGTAAATGGTCGGAGAGGCTAAGGGATTAATTATCAAGACGGCTCTGAAATTACCAGAACCAGAAACGAACCTTCCCAGAGGGGTCAAGAAGTGGACCTTTTCCATCCGGTCCTCCTGGGGTTGGTATGTCCAACTTCCATTCGTTCTCCTCTTCCTTCCTTTTTTGGAGCCGTTTGTCATCGTCATCGGGGCCCATTATAGGGCTGGGAGGCGCGTTTCGGAGCAGGTCAAGTTCTTGTTCTATGCTCTCAAGTTGAGAACTTGCATGAGCGTACAGCAAGCGAAGCAGTAGTAACGTCGTTTCACGGAGAATTTCCTCTGTCTCTGAATCCGCTTCTTCGTCCACTTCAGATGGTTTGTTGGAATCAGCTGGAAGCAACGATGCTATCAGGTCGAAGTCCGTGGGTGCATCTTCAGACGATGAGATCTGGCGCCTGCGTTTTCGGATGGTCTAAATCTCTATAAGGCGATAATTGAGAGTGAAACAATACGGAAGTAGTTACCTCTATCCTTGCTTTCAACTCCTTTCCTTTCTTGTACCGATTAATTTTGAGCTCCCTTCTCCTCGAGTAGTCTGCCACATTCGCTGTCTTACGATCGAAGAGGGTACGTTCGTCCTCTGGAACGATCTCATACCTTTCTAACAGCCCGGCAAAGTTCTGTATGTATTTCTAAATGCGCTAGAGAAGTCAATTTCAGATATGACTGACCAAAATGACTGGAATGCACATACTTCTGTTTGTACGAGCGAATTCATTCGATCTACTCTAACGGTTGTCTTTGTGCGTCCTTGGACCTCGGCAAAGATGTAGGGCACAGTAAGGTACACGAGATCTCGAGTCGAGATATCTTCTAGAGTTTCATTTGGACTAAACATTGAAAGACTGATGATCCGAGAATGAAGGTTTCTGAGATCTCCCAAACATTCTGCGACTAGGTCCTGCAAAAGGGGGATCATTTAAACAAGCCATATCCATTTTCCGTGTTAATTGAGGCATTACTTGTGTTTCCTCCTCCATAGTGGGAAGTTCGGTGAGTTTCTTCGTACTATTGAGCACGCGACTGAACAAGGCAGGAAGAGTAAGCAGAGACATGATGATGGTTTTGTAATGAAATGCAATCGTCCTCAGCGTCACTGATGAAGCGCAATTAATATTAACGGGTATACGGCCCGGAATGAGAAGAGCTCTAATTGCCTCTTCGAAAATGGCTGACAGGGTGAAAATTAGTTGGGATTACCAAGGTGCGATACAGGTCTATATGGTTAAAGCCATAAGAATTTACCAGTAAACAGTAGAGAACAAATTTCCAGAATCGTGCTTGCACTATATGCTGATGGTGTTTGTTCTAGCGCTCGTCGGTATATACAGTATACTGACTCGTAATGTATAACGTCATAGTGTATAATTCTCATTTGTATAGGAATTGGGTGGGGTGCTACACTAGTCACATTACTTCATAATGCATAATTCTAATAATGCATAGGAATATGCCGGGAACCGGCGTTATACATTATGAGCAAGTGTAGTGTACTAGCCACGCCGTCGTCTCTTGATTCTATCGACAATACTAAGAGATTCAGTGGCGTCTATGCAGAGTTGTGACACAGGTGTCGAAGGAGTTTCTAATTCACATGGAAATTCTAGTTCTGATTTCCTTTTGAGAGGTGAACGAGATGGTGTAATTGGAGGGGTGGGCAATGAATTATCTTTCGTTCTGTCACTTTTGCTGCCCTTTTTCTTGGACGTGCGCGCAGTCGGAAGAGGTACGGGAACAGATGGAAGACCATATGACGAGAAGGATTTTAGGTCGGCTGTGAAAAGCACCTGGGATGGTGTAGTAAGTAAGAAATCGCAAAGGTCGGAAGACAGACGAGGACTAACTGTATGAGCCCATCCAGCATAATCTCCCCAGATAGAAAAGAATTTCAAGTTCATTTCTTCGTAAAGTTTGGGCGTCATGGTGGTCTTCCCACTGATTGAGCCTTTAAACCCATAATGTTTTATGGCAATCTGATGCACGTGTGTGTCGACGGGTACGACTTCTTTCTGAGTGCTGTGTAAGTAAACATCTTGGCCAATAATAGAAAAAAGTACCTTGTCAAGACTCATTAACAACACACAATCTGCAACCTTTCTGCCTACGCCGATGAATTTGAGGAGTTCCTGGCGGGCTTCCTCCGTGCTGGCCATTCTTAGTTGTCGCAACCAAATCTCGGATGCTTCCGAGGGTTGACCAAGTGTCATCAACTTACTACTATGAGAGTCAACCAGCATTTTTGCAGTTCGCTGGACATAGTCCGCTCGATATCCAAAGCCAAGAGCCCGCAACTGAGGCCCGACAGATGGATCTGCAAGAGCCGAGGGTGACGGAAATGGGTAATATGTGAGCATCTCGGTTGGCGAAAACGGATGCTCTAAGGACAGCAGTGGAGGAGAATATTGTTTACAAAGACTCTGAACCATTTTTGTTATTCGGGATATGTTATTATTAGAAGAGCATATGAATCTAACTGAATGTTAGAAGTTAGAAAATGTGCATGTAATGGAAAGATTGCGCACGATATAAGGTTCTCCCAAGGGTCCTGCCGTAAAATCCTTATACCTTCAAACCTGTCTTGAAATTTAGCGAAGACTTTGTCCTTGTCGGCCCATTGTTTGTATAAATCAACGAGGTCAACGTCCAATTGGAAGTAGTCCTTCAGCCATTCAAGTGTTTCCGTGTCGCGTATTAGCTGGTCAGTTGCTGATGAAGGAGGCTTTGGAAATACAGAACGATAAAAAAGGGTGTCTGATGACTGTCGGAGGCAAAGAACACGGTCTCTTAGGCACATGCGATACTCGGTATGCGTATGGGGTGTTTCTGAGCTGTTTGCAGGAGTTTCGGACAGAGGAGGGGTAAGGACCGTCCAGAGAAATGATTGACCGCATTTTAGAACAGCAGGTAAGGATAATTGTGAAAGAGGGAGTGAAATAGTTTTGAAGCCAGAAAGTGCCATGAGTGATGTTGGAAGGAAGAGGATGAAAGTGCACGCGTCTTGTTTGTTTCCTACAACAATGACCCAGCCAATTTATTCACCTTTCTTAAATTGATAGTACTATGCCTGAAGGAGATTCCTTTCTACCTCGCGTTCAATCCGTGTTCTATGCCGTCTTCGATGTTAAACAAGGGCCCAAGATCGTTTATCAAGTCCCAGAGGGGCTCATTGCCGTATCATCAACCGGTCCACCGTCTAGCATGAACAGCAACTGCTCCGTGCCTCCTACTCCATCGACAGAGACCTCCCCTCCTGTTATACCTTCAGGTTCCTCCGTCAATCTCAATGGACTAACATCTCGGAATTCCAGTACCTCCCTGGTCTCCCCTATGGATTTCTACCGGCCTGGTGGGCGTCATTTATCATCCCCTCATAAACGTTCCAACTCCTCCCAGCGTACGCTTTTCAATTTCAACGACATATCTATGTTTGTGATACCTCATCGAGCCTTGTGCGGCAGACTGGTAACATGTGCTACTAGACGGCACCGTATCATTGGCTTTCCAGTGGAATTGAAGGGAAAGTACACCCGCAACTACTTTCGCTACAACCTTTGCTTCGTCTTCGAACGCGAAGCAGATCTCAGCTGTTATGAACCTGTTGTTCGTAAAGTCAGTCGTGTGCTTAAATCTTGCGAGGTGAGTTTTATGGCATAATGAAACTATACTGTTCTCATTTAAACGATAATTTAGGAGGAATCTCAATTTTTGTCCTCACCTCATACATCTCCCGCTGTTCATGCTATCCTTGAACAGCTTTACGAAGATCTGAACTCTTATTCCGAAACTTCGATCCCTATTGACCAATTCAATTCCATCGAGCTGAAAATATTTCCGTTCTATCCAAATCCTCCTCCGTTGCGAGACTGGATGGTTCCTCTTGCATTGATCAATCTTTCCAAAAGGATTGAAGATAATTGGGATCTTACTGTTTTGAAAGTGTCCAAATTTATTGACGGTATCAACCATGTTAGCCGTATAGCACACCTCGCTGACTGTGACCTATCTCTGACACGACAAGCAATATCACATTTGCTGTAAGCTTTTTCTTCATGACATTGGAGCACGGAAGTTGATATTATGTACCAGATACTATCAAGTAATCATGATGATTGATATTTTTCAGTATTCGAACATGTACACGTTAAAGAAAACTGTACAATGGTTGGCTGACGAAGCTCATGTCAAAGAGGAATGTGGCCCGTATGTCACCAAACCAGGTGTGCTAAATCACAACGAAGCTCATGTCGGAGGTTCATCTCTTTTGTCTTCAGGAAAGAGCATACCTGACTGGCCTCGACTTTTACATCTATACTCAAGGTTGAAACCTGGGAAAACCATTTTTGATTGGATGAAGTCATACGATGTGGAAAGTTTGGGAATAGACGTACGGAGGTTCACGAGCTTTGGTGTCATTAAAGTGGGGCATATTTGGTCTTACCTAACTACACTAATTTATCATGTGTAGGGGTTTCTGCGGCGCGTGCATCGATATCCAATATATATACCTCAGGATCCTACAGAAATAATACCCAACCAACTTATGTACCCACAGGAAAGCCCTATGGATCCATCTGCAAATTCGGTGCTTGCACGTAAACGAGGCAAAAGTTTGTCTGCAGCGAGTCTCCGTGCTCCTCCGTTTGGCGTCACAAATTCTCAAGATCTATCTGCATCGCGTCAACCTATCGCATTTCCAACTCTGGCATCTGAAATTACATCTTACGAGGCTGATGCACCTCCCTCTGCTATTTCTGCATCTCACAGAGCTCGAAGAGCTAGCGCCGCCGAAAAGGTCCTAGAGCAACTCCGCAGCCGGGATATGCAGAAAACAGGCACCAACACCCTTGCAACACAGCGAAACTCCTGGATAAACTTCCCACATGAAAGTTTAACCAACTCTACAAACTCCCCGGCAGCAACATCCAACACATTGAATAGTTCTATCGCTTCTCTTGCCAGCACCTCAACAACGCTCCCAGCACCAGGGTTGGTCCATGCAAGTCCGACAAAGGGTGCTTCAACAGGAAGAGAATCACGGCGTCAGTCACTCATTGCACCCACAGTTCCGCCTTCTTCTCCAATCGTCTCTAAAATTACATTGACCCCTTCACGACCTCTTAACCAAGTGCCTCAGATGTCTTCCCAACCGGTGGTCCCGCCGACGTTGAAGTCGATGCTTGATGGAGAACACCATACGGACGAGCTTTCTGTAAAATACGAGGCAGGTTGGCCACTTCTAGAACAATGGCTACATACTATAGGGGGTGGTGAGGGCGAAAATGACTACGGAAGGGTAGTTATTATCTGTAAATGACTATAAGTATAACCTGTACTTGATTGGCCCCAATGCTGCTGGTTACTCATACCTTGTAATAGCATCATGGTAGGGTCTTGTAAACACTACTTGGATTTATTAGTGCAGCCATAAAGGAATATTGTGCACTGAAGAAATGTAATATATATATATGATGAAATGACTACGGAGAGTACGAGATACGGAGAGATAAACTGAATGGCAAAGTAGTGGCGGTAACAGTAACCTCTCCTCCTGAAGGTACCAGTTCGGATACTTTTTCTCCAGGTTTGGTCTGGTTGCCTTCTCGAGTTGCGGCGGGGCTTGGAGGTATATCTGTTTTGTGGGTGTAGATAACGACGGTTTCTTGATTTGGCTGTCAGAACAAACATTATCAGATCATGGATACGTAGCAGGCAGACAAAAATATTTACATATCCTGTTTTTCGACCAGAATCTCGATAAGTTGTTCGACCGTCGTCTCTGAGCTCATGGTCATTTCTAATGCTTCGCCTCCACAAACCGGGCAATCGTCACGTTTTTCATGTTCAAAGGTATAGGAATAAACACCATCAGTGCCTATCAACATGAAGTAGTTGTTCAAATAAGCAGCCGAGCTGGTAGCGATCTTGAAGGCCTCGTTACAGCATGCAGCTTTTCAAGCAGGTAGATAGTAAGGATAAGCAGTGGTGCATGAAAAGTGAGGACAAACCAGCGATGATAGCATTGGTAGAGGCAATAGCAGGAATGATATTCTTAACCACTCCTTGGGTTAGAGACCATGTTACACCTTCAATCTTGAATTCTGCAGCGCGTGCAGCCGCAACTTTGTAGAGCCATCCAATGTGGTCAGGATCATCAGTGTCCATTTTCTTGTCTATGTCACAGTCGGATCAACATAGGTAGATTAAATGTGCACGAACTCACCTCCATGGACACGAGGCCACTCCAACACAGATGCCCATTCTATACAATGTTCCGGTAATCGTGGGGTATTTGCGATTGTGCAGATCGGGAAAGCGGTCGGTTTGTTGAGCATATCGAGGGAGCATTCGTAGCAAGAAGAAATGGTAGGAAGAATCACACGAGCTTGACCCTTGAAACCTACAAACGGGTGAGATTGGGGTTTTGAGAAGAATAGGAAATAGAACCTTCTGTTCCTCCATCAATCATAGGTTTCAAGCTCTCTGGGTTCTCGGGATCAACAAGATTTACAAGAGTCGCGTTCATCCAGCGTCGTGCTTCCACAGAGTCGAGACCACAGATGACAAGGTTAAATTGCATATAATAGTCATCATCTTTATCTTGGATTTTGCCAAAGTACCTGAGAGCTGAATTTTAACACAATGGGTGGACGATTTGTGAGTGTATGACTGACGGTGTCACCTTCACTCCTGGAACGCGGTTCATGATGAACTCGGCGGCTACGGTAGCTTTCGGGTGTCCGACGTCTTTCTGCCTAACATATGTCATGAATAACTGTAGAAAATATAGTTCAAGTTACTTACCTGAACAGAAACTGTCGATTGAGATTGCTGATATCAATCGTGTCCATGTCGATTACATGAATGTCTTTGAACCCTGTAAGCGCCAGATTGGCGAGAATCTCGCAACCAAGGCCTCCTGCTCCGATGACCAGGATCTTGGCTTCATTCCTCAGAAACTGCTTCACCTAGAGATAATTCAGTATTGGCGCCGGCTGTGTTGCACATTATGCCTACGCCATCGCCAGCAAGAAAGGCGGGGTCTGTACGGGGTCCAGGGTTATCCAAGACCTGATCTATGTGGTGATATCGTCCAGGCCAGTCTTGTGCGGATGTCGGTGATTCTGAAGCCATAGTAGCACGGTGTATAAGATGGTGTAAGAGAGAGCAGTGTGAGTAGCCTTGAGTCAGCCAAAAGTAATTTACATAAACTGATAATAATTTGATTAGTGGCTGAGCGGAAGTGATTGTCCGCTTTTGGCAGCCGCATGCCCCGATCGCGTTTCTGATGTAAGCGGACAAGCTCATTTTTCGAGACGAACAAGTGCATTCTTCAGCTCACCATGGCGCAGCCAAATTCTCTTATCCATTTCAGCGGTCACCAACATCTCCGAAGTCGTCTGGTTCTGTCTATACTCAGCGGGAAACACGTTCGCATCGATAAAATACGCTCCGAAGATAAAAATCCTGGTTTGAGAGGTAGCATAACACTCGTCAATCAACTACAACGAGTTTGATTAATGAAACTACCTAGACTATGAGATCAGCCTTTTGCGCTTATTGGAGAAATTCACGAATGGAACTATTATTGAAATCTCGGTGACTGGTGCGTACCAAATGAGACCTCGAATTCTAGTAAACAGGCCAATGACTTTCAAACAGGTACCGCTATTCTTCTCAAACCCGGTGTCATCCTTGGAGGCACTCTGCAACATGAATGTCCTACGTCTAGGGCCATTGGATACTTTCTCGAACCTCTCATCATGTTGGCACCATTCGCTAAGAAGCCCGCGAATATAACTTTGAAAGGGATCACCACTGATGAACACGACTTTTCGGTATGTTTTTCTGGACTGTATTCTCCTTTGCTCTATCTGATGCCCACATTACAGGCAGATATATTGCGCACTGTCACTCTACCACATCTGCAATTATTTGGAATATCTCAAGGGCTCGAACTAAGGGTATGATGCCGTGCATGGAGGCATAAGCCGGACTAATCTATTGGACATCCAGATTAAAAGGCGTGGTGCGACACCAGGTGGTGGAGGAGAAGTGCAATTCATGTGTCCCATTGTCAAGCAGGTGAAGACTATCAATTTCGTCGACCCTGGTAGAATTAAGCGCATCCGCGGTGTTGCGTAGGTCCAGTAGTCATTTCAATCCCGCTTAGGCTCACACCAGTCATATAGACACGTCGTTCGCGTGAATCCACAATTCTCCAACCGCATGATTGAAGCCTCGCGCTCAATTCTCAATCGCTATATACCCGATATATATCTGTATTCCGACATATACAAAGGTGACGAAAGTGGAAAGTGAGTTAATTGTTCTGATTTCAGTCTTCAGTAAACTTTAAATACGCGATCGCCGTTATAGATCACCTGGGTATGCCTTGACTTTGCTTGCCGAATCAACAACATCCGCAATATATTGCTCTGAAGCGATTTCTGAGGCAGGTGTAGCACCAGAAGACATTGGCTTGAAGGCAACTCGAGCCCTTCTTTCCGAAGTCGAAAAAGGAGGCTGCATTGACGAAAGGCATCAGATCCTTGTCCTCTTGATGATGGTTCTGGGAAGCGAAGATGTTGGACGTTGTCGAATGGGAGAACCGACGCGCAAGACGTAAGCATATATTCGCTTTTCGTGCAGTTAACGTTATCCTTATTGCACTTTTTTTATGTGATTAGAATTCAGTTTTTGCGAGATGTGCGAAGTTTCTTCGCTACATCTTTCAAAATTGTTTCCGCGGACCCATCAGATCCGGAATGCTCTCAGCTGATATATTCATGTTATGGAACAGGCTACGTGAATGCCAACCGTACATTGGCATGATCCGCATACTATACCCTCTCATTGGCGAAGGTCCATTGAAGCTCTTCCCGACTTTTGCTCTCATCCTCTAGCTGGAAAGCTCTTTCTTGCGCAGAGCACAATCCGTTTGCACACACACACACAAGCATCAGTAAGGCTACAGCGGCAATCGACGATGAAGTAACCTTAGGTGCCGTCCCCGACAGCGAGTACACGCCAAAGTCTCTCCGGTGGACGAGAAGGGAGTGTTGGCCGGAGGTTCTTCAGGGATACCCTTAGTCTTAAAACTCAGTATTAAAAGATTATTAAATCAATAAAAAAGATGATAAAACGGTGTTTAGTATATTTGATTCTAGCAAATGCTATCTCTTTAGAAAACGGATGAGAACCAAGGAAGCCACAGCTGCCCCAGCAACAAATGCGAAAGTCGTCGGCGCAATGGCTATTGAAGAGGCATTTTCCACTCTTTTGAACACATTATAATTACTCGGTTGTCCAAAAGATCCACTCGTGCTTTTCCTGGAAGTACGAATACCGATTTCTTCGACCTTGGGCACTCGGCCATCTTGCTCCCATCCTTCGTCCAGTACCTTTTCCATCATAGCTTCATCCAGAAGAGTAAAATCCTCCATTTTCCATTGATTGCACAACCCCGACATCCATTTCATTCTGTCACGACCTATCTGTCCTCCAACACCCGGTGCCCTTTCCTTGAGTTTGTTTCTTAACTGACCCACTTTGATGATGGCCTCTCCTTCCAACCCTGAAAGTCCGTTCTGCAATCGAGTCTTGATAATACTCGCCATCCGAGGACCATTGCCATTTGTCGAGATCATGATTTGCAAAGGACCGTCGCGGATTTGCGCCCCAAAATAGAAGTCACAGAGATCGGGAATGTCGGCAGCATTTACTGGGATTCGCCTCTCGCGGCTCAATTCGACGATTGAGCGAGAGAGTTCGTTATCATCTAGTGCTGTAAGCACCATATCCATACTGTCCAATTCTTCCGGCCCACTATAAGGTCGGTCATAGTATGTGATGCGGTCCTTCCGAAGTTCAATGAACCGCTGCGTTCGAGGGTGAAGACCTTTTTGAGGTGAGAGAACTGTGATATGGGCGTCGGCAGTAAGAATGGACTCGATGCGCTGAGATGCCACCTCTCCTCCTCCGACAATGAGGACATTTTTGTCCCTCAGCTGCCAGGCAATAAGAAGCGATCCTCCACCCAACTTTTTTATCCGAATGTCGTTTTCATCCATAGAGAGCAAAGCAAAGAATGAAGCACGTCTATTATGGGTGTAGGTTTGAGCCAGAATGGCCCCAATATTAAATAAATTAAATCCAAAAAGGAAAGTGGATTAACTCGAAAGAGCGGACGAAGTCCGCTATTACCAGCCGAAGGAATTGTACTACGGCATGATATTTAGTATTTATTACAAATTGCCAACAGGAGTCCCGAAAATTTTTATCTATATATATATGGTATTTATTTACATCTATGTACTAGATTGCAACTAACGAATTTCATACATGCAAAATACCCTGCCTTCGGCAGGTAATTTAAAAAAGGTAAGTGAAACACACATAGTAACCTCGACATGAAGCTGCAGAGCCCTCGAACATGAGCTCTCCTGCTGTTACAATATTTTTTCGGGCGTTACGCGGCATATAACTATTGTGAAATTCAAACAAGCTGAACTTTCTGAATAGCTTCCAAATTTTCTTCGTACTTCGCGCGTATAATATGCGATCAATCTGAGTAATGAACCCAGCCTGATAAATTATATAGAAACAGACTACAGAAAAAAACCAACCAATACCGTTGCTGTGTCACTACATGCATGCCACACAAAGATTAAATTCTGTATATGTGCCAGAGGTCAAAATGTGGATTTTTTCCGGGCGCAAAGCGCACATTTTCTCTCAAGACAACATCGAAACCTAGCTCTAGAGTGCTCTACCTGTGCACTCCATACATTCTCCTAGAGATCTTCATGCTTTTAGCACTTGGAAATTTAATTCTAATGTAGTATCACAATGACACACTGTTTTCTCATTGTTATATGCTGTACATGTTCATTTGCCCTGAAATTTGGAGCATTCAAATAATATACAGGTATGTAAACCCCGAATTTCAAAGATATCAACATATTATGTGAGGCAGTAGATTGATTTGCGCGCTGGTTTTTCACTGATCTTACTTTGTTTACACTTATATAGATTTTTTCAAACTCAGTTATCCTATATTTTGATTACTTAACGGCCACGAATTGAGCAAAGCTGATGATCGAGTCTGGGACAGCGGACCGCACACAAAACGTGACCATAATGGTTTGTCAGCAGATAATTACAATTCAAGTTTCGACCCCAAACTCAACCACAGACTGCTCCTTCCCCGGGTTCTCCACTTTTTCCATTATGCCGCCAAAAGCTGATATCAATAAAGCAGGATGGGAGCAGAGTGAATTTCCTATTCTCTGCGAAACATGCAAGCCACACATCATTAATTCTTGAACAGCAATACTAACTTAGCAGAGTAGGCCTGGGCGACAATCCATTTATTCGGATGGTGTGTGCTTATCAATGTATTTATCTGTATCTTTTCACTCACCTTTAGTCAGTCAAAGCAAGAGTATGGACGCTCATGTGGTACCTGTGCGCGCCCCTTCACTGTGTTCCGTTGGAATCCTGGCTCAGGAGCACGGTTCAAAACCACCGTCATTTGCCAGACTTGCGCTAAAATCAAGAACGTGTGCCAAACTTGCCTGCTCGATCTGGAATACGGTCTTCCAACACAAGTCAGAGATACAGCTCTGGGCATGCAGAACGAGGCTCCCACAAGTGACATAAATAGAGAGTATTATGCACAGAATATGGAAGGCAAGGTGAGTAAACTCTGTATTGCGCAAGACATATCGAGCTTATATCATCTCTTCGCCTCTCAGCTTGATGGCAATAAGTCAGGCCTCGACTCAGGACGAGCAGCCTCTGCCGGAAAAGAAATGCTAAAACAGTTGGCAAGGACCGACCCATATTACAAACGCAACCGGCCGCACGTGTGTTCATTCTTCGCAAAGGGGGGAGTGCAAGCGCGGATCCGAATGTCCATATCGTCACGAAATTCCTGTCGATAACGAATTGGCACACCAAAACATGCAAGATCGATACCACGGACGAAACGATCCAGTCGCGCGCAAAATCATGTCAGGGCACGCTGAAACACAAGGATTGAAGCCTCCAGATGATGTGGCCGTTGTAAGCATTTTGGTCTTTCATGAGCCTTTCTGTTGCTGATATCGACATGGTCTAGACCTCATTGTTCCTCTCCTCACTTCCTGCTACATCAACCGAACTTAGCATACGTACCCAGGTCTTACGATCCCTCCCTAGCATCCAGGCTATACAGCTCAAATCTATCGTTCATGTAGAAAAGACCAGGTTCGTACTCGGAGGTTCCAGTTTCCATGCGACCAAATGCTGACTTGTCTTTCGTATAGATGTGCTTTCGTCAACTTTAAAGAGCGTGCAGTTGCTGAGACAGCTGCTCAAGCCTGGGCGAACGGTCTGGAAATAGATGGTGAACGTGTGGCAGTGAAATGGGGGCGGAGTAAACCCAAGCAGCCTGCTAATACCTCAGCACCTTCTGCCAGTGCCAGTGCGATACCAACGGCAACAACATCGTGATGTTGTTCTTCAATCTCTATGTGTATTCTAGTCTTTTCATATGTAATCGGTATTAGCTTTTAGCATACATGGTACATTACGGGTGATACTGATTGATTATGTAGTACCAACGTAAAAGGAATAACAATAACCAGAAATGGACAACAACATCTATGTTTGGAGGTGATAAAGTTTTAAGATCAACTCCTGGGGTAGTGGTCAAAATACAAAGTTGCTGTACAGAGAGTGGTTTAATTAAATTACGTCAAATGTGCCATAGTACTTTCCTCATAACAGTTATCCTGAAACGGTATCATTGGTTTTTTCAAGTGCAAGGCATCGACCTAGTGCCAAAAAAAAAGGTTGCCCTAGTCCTCAGACGAGGAGCCCACCTAAAACCATGGACGCAAGCCAACCAGCATACGGAGCAAGAGCGTGTCCTCCAGAGCCCAACGCACGTCCAAAGTTCACCAAAGCCGGACCAGCTGATAAGATTAGAAGCGTAAGCTAAAATGAAAACAAAGATGGGAAGAAGAGAAGAATCCTCACGGCAAATGCCCGCCATCCCCCAGCCAACACCGAAGACGGTCGATCCTATCAGAAGCTGCGAGTCGATCTTGCCGCCTCTAGGAATCGCCCATTTTCCTCCAAGACGCGCGCGCTCGTCGCCGCGGAAATAGCGATAGAGCGGGATACCGACCGCCAACGCGCCTCCGCCCACGAGCGCGAGCGAGGATCGAATGCGCGGTGGAATGGGAGAAGGAGGAAGGAGATCACGCGGGATGCTTCGCTGAGATTTGACAACCGCAGCGCAAAAGCGAACTGGACGCTGGTCGTTAGGTACGCCAGGACGCGCAGCGCAAGATATGGGGGTTTATCATCTTTTTATCGGCCTCGGTGTTCTCTATCTTTGTATTCGAGTTCTAGGCCACGGCAATAAAAGTCAGCTAGAGTGATTAGTAATTAACAATGAGCACATACCATTGCGTACAGAAGAACAGAAAAAGACAACGGAATAGCTTGCAGAGCTAGGAGTTTATAGCCTTCAGCTCCAATTGACCAATTGGCAGGTCCGACAGCGGGAAAATCTTGATTGAAGAGTTGAGTCGTCAAAACTCCTACAGTAAAAAGGTCACGGTCGCTACTATTGATCTAGACCAAGATGCTTCAGAAAGGGATAAAAATGACAAGCATGAGGCGACCCTCGGGCAGACCTTGCAGAAAGACGCGAAATCCCGCATATCATATGTCTATTTATATATAGAGAAAAGACGCGTCAAGAACAGCCCGAAATCACTTCAAAGTATAACGGCACCCACCCAGACGTGCAACCGTTAGCCATCTGCACGAAAAGTTGTGAGTTGAGAGCAATGCGCGACTTTAAACCGACTGACCTTCGTCCCTAGTCCAACCAAAAAGCCAGAAGCTAAAACCTTGGGCAAAGTCAAAGACAAATTGGCGGGCCCGCTTCCTTCCATGCTGGCAATAAAGACACCACCGATTATGAGTCCAGCGACACCAGCCAAGCCCTCTATGCTGCCCTTGATACCGCGATGAAGAAAGCGAGATATTCCATAGACATTCCCGTTGAGGAGCAGAAGCTCATGAGCAGCAACGGGGATGGTGAGGCCGCCGATGAGAGCATTCAGAGGAGTTGGGTTAGCCATTCTGAAGAATCAAGAAAAAGAACAGAAAAGACAAAACGAAAAACAAGGGGCATGGATTGGTGGAATATCTATTAAGTAGATCCCGGAGAAGACATATCCGAATCGGGCAGAGTAATCTTGGGGAGAAATAATCACGTGTATGGCTTATTTATCAGAGTCTATTATTTGTGTGGCGTCTATCTGTTTTTGGACAATTCCTGGCGCGTTGCATTGTTGCAAACAGTTGCCTATCATCATGCGCCACTTTCGGTGCCCCTCTACTCCCCTCACAACATACGTTTTCTATTCCTTTCCCATCTATTTCTTCTAACCCTGCGACTTCCCAGGTTGCCTCCGATGCCCGACATAACACAGCCAGCACATAGTCCTCTTTCGAATACCCGTTCACCAGTCTCCCTGACACCACCCGCCTTACACTGGTCCATTTGCTGGCCTCGGCGGTCACTGGGGTGCCATAAAGAAAGACGTCTTGGATTAAGTCAGTCGTTCTCGAGGGCGGGAGTGTTGCCAGATGCTTTAGGGCCTCGTAGATCACGAGTGAACCAAGGGAATAACCTGTCAAAGTCACAGGTCGATTTCCGAAAACTCTATTCGCGAGCATGTCGCCCAGAACAGCTCCAGTTTTGATGGCAAGTGCCCTTGCATTCATCCATGGATTATCTTCCACGACCCTTTGACATCAGCCCCATCTTCCTGGGAAAAGCATTGAAAAAACGCACCAATTATTTGACCTATCCGTAGCAATGCCAACGGCGCCAGTGAATTCATCAAGCCAGCAAAGACCGTTCGCTTGATGACTTCTCCCTTCACGTAACCCATAGCCTGCGATTTGACTAGTGTCAACAAGGCATCCGATAGCTCTTGTAGTGCTTTAATCTCCTATGGCATATTGAGCTCCATGGCATATCTTCGTGTTATGAAGGCACCTACCCATTGAAGTGCGAATGTATCGTCGCCCTCGAAAATATGCCAGGGTGCTGTAACGTCTTCCTGACTATCCAACCAACCGCTGATGCAAAGCCTCACCCCCAGGGCATCACTGCCGCTTTCATTCTTTCCGCCGATAGGCAACAGGGCTAGATCACTGACTTCCTTGGTGTGTCGCTCTACCATGCTTGCAGTCGATCTCGCGCCATATACACCAAATAACGCGCCGCAAACGACCGAAGAACCTGCGAGTCCGCTGGCAAGTAAACCTAATATGGAGCCTCCAAGCCCGAACCAGCCTAGTAGTGTGGTGACACCTGCCCCGACGAGAGGAGCGGCCAGTCCGCCTGTAACACCTACCAAGACACCACCAGCAACCGCGCCAAAACCAACCCCAATCATTCTCAGTGTCTTTCCTCGGTCAGCATGATCGATCCTCGATGCGTCGGTCAGTTTCTGAGCTTCTTCTATGACATGGTCTGGATTCTTTAAAGTCGCGACGATTGTGGGTTCGTCCAATGGTCCAAGGGATGCCAAAAACACGCGAGTGCGGGCTGAATACTGTTTAGAAGTGGTGATATCCAAGAAGAGAATGGTGTTGAGTATCTTTGCCATGTGGTCTAGTGGGGGCAATTTGTCTAAATCGATCGTAGCTGTATCTGAAGTAGGATCAAGTTGTGGACAGTTTTCTGTAGTAGTTGCTAAGTTTCTGCGTTTATCACAGTGCGATCATACAGATTACCTTTGTCGTCACCACAACACACAATCCAAGCCTTTTCAAGTAAGGACTGACCCCAAGAATTAAGCGCAACTTGGAATTCGTCCTGGGTAGTCATCGCGTTGGTGTCACTTGTAGGGGACATGGCGCATTCAAGGACAGCATATATTGACGCTGTATTGCGATAGCTGGCAAGCCGGCGGAAAAATATTGGAAGACGACAGCCTTCTGTTCATCGGAGAGATCTTTGGGGGCGTTATCTTTTCAAGGTCAGTGGTCATGGAAGAGCGACGAGACAAGCGAGTGACATCATAATACGCAATGTTACATAATTTATTTATAGTAAGGTAGGGGACACTAGGAACCAGCACCTTTATGTAAGCTGATTACATAAGCGCCAAGAGCGGCAAAATGTTCAGTTCAAAAAATTTCAAAAGTTTTCATGCACTGGAGGCCCCGGAAAGTATGTTCTTAGAGAGTTAATATGTTATGTTGCAGTGTAAGTTACATTGTTAAGCTTTGAGAGCTTTTTCATATGCTCTAGGTATGATTTTTGGAGTGAGGCAACTATTTTTAGGAGGAAGGGTACAATTTCTGCCCCTGCACAGCAAGTTCATGTCGCTTCTGGGCATGGTGGTGCTTGATTTTTGATGTGTTTCTGGTTCTGGAGCCTAGATTTGACAGCATTGCATCATCTTTCATGTCTATCTTGATTTTCTGTGCAAAATAAGGCTCTTTTTCCCTGCCATTCCTCACCTGCATGCCATCTTTGTCATCACAAAAGACACCACGTGATACATTACATAAGCGGCAAAATCTTTGCCTCGAAAATCTTCCAATTTGTCCTTCTACTTCTGTGCACTCAAAATGAAGATTTGAGCAATTTAGGTTTTGGAAAAGTTTCATTAAATATTTTTGAAACTAAGACTTTTAAAAAAAATTTGAGCCCATAGATTTCTTCAAATGGTACATACAATTGATATGTTGGGCTTGAAATGTGATTTTTTCGTCAATGAGGGAGGTTATTTGAGCTCGAAATTTCGGGATCAATTGCTTACATAAAGGTGCTGGTTCCTAGTGTCCCCTACCTTAAGTAGAACAGTACTCCCCATACACAATAAATAGAATAGTATGTACATTTCACTGTGGCTTGAATTGACTACTCTCTTGCAAAAGTAGAATAGTATGCACACAATTTCACTATAGCTTGAATTGACTACTCTCTTGCAAAAGTAGAATAGTATGCACAATTTCACTATAGCTTGAATTGACTACTCTCTTGCAAAAGTAGAATAGTATGCACAATTTCACTATAGCTTGAATTGACTACTCTCTTGCAAAAGTAGAATAGTATGCACAATTTCACTATAGCTTGAATTGACTACTCTCTTGCAAAAGTAGAATAGTATGCACATTTCAGTATAGCTTGAATTGACTACTCCTTTGCAGCGTCTTTATACTAAGTAGAATAGTATATACATTTCAGTATAGCCTCAATGTTACATAATTTATAGTAAGTAGTATACACATTCATTTAACTTTCCTCAACAGTATAGCTTGAACTGACTGCCAGACTCCCAGCCCGACTCCTTTGCAGCGTCCCTGTCTCAGCCACTCGGCCTCCTGCCGGAATCGGCCCTGCCCGGTCAAAACTGCCCTCCGCAGGCTGCCCGTCTCCGCCCTCCTCCCGCCAATTGACCCTCGCCGACTGAGCGGCTCAACTGGACTCGATGATGCATCCCTAGACGGCAGCCCGTGAAACACGACAGACGGACTCCCAAAGCTCGAGCTCAGCGATGGCGGCGGCACAGACGGGTATGACAGCCCTCTCTGAGGAATACCGTACGCGCCCACCCCCATCCCACCCATGCCTATCGCGTTCGCACCGCGTCCACCGTTGTGGTGCGCGTGCCCAACCAAACCCATGCCCATGCCCATGCCTATCATCCCAAACGACCCCGACGACGGCGGACTCGTCACGTCTGTTTCCACACTCACATAGCTTGAAGGATCGGCTCCTACATTCGAAGACGGCGAAAATGGGTACAACAGCGACCCTCCAGATCCCATGGAGCCACCTGACACAGAGGAGGACGTCGATAACACAGCTTCCTCCCTTATTGCGTCAACACCACCACTCTCTTCAACTTCTCCTTCCGCATCTTCGTCGTCGCCATTTACCCCTGTAAAAGGCGCAAGCGTGTGTTTAATAGGTCTTTGGATCTGGGAAGGCGGCCGTGGAATAGGCACCCCATGCGTCTGTGGATGTGGCTGCGGATTCGAGCTCGACGCTCGCCCATTTGTGTGCGTTCGTGTACTTGTAGACGCGACACTACTCTCGCCCTGTCCATAACCGCCGCCACCCGCAAACCTTGGCTTATACGACATCGCCATACCTCCCGCTACTCCTCCGGGAATAAAGCTAGATGTCGACGGCGAGCTCGCATTTGAGTTCATATTCGAGTGATCGTTCACATTTCCGTTCTCGTATCGTTCTCTACTGTCCCACTGCATGACCGATACCGAAGGCGAGAATAACGAAGAGGAAGAGGAAGATAGCGATCTAGGCCTCGAATATGATTCCGATTCCGACCTCGACCGTAGATGTGTCGGATGCGAGAATGGATCGCGATCCGCAGAAGTAAGCCCAATCAGATTGTCCACAGGAAGCCCCAACTAATTACCCAAGTAGAAAAGAGCGTCAGTGTGTATTTAGATACGACACAAGAGAAGAGAAAGGATAATGTACTCACTCGTCCCCGACAATCAATCAGTTCTTCTCTGTAAACCTCATTCAACCTCTTCAATCTTACATACTCCCTCTCCGTGCCCACCAACCGACTCCTAAGCTGCTCATTCTCCTTCCGAAGCGCATCCAATATCATCGTCACATTCGGGTTGGCGTCATTTCCCATCATCCTCAAACCATTCGCAAGTACACTTGTGCTGGAAGTGGCCGCATTGCTGGTGGTAGCATTACTGGTATTGATACGCGTGCCTGCACCACTGCTATTGTCACCTTCGGTAGAATCCACACCCACATCGGCGTTCACACCACGAGCCGACAACTGTTCCTGAAGCTCCCGATTTGCCATCCGTAGCATACCTAGCTCTCGAGAGAGTTTATTTACATGGTTCTCGGATTCGGCCTCCAACGCGTTCTCGAGTTCGATCTTGTCTTCGCGTAACTGTTGACGGAGAAGAGAAAGGAGAAGCAATTAGATCAAAAACATTAGAATATAAAATAGATAGATTGATAGAATAAAACAGCCAAATGATCTTTGAATGACGGAAGATTACCAGTGATGTCTTTCCAGGGACAATACCAACGCCAAAGAAACCAGCAAATAAAACCGGGGGTGTCAACGAAAGAAAAGCTTACCTGTTCCAATTTCTTTGAAAGGACATTGATGATCCTCTCTTCCTCCGCCTCATATGCATTGATGAGCTCCTCTTCATGCCGTCTGCTACTCGAGCCTCCGACGCCGCCAATACCATTTGCGCTGCCACTTCCACTTCCACCACTCCCACTCCCGCCACTCGCTCCCGCGCCGAACCCGAAACCAAAGCCTCCGCTATTGCCACCACCACTCCCCCCGCCGTTGAACTGCCTATTCCCGCTTGACCGTCCCTCATGGCCGCGGCTGCTCCCGCCCGCCACAGTGTTGATACCCGAAAGCCCGCGATGTCCGCTTGACGAAAATGCCATGGTCATGACGGTTGATTGCCTGTGCCGTTTACTTACGAGCACGAAGAGTTATTGTTATTATGGTGGTGGTTGTCTCTATCGTTGCCAATGTTATTGTACAGAGTTAAGCTTCTCTAGCGCGGTTTGTAAATGTTTCTGGGAGTCCACAATCCAAATGTTGTCACTGCTGTGCTCGTTGAGTCGAAAGACAAGAGGATGAAGGCGTCGGGAGGCAGGAAGATATAAAGCGGTCGTAGAAGGCCTCCGAACGAGCGAACGCGAGCAATGAGTCAGGAAGCTATAAATAAGAGACAGTGAATCAAAAGGGAAAGTGAAGTCGTTGATTCAAGACTAAAAGCCGCGAGGGCCCATGACTGAGTTGCGGGAAATGTGACGAATGCAGGGGCACACAGGCTTACGGCCCGGTGCCTTTCTTGCCATCGGCATCGACACTTACATCTAGCACCGAGGGACCGAGGCAGGCCAAGGGAGAAAGAAGGAAGGCGGATGCATAGAGAAAGGGGTACAAACAATCAACTGAGAGGAATTAGAGTATACGAGCGCAAAATACTAATACTAGGTATATGAATAAATTAAGGTGCTAGAAATCCTAGTTGCTGACCGGGAACAAGAAAGGACCCGCCAGATATGCAAGTAAAAAGCCAATAAGCATCATCCCCAATGTACCCGTCCACCCAAATATATTCACCGCGTCCATGTCCACTGCCTCCTGTAGAGACTCATCCAGTCCCCTCGCCATAGCGTCCATGCCGAACAAAGACCGCGCCCTGGCTTTTGCCCTTTGTGACATCTCCCCCCTCTCCGAAGGCGACAAAGAAACGATGTCCAGCAAAGCATCAGCCCACACCTGCGGGTCGGGCCGCTTGAGCCAACCAGTGCCATGTTCCTTGAACAGCGAAGCATCGACGACGCTCTCTGTCGGGCCTCCAGAGTCGCAAGCAAGGACTGGAATTCCGCATGCCATCGCCTCCACAGGAACAATGCCGAAATGCTCGTTTGCAGGCGTGTACAAGAGCGCCAACGAACTTGCAGAGAGCAAAAGGGCAGTGCGTTGTGAGGTCGTGAAGTTCAGCACGAAGAGTACATCTGACTCCGATTCAGAGGATTTCAAGTTGGCGGGGATAGGACCAGGCGAGGTGACGCTGTATGTTAATGAAAGTGATGTTGCGCGGCTAGCAAGCTGGCGTAACGTATGCACGTTGTCCTCCAGTCGAGGGTCATAGCCACCTAATGAAAGGGTGAGTTACGGCGGACGTTCGACTGTACCAGCATGGTGCTTACCTGCAAGAACTAAACGTAGGCGGCCAAGGTTTGAATGCTTGCCTTTCAAAAGTCCGAAGGCTTCCAATGCAAGCAGTGCATTCTTCTTCCCTTCAAACCTATTCAAAGAAAGAAGCGTAGGGCGAGTTCTGAGGATAGCAATTCCTTAGGGTGCAAATCTAACGAGAAGACCCAGAAGGTTGACTCACGAGGTAACAGCTACGGTATCAAGATCAAGCAAGTCAACTGCATCTTCATATGCGGAAATGTTGATTCCAGGGTATACGACGCGTGGTATTTGGGTGATGGAGGGGAAATAAGACTTGAAGATGCGACCCGTAAATTGGGAGTTGGCCAGGATAATATCAGCTTGTCCTATATGAACGATTGTATTCAGTACATCATACTTGATGGATATGAAACTAACTCGTAGTGAGCTCTTCTAACCAGTCCATAGGGAGTCGATACAGCCATTTCAAGAAACTTGGATTCTTCTTAACGAGATTTCCTTCGACGAAAGCGCCGTTGGCAAGTAGCTTATCGGGGAAGTGACAATAAAACACAACTCGTGTTTGACCTATTGTTCTAAGAAAGGGTATACAGGTCGAGAGTTGGTCGACGAAGTAAACATCATAAGACGGAGCACCCCATGACAGAAGATGCATAGTCAGATGAAGCTGACGTAGATGAGCGAAGAGAATGTGGAATTTTCCTTTCCACGAGCGAGGGAATGGCGGTCTGAGATGATGGACTTTTAGAGTTCCTGCGAAACTACGTTAACGAGGAATACACCACCTAAAGATTACTGTGACTAACCATCCCGGGTTTCTTCGAAGCAGTGGTTAGGATCATGGTAGGACGTGTATAGGTCTACATCATGCCCCAGTTCTTGCAGCCCGAGAGCGGCATCAACCACAAGGCGCTCTGCACCACCTGTACTGAGAGATTAGGGTGACACTCTGGATGAAAGAAGACTGGTAAGCACCAATTCCGAGATCTGGATGTATGAACGCGACTCGCAAAGACCGCATGGTATATGACAAGGAAGAACGGGTTCGAGTTACAACATGAGGAGACTCTGGCTTGAATGTTTGAGAGCTGGAGGCCAAATTTAGCGATCAGCAATGTAGTGGATGGCCCAAAGTGGCCGGGACGGACTTGCCAAGATCGTCAAACCGAACTATCCTGTGCTGCCTCAATGCTGCGCCCAATTCTTCTTTTCTAAACCACCATCATCTTGCTTGTCTATTCCCCACTCTATACATACTCCCATATACCCCCACACATGCCCAGCCTCGACCTCGATGTCTTTGACCCAGCATTTATCCCTAAGCCTGGCCAACTCTTCCTTCGAGATTTCAAGACTCGAGTAACGCCAAATGATACCCAAAGAAATACGTTGATCGTCGCCGGCGTATACATCGTCGTTATATTTATTCTATGGTTCGTCGGCCCATTCGTACAAAATTCTTTTTATTCACATTCTTCTTGCACACCAAGGCACTTGCCCTATTTACGGGTCATTAGTGAGCTCTGGCCACTCTTTAACAATCTTTATATCTTGCTAAATATTTTGCTCACAGTATATCCATTCAAGTGAGCTGAATAGCGCCTCTCTCTCGTGCTATCTAATCTAATATGTGCCAGGCTTTTAACTGTCGGGTTCCATGAAGTGTGCTCGCTATTCAGTTTGTTGAAAGTTGAACCTCAATATAAATTTAATACTCTAGATGAGCCATGCTTTTGTGGGCGTTCTCACTTGTGCCAAGATATATTCTATCGAACTCGATCGTGCGGCCTTTTCTTCCTACTTTAATGCTCAGGATTTAGTCTTATCCATCCCTTCAAATAGCGGACGAAGGAGGAGCGACGAGTATGTCCGGAGGAATCCCTTGGTTGACTCTCCCTGCTGGATATCTCGGGTCTTCATTTATCGGAGCAGCCTTAATTGCGTGTGGTTTCAACACGAACGCCAGTAAAGTAGCGTCCATCGTCATGGCTGTATTCTTTCTTTTCACGCTATGGTGGGCGCGCAAAAATTGGCTGTAAGTTTGCCCTTGTTAAATCGTACAACTTGCCATCTGACATGGTGAAAAGATCGTGGCTTCTAATCCTGGGCATGTCCGGTTTGATTGTGCTCTTCTGGTTCGTGGGCGGAGGAATTGCACTCCGATACTTTGTGAGTTCGAATATTATTACAATATTTCATCTTTTACCTGATCCTCTAATGCCGCAAGGTTCTATTCATCGGTGTTATGTCGTGCATGTATGTAATATGGGATGTTGTTGGTACGAATTTCAACTTCTCTGTCAACTCCATGTTTTCATACAGGCCCTTCATCCAGACGACACCCTTGCACGGAAAGTGAATACTTCCGACGCGTCAGAATTCGCACGCATCTGCGGTTGCTGTCCGTCCAGAGGTTCGTAAAGTTCGAATCATTGAAAGATGACTGACGAAATGGTTCTAAACCTATCTACAGTGTGGGGATTTATATGGCTCGTTGTAGCGTGTATATTCTTTGCTCTTGGAATAATCGTTGGCCTCGTTTCTTTCAAAGTACGTGATGTCTTCCCACCATCTGTCAATTTGATTTTTACATTCTCTTTCCTGAACTTAGCAAAACTTGGAGCAGCAGAAAATAGACTCGTCCCACTTCTTGCCCGTACCGGGGGCAAGCAGCGGCGCTCTATCGCTATCCCCCAACCACTACCGTGCCGCTTGGACAATCACTATCTCGCTGAGCGTCTTAGGATTATTGTAACATCCTGCCGCTTTGGATCTTGTAGGATCTGTAAAATCTTCTCCGGACAGATTTATGGACACTTTGCTTGTACGATTGACCGAACATGACGAAAATTATGTATTTTATCAGTGTCTTACGATACGAGACAGACTTTTTTTTGCTAGAGTAATATCCTCACATTGAATTGAAGATTTTTCAATCTAGAGAATTATGCGTCGAAAAATATACCATAGGATGAAATGTGACATTCAAAGGAGTGGTGGCTCGCCTGCGAAGTTTACACAAAGCAAACAGAATCAAGCTTAGGACAACATCCTTGCGCCAGTTCACTGAATACCCTTTTTTGATACACATCTAGGAAATTGGGTTCTCCTAGCGTGGAAATAGACAATTGCTGCAGTGCTGGGAACCGAACAAGCAGTTCCCGGAGCCTCATCACGGATGAAAAAGAAAAGTTATAAACTTTGACGTGGACATCCATATGAGTGATGAGGGTGTGAACACCACCCTCATTTCTGTCCTCTTCGGTGGCGGCTATCCAAGTTGATGGAACAGCCACAAATGAAAGTGCAAGGCGCACTTCTTTTATGGATCTCAGACGCCATATATACGTCTTTAAAGGTTTGTCGACCATAGCGAGGCTGAAGCACATTCCATGAGGAATGCTCAGGAGAATTGTGAGGGAGTTTAAAGAGGATGGGTTGAATAGAAATGGTGCGTGGTCGAAATTTTTGATAAATAGATCCAGAGAAGCTGAAAAATGAGTTAGATGCAACTGCGGGCCTCTGGGTGAAGATAACACCCGATGCCGTGCATTGGCATCTGACAGCGCAAAACTTGAGCCCAGATTAAGCCTCTGTAGACCGGTATGCCGCATGAGAAACCTGAGCAGGTCTGGCAGGCGCATTGAGCATGAATCCAGAGTCAGACTCGTTAGGGTTGGAACCGATATGTAAGGCAAAATCAACGCCCAAGAGTTGTTATGCACGGATCTCTGCTGTGAGATGGACAATACGTTGATGGCGGAGTCGTTGAGTATATTCATACCCCAACGACCGAGGTGAGGATGGAAGGAGATCGGAGAATGAAGATATAAAGTTTTGAGGCTGTTTTCTGCCTTCTTCACAGTCCTCGACGGCCGGCATCTACTCACGAAGAAGGGTATTTGAGCGAGGAATGTGCTAAACCCCCATGTTTTTGTAATGGCCCGAGTTCCGCCAAACTGTTCAGCAATTGCGACGTTGATATCGTACATTGCAGTCGTTTGAGGGCCACTATGTGCGAACTTGAAAGTTACACATCCACAAGCTACTATAGAATCCAAGAGGGAGAAGAAATCTCCTAGTACTTCGCCTTGAATAAAAGACGGACTTGGATTTCCGGTATTCCGAGGTAGATTCTGCGCCAATAATAAAGGGACGGGCAAGGTAGTGGTCGCATTTTTAAGGACAATGGTGATTTCTTGCAGCGAAGATAGTTTATCATCGATGATTCCTCGCAAGCCTCGTAATTCGCGTCCTAATTGATCAACTGGTTTATTGCAGTCGAAAGGGTATTGCAGTCGGGTGAGAGACGACTTAAAAGAGCGGCATCTAATGCTCTGAGAACATCCAACGAGTTATAATCGTACAACACGAGTCTATCATTTTGGCCCGACCCGAAATTTCTGCGAGAGAGGTAAACAGAGAGGGAAATGTGATTGATCCGCCGTGATAGAAATGCAATCTGATACAGGTCTTCGTCGTCCTGAACTTCTCCCAATATATGGGCGATTATCTCGTTCGGAAGGTCAATGAAGCTGGTGTGAGCAGTCGGCAAGCTTTCCGCGTCAGCTACAACATCAAGCTGCCCCTCTTGTTGTGTGACTTCAAAGAGCGCCTGTGAAACATGCTGCGGTACCTCGTCCGTCATGAGCACTGAGCCCCGTTTACTGCTAGACAAGTCAGTTTAGCGCTTTACAGGCTCCATTGCGAATAAACATACCAAGTCAATGTCGTCCGTCCCAAATTCCTGAATGTGATTCCAAAAATTCGGGACCTTCTTATATCTGGACTCTGGAGGAACGGGTGTCATACACATAGCAAAGACTCAGAGGTGCTTATTAGTTTAGCTGTTGGTCGCATTGGAACGTGGCCGCCTGTCAAATACCGACGGCGAGGCTGTACAAATCATCGATTTAGAAAGTCATAGAATGGAGAGTCGGGGACAACATGTAGACAGTATCACAGTCGAGGTCTAATTTGGAATCTGGATCCGTTTAAAAGCGAAAAGGGGCTGAATTGATTGAAGATTCCACAACCTTCGGTTTCTGGCCAAGTAGCGGGAGGATCATGACAGTTGAAACTATGGTAGTTCAGTCTTACGGAGGATGATACATAAACAGTTTCTCTGATTCCACATCCCGAGTGATAAATGCTGTGTATTGACTGTAGTCCCCCTTCACATAAACATTCTGGCAAAAAACGCAACAATTACATATGAACAAGACAAAAGGAAATAGCTATGGTAATTGTACATCCAGAGAACATGTCCCCCTCCAAAGATGCGCTGCAACAATCAGGACCATCCCGCTCCACTAACAAAAGGGCAAAAGTGCACAATTAACAGCACTTGCTACCTTGGCTCGCATTTGAATCTACGGTTGGTCCAACATTGATACTGGCTTTGGGCGGTTCAATGTTGGAGGTGGATGATTCAAGTGATTTGCTTGAGACAATGCGGTATATATCTAATGATGTGCTTGAGCCACGCCAACAACAAATACGAGCGAAGGATTCGTACCAGTAAGGATGGTTTGGAAAGCGGATTCAACATTCGAGGCGTCCAGCGCCGATGTTTCAATGAAAGAGAGACCATTCTCGGCTTGAGAAGTGGCACGTAAGCACACGCCGCAACACAATAAGGTTTTGAACTCACTTGAGAACGCCTTGGCTTCGTCTGTGGGCACAGCTCTCAAGTGCTTCAAATCGCTCTTGTTACCCACGAGCATAATTACAATGTTCGAGTCGGCATGATCCCGCAGCTCCTTCAACCATCGTGTGACATTGACATAGGTCGCATGTTTGGCGATATCGTACACCAGGAGAGCACCAACAGCACCGCGATAGTAACTGGACGGACATTCGCATGAACTAACAAACTAGCGCTGGAAATGTAGACAATGCTTACGCGGAAGTAATAGCTCGGTAACGCTCTTGACCCGCTGAGAAAGAAGTTTGTCAGTACCAAAACATAACGGTTTCCGCCAACGGATATGGTTGTACGACACGGAGCCAAAACTGCGTCTCGCCACTACGACTATTGCGATATGAACTTGCCTGTATCCCAAATCTGAGCTTTCACGGTCTTTCCATCAACGTTGATCGATCTAGTCGCAAACTCTACACCGATGGTCGACTTTGACTCGAGATTGAACTCGTTACGTGTGAATCGCGAGAGCACTGGAGCGCAATGGTCCGATGATAAGGCGCCCATACATCATTCATTGTTTTGTGAATTGTACGCACAATTACTGTACGCGCATAAGAAATCAATACACAGTCAGGAGCACCATAGGGATAGAAAACGTACGATTTCCCGACGCCAGAATCACCAATTAGGACGACCTGTCATACAGTTGGCATCAGACGACGAAACAATCAGCTTAACGCAGAGCCTTACCTTGAAGAGATAATCATAGTTGCTGCCTTCAGCCATTATAGTTTCTAGGGCGAGATGGGAAATACAAAAGTTGGAAAGTGGTTGCTATTAAGTAGGAGCAGGTGAGGGCAGTGAGGAGGGGATGGCGTGTAGCGGAGCTCAAATAACCGAGGTACTGGCGCTGATGAGACTGAACATTTCAAACCCAGAAGCCCATGTGGGGCAGTCGAAACTAAATGGCCGAACCCGCCCTTCGAGGTCTGTTGCGTCCGGTACCGATACGACTTGCGGAGTAGCGCTCGTATCTATCTGACAAATACGTTTCAACATAGACATCACAGTGCATATAGACGAAAGCTGATGCTAGAGGAGTCAGCGGAGTTGTTCTAATTCGTATTAGTGTACCAAGCTAACTGGTGCTTGACCCTTGTTTTGGATATCATTCCGAATTCGCATTTGCGCAGTACCGACAGCTCATCTGAATTGGACAGGTATCAACGGAAAGAGCTCTACAAGTATCCAGCATTTGACAGTAGTAACAGATTCAAATTAACTCACTTTCTGTGTACTGTCCATGTAAATACAAGTTCGTGTTAGAAGTATGAGCTATGTCCGACATTTGCGCTAGCTTCTGGTGGCGCAGTACTTCCTGACGGATACATTGATAGTTTTCTAATATTGAGAACCCCGCCGACCAGAGCAAAGTGTAAATTTATATAGTTCCTATTCTTCCGACTTCATTCAGTCTTTTATCATCATCGATGGAGGATCGAATAATTAGATGTGCTGCCTAATACGCTGCATATGGACTACATGTGACGCTCTCTGTCTAGTAGTATATAGTGGTGATTATATTCTTGATGCAATATCTTGCACCATAGACGACGCTGCAGCAGGAGCAGCAGACAAGGATGGTCATTGTCTTGGCTATGTTCCGGGTCTCGAAGAAGTCGGGCCATACCAGCAGTTCTGTCTCCAGAATTCACCTGAAACAAAGTCATCCTGGTCCCATTCCAACGACGAAAGTACTCCGGCCCCCTCGGGGCAAAACTAACACTCTGTCTGCTCCATGCGCTTGATATGTTTCGATGCTGGGTACAGCCATTGAGCCCATGGTAATCGCACCAGACATTGGAAGAGCGGTGATAGAGACTTTGGGTAAGGAAAATTCTCCATGGTGCAAGGCAATAAGGGTGATCGGCACAGAATACGTTTCTCCATCCTAATTTCTCGTCAACGAGAAAATGTCATCGATAATAACGGTGGATCTTACTTTTGCGATGAAATCTCCTCTCTTTGGACCGCTGACCAGCCATTCGCGAACCATCTCTTCAATGTTAAACCGAAGAAGATATTGTCTATTGATATCACTTGGGTTAGAGCCCCAATGGAAAGAGGTATGTAGCGTCAAATGGGCAGAAATCGGTTGTCCAGCATATAAAGATGGGAGTTTGTGTTGCTCATAATCCTTGGCAAAGGGGGTGGAAATAATGCGAATGCGTGCAGCTGCGACGATCTTGATAAAGTACAAGGGTCAGAGAGATTAAGAGCAAGAGCTAATTTCACCGACATTCATAAATGGCACGTCAACTGGAATTTTGATCTCTCGCCAAAATCCTACAGGAATGTCCGGATGTCTATGCGCCGCCAAACGCTGTCACATAATGAGACAAGAAATTTGTTGAGGTTTATTATTCATCATACCTTTCTGGCTTCCTCCAATAGTTCGTCGGCCTCATCGTCCTTCTTGGCAGTTTTTGGGATTACAAGTTCTCCTGTAATACCATACATTTCTACCCAGGCAGCTTCGCTCTCTAGAGCATCTATAAGTTTAGAAACGACAATGATTCTCTGCCCTGAACTAGATTCGTTTTCCTCGATGATTGATCGAACATGTCTCTCTACGATAGATTCCACCTCTATGATATATGAGTATGGGTAGGCTAACTTTGCGCTAGGTAAAATTTACCTTCTCGTAGCATTCTATACTTGATTCGCAAGATAAGCGATTCTCGAACTAGAAAGGTATATATGAATATATATGCTCGAAAACATGCCGCAGTCAAAGGAACGCGCACCAGGTCCGTTGGCTGAATCTAGGGTGAATAAAAAATTTGCAGGTTGCGCCGGGGTAACAGTCTAACGGATTTGTTTATTACACATCATATCCTAGGGACGAAGAAAGCACATACCACCACATGGCGCTTTTTCAAAGCAGGTTGAACGGTCACACCCTCGAGGCCGTCTTCTGGTAGATCAAGACTCGCGTCAGCGGATCCGTACATGTTGATGACTTGTACTTGACACCGTGAACTTGGAGACCAATCTAATAAACATGTAAGATTCATCAGTCTACAAGTCCGTCGCCTTTACCTGGTCCCACGGAAGAAATCCTCGACATTGACAGAAATCGGTAGTGTTGTGATGAGAACTCTTGAAAAGTAAGACGTCCTAGTTATTGAAGGTTCGTTGGCTGTGAAATATTCAACTTCTAGATTGACTTTCTAGAGACCGGGGTCAATTAAAGGTCAATTAGACGAAGTAATGCTAAAATACCATTGCAGTAAGCGCAGACGCATCAGAGTGTGGGATCAAAATGTAACATCGTTGTCGTCATCGACATCCTCCAACTCAATTCCGTCTGCAGTGGGGTTAAATGTATCAACATCTTGATCTGATAACGACAGATTAGATGTGCTCGGAACAAAAGGGTCATCTGAACTCACCATCTAGTAAAGTAGCTTCTCGACACCGAAACGTGACCGAAGGAGACGTCAGTCTCATCATAAGCTTCCCAATATTATTCCTCCCTGTTGATAGAACCACCATGAGAGATTGCGGCCTTCCGAGTTCAACTGGTATCTGCATTAGTCATAGAGATACTTGTATGGCAGGGAACGCACTTCTATTTGACTGGGAAATTCTAACGTTAAGTGCAAGTGGGTCTGCAGGGACTTGTACAAGCACTGCGTTTTGTGATGGCGTGCCTTTGTGAGCAGCTTTACGATGATTCCATTGAAGCAGAAGATGTGCAGAACGAATTTCACTAGATTCAAGCACAAAAGACCCAGGTGTAGACGTCTATAGACACAATGAGCGATTGCAATATACAGAGTACAAAGTACTCACAGGGCAAAATAATGAAAAAGCCGATTTGCCTGGCGGACGATCAGAGTTTACAGGTGAAGCATATCGAAATTTCTCTGAATCTCTCCCAGATATAACGACGCTGATCTCATCCACTGGGAATGCCTTTGAAAATGATCAGTATCACTTAATCGAAGAGCAAGAATTGACTTACGCAAGGCAGGTTATTAGTTACGACTACATCAAGATACGACCCATCTCGTGTTTCGGCAAGCTTTGCCTGGTTTGCGACTCGTATAGTCATGGCTGGATGGTCTGGGTGCGTCAAATCTAGATATTTTATAATAAAAAACCTGAACAAACATTAAACGATGAGACTCACCAGTTTCCAATTTTTCAACGGATCCTCTCAGTGATTCCACAAGCCGTGATACATAATCTACTTTGTCCACCTCGTGCATCAACATCTCTGAGTCTATGTGCTCGACGTAAGTCTTTAAAAATGATAGGACGATGTGGATCCATTCGACATTCTTGGGCATATCCAGGTTGACATGAGTATCTAACGCTTTTGACAGCATGAAAGACTCCAAAGACGTCCACATGTGAGGAGCGTAGTGTGCGGGAAGTGAGGTGTAGGTGTTAAGAGCGGTAGTGAAGTTTCCGCGATGCCTAAAGTATTCAGAGCTTCCGTTAATCTTGATTTCTGTATGAAGTCTTGAACAAAAACTCACAGTTCCAGAGCAGCCAAATTACCGTGCAATTTAAGAGCAAACTTCCGCCGCCCTGATTTGGCATATAAATCAATGGCACGATTTGTTACAGCAACATACAACTCATAGAAGGCCTTCCGAATACTAACTGCTGCGTTAAGAGTCTCGTTAGAAAATCGAATTTTACTTCTGGATGGCGCAATTTCATGCGACGAGGAAATAGAGAACGGCGGGGAGTTGGGAAGGTGGCCAGCTGCTATACCGATCGTATCAAGCTATCGGAGAAAGATAATTAGAGCATGTAAGATGACAAGTGATTTATCTTGATTACCTGACTGCGGGCGATATCCAGGAGTTCACCTTTCCCTGCATTTGCGGGGGCAGATTTAGTTGCGTCGATTTTGAAGGAGGTAATCCAGTTGTTGATTTGTTCAACGGCACTTAACGCCGATGAGTATATCCAAAATTCAATAAAAAGGGGTGGAAGGGTGGACTGTGTATGTCAAGATATAGTCCAAAGTTTGGGACGGACACTCACTTCAACTTCCCGCAGATGTTGTCCCAATGCTCCCAAAAACAAGCCTACTTTGCTAGTAATTTCCTTCAAGCGACCCATTTTAGCCAGGAGCTGACATTGACGAGCCAGGAGGTATATTCGGAAATCAAATATGGATATCGTATTGGCCAAGATGAGGTCTCTATATGGCTTCTTTGAAACATTTAACAACGGTGCAAGGTCATCTTGCGGGTTCGGCTGGATAAGATTGCCAAACCATGACATATTCTTCTCTTTTGAAACTTTGTAGAACAATGCCTCAAGTTCGTCGTATGGGATTAATGCTTCTTCGAAGAGATTCATTCCCTCGAATGAGGAAGCCAAGCTTTCCTGTGTCCGCATAAGTAAGAACGATCAGCAACAGAAAAAAATATACCTTTAGAATAAAGAAAGTGCAAAAGTTCCAACCAGGCATTGCCTGTTGATTCTCAGACCGTTTGACTTCCTCTTGACGAGCATCAATGGCTATATCGAAAGCGTACAACAAGCCATCCTTTATTTTGTTGACAAACTCTGCCCATGCTAATGGATTTTCGTTGCCTGTCACCCAATTTATCTGCAAGCAACTTGTTATACAATGAGATCGGTCAGCATGAAGCATGGAGGCATAGCTCACCGGTCTCGTTTGTCAGAATTGAAGTCGGTCTTTAGTTTGTCCAGAACTGTGCCCTTAATCTGGAAAAAGTTTCCTGCTTGCCTCGTTGCGTCCGGTCTGATGATTTGGAGGATCAACCATTCCTGGTTCTTTCGTGAAGTGACCGTCGTATGCCAGTCCTTGATCTGTTTCTTGACGGAAGTCCGATATGTATCAATGTCACTATCCTATTTTTCATGTTACAGTCAAGAAATGGAAGAGCGTTATAATCAACTCACCTCACAGTGCACTGTGTATATGTGTAACAATGGCTTCTCAAGCAAAGTCACTGGTATCTGAGACGTGTGTTCGTCGCGTAACGATTCAAATGGTACCAAGGTGACATCCAGTTCTTGAATAGTCTTGACAAATCCTCGCGAAGCAGACTTCCAGTGTATGTTTCGCAGAGGTAGCTGGGAAAGGAGTGCAGCATGAACCTTGGTCCAATTCGGTGATGCAAGGAACACTGGAGGTGCAGAGTATGAAATGAGAACCCGCTGACTTGAAGGGTTGGCCGAAGCGGCCATGGCTAAAACAATCAGAGAGCTTCTCCCGTATGGTATCGTACTAGTCTACCCAGGATCCAGATTCGATGTTTTAAAGAAAGCTGTAGATTAGGTACTGCAAGCTTATAGGCGACGGCGACCGGACCCCTCGACGCGCGGATCTAGTGGTAGTGGTTGCTAAAGATGATCGTGGGAATATGACATTAATGCATCAAAACTTTTTCCTTCACTCAGTTTAGCACAGTCTAATACACAAAATGCCAGGGCCAGAAGACGCCAGTACCTCCAGGGAGAACTCCCCTGCACCTCCGGCCACATTTAAATCTCTAGGACTTATCGATCCTCTCCTGGAATCTCTAGAACGAGTGGGATACAAGAAACCTACGGACATCCAGATCGAGTCTCTACCACATGCTTTGGAAGGCCGTGATATCATCGGTATCGCTTCAACTGGTTCAGGAAAAACTGCAGCGTTTGCACTTCCTATTCTTCAGAAACTATGGGAAGACCCTAAAGGACTGTTCGCGTGCGTGCTCGCCCCCACTCGCGAACTGGCATATCAAATATCGGAGCAGTTCGAAGCTTTGGGTTCTGCCATGGGGGTTCGTTGTGCGGTGCTCATCGGCGGAATGGACATGCCCACGCAGCAGATAGCTCTCGCCAAACGACCCCATATCATCATTGGTACACCTGGACGACTGCTTGACCATCTGGAAACTACAAAAGGCTTCAGTTTGAGAACATTAAAATTCTTGGTGTGTATCCATTTTTGTCAACACTGTATTAATTTCTTATATTACGCTAGGTTCTTGATGAGGCTGATCGACTGCTTAACTTGGAGTTCAGCGAAGCGATTGACAAAATTTTGAAGCTTATACCTAAAGAACGCACGACATACCTATTTTCCGCGACAATGACCACAAAAGTAGCAAAACTGCAACGAGCAAGTCTAACCAACCCGGTTAAAGTTGAAATTTCCTCGAAGTCAGTTCTAAGCTTGATTCGATGCCAATTGCTGAATTCGCAATGGACAGATATCAAACAGTGGATACCTTGTTACAATACTATCTTTTAATGCCTTTCATCGAAAAGCAGGCATACTTCATCTATCTTATTCATTCCCTGGCTGGAAATTCCATCATCGTTTTCACCCGAACAAAAGCCGAAGCACAAATGTGAGTGTATTGCCTTGTCGGTGCTCTGCAACTCATCTAGACGACTAAATGCAGGCTTTCTATCATTTTACGTATACTGAGCTTCGCGGCCGTGCCAATACATGGTGACATGAGCCAGAGTCAAAGGTTGGGGGCGCTTGCTAAATTCAAGAGTGGTAGTCGGAAAGTGCTTGTGGCTACGGATATCGCTAGTCGGTGCGCTTGAATTTTTATTTAACCGCCTGGTTTTTGTGATTAACGCCGATTTCAGTGGTCTTGATATCCCTTCAGTCGACGTGGTCATTAATTATGATGTCCCTCAACACTCCAAGGACTACATTCACAGAGTAGGAAGAACGGCCCGAGCCGGACGCTCAGGCAAAGCTATAACCCTCGTGTCTCAATACGACGTCGAGCTTATTCAACGCATTGAAGAAGTCATCGGGAAGAAAATGATTCTTTACGAAACCGAGGCCGAGGATATTGCAGCTCTCAAGGAGAGAGTAGGCGAGGCGTCAAGAGCCGCTAAGAACGAAATGAAAGATGCAGAGCCAAATGGCAAAGGAAAGGGCAGAAAACGGCAACAAGAGGAGTATGGTGGCCGGGATGATAGAGACCGAGATGACGATGTTGTCGAGGCAGGTATGCCGATGGCGAGGAAAAAATCAAAGCATAGAAGATGAACAGTACATTGCCTGTTCTTATTGCGTTCATCTGATGAACATCAAGTCTGATCGCAGCACATATTTTGTGCCCTTTCGAACGGGCGATCCTTCATGAAGCATACATTCTTGACCATGACTAGTTTTGAACGAGGAGTCAAGAAATCGGACACTTGTAGTGAGTAGTGACGTACCGATGCAGAAGCGCAGTACCTCTCTTCAGAGGCGGGGTGATAACCTCACGAGGTTTGCCTCTTTGCTCGTTGTAGAACAAAGTCTGAAGGAAGGTCTGTTAGGAATATTGATCAGAAAGCCGTGTATCCTCACCTCGCCTCCTTCAACACCATCTTCTATTCCCGTGAGATATATAAGCAGAGTCCACTCTGATTTCGCCCCGGTGACAGGGTCTCGCACAGAATCGTCGTAATGTGGCCTACATGAGGCACAATGTTTAAGTACCGAAGCTTTCCTCAAGGCAAGATAACAAACCCAAAATACTGCAAGGGGGAATATTTGTAGACCCTGATATTCGAATTGCAAAATTGGGGTTTACGAGGGCTATCCAAGGTGGGCGGATGTTTCACGGACGATGGATATGGGAAGGAAGGAAGATGAGGCAACAGCAACTCATGCAACCTGGCTGCAAAGTCCATAGAGGTTATCGAGAAGCGATCTTTGGCATGTCAGTCAGTGGACGGTAGCTAAAAGTGAGTAACCCACGATTTACACGTTCAGCCTCTCCTCGTTTCTTGGGTGGGGTGAGTTCGAGGGGAAGGCCATCAATGAATTTCACAAACGATTTGCACTCGGCAGGAGAGAACAGATCCTAGTTTGTATCAGGCTCCAGTGAGCAAGCTTGGTGCTATACAACATACATCGATAATGATTATCTGGTCTTGTAGAATTGGTATACATTCCAGATCAGACTTTGGAGTGAGCACAGGGAATTGAGATGTGTGCTTGTTTTTAGTAGGCATGAGGTAGTAAGTGTGGGATTACGAGTGATCAGATGGCTCTTGATTTGTTGGTGGTTTGGTGTTGTCTGTTTCCATGTCCCTGCTTCCGAGTCAGATCTACAATTTCTTTAATTCTACCTATAACTATCTTTCCCCACCTCCTTCCCCGCAACGTCAGTTGCCTATTTCCAGAGAACCTTCCTCAAACTCTTCCTCACCGTTGAAGGCACGGTTGGATGCCGCTTGTCAGTCCCCCACCAGCACTCTTGCCCACCTTTCTCCTACCTCCATGCGCCGTGAACTCGATGTCACCAAGCACGATCTCGCAAAGGCACATGCAGATACCGTTCGACTCGAGGAGCGTTGCAAAATGCTCGAAAGAACTCTGAAGGAGACTCGGGAGCTGTTGCGATCAAGGGAGGCCGAGTTGGAAAAAGTGCGTAGGGAGCGTGACAGGGAGAAAGCCATGGGCGAGCGCAGGCGCAGCGATGTCGGCCCACAGTACAGTGCTCACCACTCCCAGGGAAGTAACTCCAGCCTCCTAATAGCATACCCGCGGAACAGCAGCTCTCTGGACACGCGGATGTCGTCCTCTGAGCTTGCACGGCATTTGCACGGCAACCGCATGCACCTCCACCAGGAGGATTCTCGTCGCACGCCATCTCCATCGCGTGCGTCCTCAGCCTCCGTCTCTACCTCTACTTCTACTTCCATTAGTACAAGTAGTGCAGGCACTGGCATCAGTAATGGCAAAAACGGGAAGACCAATGGCAAAAACGGCAATGCAGAAGAGGAACGTGCCCGGCTACGGAGTGCTGAGACTTACATGTCGCGTATCGATAGTTGGTCTGGCGCCCAGGTTCTGCAAGCCGTGCTTGATATTAATTCAGAAATTTTGCAATTTGCTGCATCGGCCACAGAGATGTGTAATTTCTTATCTTCGCCTTCGCCGAATACCCCAAAATTAGCACAGGCGATCCAAGACACCAACGCCCGTATTGGACCCAATATTACGAGCATTCTATCAAACAGGGAGCATTCGCAAGATCCATTGCTAGTCCAACTCGCTCTACAAGGATGTGTGTCCCTGTGCATAGCCAGAGCTCTCAACTCCTTCTGCATTGGATTCCCCTCTAAATCGGATGCAGTTCTATCTCAAATTTATACCCATATGCATCTAACGGAACCACAACCCACGTCAGCCAAATGGAGAGCCTTGACCCATCAGCATATTCATTCGATATACCCCACACTCACGGATTATAGCGTCAACGAATTGAGCGACACCATTTTGCGCTGGTGTGCTGATATTTTCTTCATCGCCAACGGCCACTCTTTCTCACCGACCTCCCCGATACAAAGTCCTTCATCATCTCCGCCGATATCTATCTCTCCGCCTGTCTCCACCGTACCTCAGACCACGGCTGCACATCTCCGTGTGTTGTATCTTGACCAGATTCGACGTATATCCCGCGCGGTATTGCGCCTCGCGAGTATCACACGCGAGGAGATCATGTCTTCATCTTTCGAAGTCACCATTGCCGATCCCTCAGGCACCTTCGAAGATGGAGAGATGGTCGACGCGTTTGGCGAATATGGCGAGAGTCATGGTCTCATTCTAGTGACGATGGAGCTTGGATTAAAATGTGTGACGCGGGTTACTACTGGAATTAATGGATTATCGGATGTGAGTGATAGTCCTGCTGGGCATAACGGCAGTAATGGGGTGATGGTAAATGGGAAGGAAGGTTTGCTGGAGTCGAGGCTTTTATTGCAACCCAAGGTCGTTTTAGAGTCTGTTCTCGAGGTTCTTGATCGTTGAGGGTCCAGGACGGCATATCCCGACCTACAAGGTGCATTTTACTTGGATATGACCCCCCCTTCATGTTTCATGCTAGCAAATTGTTCGGTGCTTCACATCACCGACCTTGCCATTCCCTCGTCTTGAATGCCATCCACTCCATATACGAAGGCCCCAATCAACGCATACCACCCTCTCCGACGCTCCATCAATTAAAATATTATTTGGCATCTCTTGACTTATTTGAAACAAGTCGCCGCAATCGCCTGACTGGTATTGCAGGATACTGGATACTGTCAAAAACGATCTTTCGGCCTTAGATGATTTCGACGTCGAGCTTTGTTACCCGATCCTATTCACGACCTTGCTGGATTTTTCTGTACCCCTAGAAATTTCTGAAATGCTTTTATGTACCAATATATGTTTGTATTCACGAGTTTTTTATGATCTTCGCGGATGTATGTAACTTTTCTTGTATTATCAAACGTAAAACCTAGTAAGAGTATGAATGATGTGACGCATATGTCGCGTACTTCTTTATAGGGGTCGCGTCGTAGCGTTTGACATCAATCATATTTGCGGTGCGGAAAATCATAGCCGCCTCTTGTCGTTGTTCCATTAAGTTATGTCACTACTCGACTCTTCTCCCACAACGGGCGCTCTACATCTATCATAGAGCCTGAGGGCCTTTCATTCTTAAAATACCTTCAAGCTCGACTCGTACGTTCTGAGCCCAGGTCTTTGTCAACGAGAGAATACCGACGCCATGGTCGACATACCACCGGAGATCTGGTATCGTATAGCTCGTTTTGTGCCCGAGGAGGAACTGTGCCATTTATTGGGTGCTAATACCGTATTTTTCGACTTGGCGATGAATCTTCGTTGGAAGGAAGTCTCTATTCAGACTAGAAACACACTCGAAGCTATGCGTATCCTCAACCGACTATTGTGAGCCTTAAACGCACCATATACCTTCACTTGCTAACACTCAATGAACACTGCAGGGATCCATATATCGCCAGGAGATTGCAACATCTGAAATTGCGCTTGACTCATGTGAAGGCAATACATCACTCAGGAGGCAGCCAAGAAAAGGCCAAAGATTTGAAGCAGCTCAAACAGCAATTCTACCTTATTGTCAATCGCGTCTTCAAGATCAAACGGGCTCAACGTGAAATAGACTCTGTTGCTTTAGGGATGTCTGACCCCAGACAATCCCGGCCAACATTTAACGACGTTATGGGCGCCGTCATCGATGCGACGCCGCAGTTTGTGAACGTCACCGAACTTACGATCGACGCATGGGATCTTCCTCCGTTGTATGGTAATCTCGAGGCCCTATTCACCTCTTTCTGGACAACTTTCGGGGCGAACCTGCGGCGTCTGTCTCTCGGAGGCAATTTGGAGGGATACCGAATACTCATCGAGTCGAAGCCGCGCTTCACGCAGCTGGAGGCACTCCGTGTGGAGTTCACGAACAACATCTTTCGCGTAGACCAAGCAGCGGACTCTGCTATCCTTGTGGACGTCGTCGCGCCTTTCATTAACAGCCTTAACCTGTCTCTTGAGGCGCTTGAGATTTGGTCCTGGGCTAACTTGGATTTATCTATGTTTTTCCAGCGTCTGGTGGTCCCACCTGCGCTGAAGCATCTCAATGTCCGCATGGCATTCAACAGAACCCTTGCTGATCCATCTGGCTTGAAGTGGCTACTCTGCGAAGGCTCGGAGACGCTCGAGAAGCTCGACATTCGTTTGAATCCATCCAGACTCTTTCCAACCACACCCGAGGAAGAGCGTTTGAGTCGATGGCTTGTTCACTGCATCGATGATAAAAGATGCTTCGCGAAGCTTCGTCACTTGGATATATACCCTACGAATACGGAAGTTGGCATCAATGTTCTCCTTACGTCTATCAAGAGGGCGTCCGAAACGCTCGTGCATTTGACGATCAGAGATCGGTATTTCCTTCAGGGAGAAGCAACGCTCATTCTCGAAGCCGCTTCGAGATGTAAGAGTTTGACGTATTTGAGAATGAATATCTGGAAGTTAAACATCACCCTTCTGGACTTGTTTGCGGCCCATGTCCCATGCGTTGAACACCTTTGGCTTTCGCTATCAGCGGCCTCTAGTAATAATGAACATGGGATATTCGGAGTACGTGATTTAACTCTTCTATATTGATTTTGCATTGTATTGTATTAATGTTTAGACTCTATTTTGGTGTAGCATGATTTCTTTCGAGAGCTCCAACAACGGAAATATGTGGACTGGAGGCTCAAAGATCTCTCTGTTTCGCATGGTGGTCATGATGTCGATAGAGAAACTATGGAGGCCCTGGCGAACACTATACCTTCGGTCACTAGTTTCTTTGGAAGAGGACATATGGACCTCCCTTTATGACAGCTATGTTGATGTTCTAATGGCGCTAATCTATAGAATTTTTTTTTGAACCGTTATTTAACAAGCTTCGTTGAAGAGAACAGAGAAAAGACTCGACATTCCCAAATCAGCTCTATCGACCTGTCGAATATCCTGACCACACACCCGCAAGTAGCAGTACATTGCATATCATAAGTGTACCAGATGAGAAAGAAGTCGACGGGAAAACGTTCCAAGCGTATTCGATTCCTAGAATCAAGGCAAGTCTATATAGAAGGAATCAGACGATTTCAGAAGTGCCTGATTTCAACCACTTACTTCAGAGGCACGGGGATACGAGTTCTCCACGCAAGCAACGGTAGCTGCTGTGCATACCAAGAGTAGAATTGATAATGTAGTGAACGAGCAAAGACAATTCCTATTAAATTGGAAGTGAAAAGAACCGTGGCGATATCTGTAAGCCAGAATTAGGACAAAATGCCGAATATAAGCCACACTGAACTCACAATCACTCGTTACAGGTACTAGGCCAGCAGGGGATGACGGCCTTCTCATACCACGGGAGAGAACGCCATATACGCCGCCATCAGGTTCACACCATTTGAAAAGACCGAATGCAACGAGAACTGTCGCTTGGCCGACAAGCAGGGCTACAGCCAATTGAGAGCTTAGAAATGTCTTCTCCTCCAGGAACCTCCAATTGACTGTCCATTTATACATAAATACGCGTCCAAGATCGAAGGCTGAGTGAGCATATGCCATTGGATCTTCGCGCAGGAAGGGAACCGCAAAAACACCTGTGTAACGACGAGTGCGGACAAATAGCCAAGAGTGGAAAGCAGTCCTTTTCGCTTGAATAGTATGACCAGCAAGCCAGGGAGATATAGTAAGATTGACATCTTTATCGACAATGCTGCGCTAAAGGAATGTAGCGTGAAGTCAACTAATGCCAATCAAAATGACTTTGACCAACCTACCTGAAGAGCATAATCCCGGTGTCAAAAATCCATTCTGGAAGGCCAGTATTGAGGCCTGAATCGCCACCACTGACCAACAATCATTGAACAACCTTAACACAAAAATGGAGTGGAGCCTTTTGCTTAAGGGGGAGTAGCAAAAGAATCCAATTTGGAATGTTCCCTGCTGAGCGATAGATTCCGCACGACAGCACAAGAGTTGTCAAGTAAAGAAAGCCGTAGATTTTCTGGGCAAGTTGCACATTCCTACCCATGTCGGTGATATCATAGAGGAAGTGGTGGATGCGCACATGGCCAGCAGGATATCTAGATTCCCAACAAAACTGTCATTACAGATTGGTAGAACGACCAGAAGAACACAAACACAAGGGGGCCAGTTGGTCCAGTTATCAAGGAGTAATTATATTGTCCTTGCAGAAAGACTTTTGTTTGTATCATGTACGTTTCCCAGTCAATCTCCGTGTCTGAAGTACCCGACAACCACATTAGTTCTCTACTTCTATTCCAATGTGTCAAGGAACCTGACATGGAACATACTGGATGATTAACCCAGTAAGTAAGGCATCGCCAACAATAACCAGTGTCGCAAGATGCCAGAAGTATTTGGGATTGAAGAGTAAAGACTGTGGAATATGTAGACACTGACTGAAGATAGACGGAGTAGAAGAGGACATGTTGAGTACTGTGGGAACTTTACGGACGGCACTATTACTTGACAGTGCTCAGGGCCCTTGTATGTCTCGCGTTCCAAGGCTTCAACTTTCTGCTTTCTTCGATTCCCCGGACTGCTCTTTTATTATCCCTGACACTTGTTCATGGACCATGGACTCTCTATCAAGATTCTCTCAAGAATTGCTTGACCTCTTTGCGGAAACTGTCGGTGAACTTCCAGAATCTGATTCATTGCAATTCAGCACACTATTCGCGTGTAATCTTGTTTCACGATCCTTCGACTATATATCTCGGCGCATTCTTTTCAAGTGCAACTAATTTAAGGAGATACCTGAAAAACAGGCACGGTGGAAATTGACAATGTTGCATCAACTTCTGTCATGGACCCATCATTCGGAGTCAGAGTAATCATCAAGGATTCGCTCGAATATGTGAAAGAGTTCTACTTTAATATTTGGAAGTACCTATCGGACTCAGAAGAGGAAGAAGAGGAAAAGGAGGATACTGAGGGAGAGGATCCAGAGCATGTTTTGGTTTCTGATTTAAATGACTTACACGGATCTGAATTCAGCTTGGAAACACTCGCCCTTTACGCTGAAGGCCTCGACCGGCAGCTGTGCAGCAGCAGTTTGCGAAATGCCACATACGACCTCTCTCGGTCCCCTCACCTACGTTGCCTTCGCATTCAGTGTATAAACAAATTACTCCCGTCATTTTTACGCGGAAGTCGTATACAGTATCTCTAAATGTAGGGTCAGATTATGTTTGCCTAATGGAGCCCTTTCCAATAGCCTTTATATAAAACAAATACAAAGAAAGACCATTTTGTTGCCCGCTTTCGAATTTGACGCGTTCGGGCTTCGGTTGTAACATTTCAGCTTTTGCTTTCGTTTAAAATCCATGTCTCGACCCCAAGACGACAGAAATCAGGAGGCTACTGTGTATCTGGTAAGTCTCATTTGGCTTTTGATATACGTATTATAGAACGTCGTTGACGCCTGTTGAATTTTAGGGAAATCTCGATGAGCGTTGTACGGATGCGCTAATATGGGAGTTGATGTTGCAGGCAGGACCGGTTGGTGAGTACTGACTCAACTTATGAATATACTTACAGCATGCTTATTTGCTTCATTCAGTCAATGTCCATCTGCCAAAGGACCGTATATCTATGGCACATCAAGGGTACGGTTTTTGTGAGTTCTTGACAGAAGAGGATGCAGAATATGGGTGTAAGATCATGAATCAAATAAAACTTTGGGGAAAACCTATTCGTGTCAACAAGGTCTGTTCTCGAGTCCAGTTCGATGTGTCTCCGCCCTTCCTGTCCTCAAGTAATAGCTGGTTATTTCGATCTTTTATAGGCGTCATCAGACAAGAAACAGCTGGATGTAGGCGCAAACCTTTTCATTGGAAATCTAGATGAAAATGTCGATGAAAGACTGCTCTACGACACTTTCAGCGCCTTTGGAATAATGGCAACTACGGCAAAGGTATGTGTTTTAGCTATGCATTTTTTAATTCACTGACTGTATATTTGTAGATCGCCCGCGACCCTACATCAGGAACATCGAAAGGTTACGGTTTCGTGTCTTACACGGATTTCGAATCTTCGGACGCCGCTATCGAGTCAATGAATGGTCAATTCTTAATGAACAAAGCTATCACGGTCCAATATGCGTTCAAGAAAGATGGAAAGGGCGAACGTCACGGCACACCAGCAGAACGTCTTCTCGCTGCCCAGGCTCGCAAGAACAATGCGCTACCTGTAGCTGCTCGACCTCCTCCCGCTCCAATTGCGTTCGGCGCCAGACCGCCAATGCCGGGATTCCAGGGGCCTTACCAGGGTCAATTTGCGGGCGCTCTCGCTGCACCGCCGCCACCGCCCGGATTCACACCCCAGCAAACCATTATGCCCCAAATGCAAATGGGTATGGGTCCTCCAGGGATGGGTCCACCCGGGATGGCTCCTCCAATGGGCGTGCAAGGGATGCCCATGCCACCGCCTCCTCCTGGCATGCAGATGTATGGTGGCTTCCCTCCCCCTCCCCCCTCCTGGATTTGGAGGACAGTATCCTCTTCCTCCTCAGCAACAGCAACCTCAGTATTGATGTATCGATGTATCGCTGTATGTAAAATAATGAATATACCCCATTCGATCAACTCACTATTGATGGAGATTAGATTTTGGAAGTGCAAACCTGAGAAAGCGTTCATCGTTCCCTATTTGGGTGCCTATATTATCTTGCAATAGTGGCCATTGATCTGAATAGTTCACGATCATCATCTGGGTGTATGTAATTATTATAGTACCACGTTTCTGTGGTTAAAGCGCACTTGACTATGGAGCGTATTAACATGCAAAATATCCGAGAATTTTGCCCAGTTCACATTTTCTGGTAGGATATATGCATTAACGAGAACAAATTCGGGCCATTCAATGTCAAGGACTTGAGAGCTCGCTAAGGCTAGTAGTTATCATATTTAGCAACTCCCTGCAGCAATGGATCAGAATGACTTTCGGTATATCCATTGTAATTAAATAAATATCTCTTCCGGGCAGCTGATAATGCAAAACTAAAGTAGGATATCCACAGAGAAGTTAAGTAAAATAGAATGGCGACTCTAGGGTATCCATATAAGGTATCAGTGGAAAAGTACGTTGATGGAAACTAATCTCGATACAGCATCTGTCAAGACTCATTTGCCTCCCATCGCTGCATGCTCTCCAACCCGTAAGCCCTGTATGAACGCAGAGCTGTAATCATCTTCCGTTCCTTGTACTATTAAAGTAGGGCCGGCCACCCGAATGGCGTCCTCCATGAATTGACCCATGAACCCAAGTCTGGACATATTGTATGCAGCAAAAACTTTCGCAGTAGTTAGGCCATCCGAATAACCTCTCAAGCTGGAGTTCTTCATTGCTTCGTCAGAATGAACATTCTGAATGTCTCGGTGATGATGAATGGCGTTAAACCTGTGGCCAGTTCGAGGCCCAGCGTATTGCAAACTATCTTCTGAGGTTCTTCGATCCATCGCAAAAGTCCAACCTGTTGAACAAGATTCAAGATATTCGCCGAGACAGTAGGTATAAGGAGGTCGCTCGTATTCTTGACTAGATTATTTTCGGCTTTTATTGACTTCGTTTTGTTGTACGAAAAGAAATTATCTGGAAGTGTTTTTCCAACCGCGGCCTTGAAACACCATCCAGGGTCATCATCGCAGTCCTCTGTTTTGTAAGCTGTCAAAAGAACATTAAACTGGTACTTTGGGAGCTGAAAGAAAGACGAAGAGTACGAACACCAAAAGGCCCATCCAGCAGTCGCATTCCTATACACTTTCATCTGCTCCTCACAGAACTTCTTTTGAACGTCATGAGCGTCCTTATCTTTTGCCAAGCTCGATGGTGTGAGTGCGCATGACCATTCATCTACGACCAGATTCCGACGCTGTTTTGTAGAGACATCCACAAGTGATTTCGCGATAGCATCCTGGACGTCGACTGTAAGCTGAGTTCCAGACTCTTCCTGGTCGGACGGAGAAAAGACAAAATACGAATGGTGATCTTGCACAGTGAAGTCCTTCCTTGATACAACGTAGTTGGAGAATCGATTAAGGTCGAACCCGTCATGAAGATAGAGTGGAAGGTGGCTTGCAGCTTGTGAGCTTCCTCTCATGGCCTCAATGGCTCGAGTATCTAGCCATACTGTAAGTTCCCTGGCAATAGGCCTGTAATAAACAAACATACAAAAATCTTCCAAGACCGTTCCGGTATCATACTGTGGTTCGTTCAATAACTGGATGCCTACGATGTTATTGACGGTCGCTAACTGCTCTGCAAGAGATGTCAGCACCACGATCGTCTTGTCCATATTGCTTGATACGTTGAACAGGTTGGTTTGTCCGTCTGAGATACCAGAATGGGGCTGCCCATTCTGGCTGCCCACAGCGCCATGAAGATCGATAAGTACCCCTAACCCATGATCCCCAGCTTGATTGATAGCACGAAGAACACGAGGCCAGCAATCCGTGTAAACATCAGCGACAGATTCGAAGTCCGTTCCCTGCATATAATCTGGTCCAAGGTTCCAATACCCAATGGGCAGACGGACGGTGTTGATCCCGATGCCTGCCAAGTACTCAAAGTCGGAAGACTGGATAAAGGTATCCCAATGCTGTTCCAGAACAGCGCGAGCAGATTTTGTAGAACCCCATCCGCGCGCAATGTCGATCTCCGCGCTTTTTGTGCCAGACGCACATTTGAACACAGAAGGCGTCATCCAGTTCTCGTGTACAAACCTGTTGATATATGCACGGTTCAACTACACTCCTTTCTTATAGGGATGAGGAAAATGGAAAACTCACCACGATCCTAGATTCACCGATTGTTGCTGTCTGTATCTGAAAACATTTGCCGTCGTCTGATCGTACGGTGGAAAAGCCTGGCTTAGAATCGGCGGAGAGTCATACGATTGTTCCACGCAAGACGATGGATCTGCCTCCAAGCCTTTGATCTGCTTGTCACTCTTTCGTCGTTGTCGCAGAGTCACCGACTCTTTGCCCGCTCTCGGAAATGAACGAGAGAATTGTGCTACTGCAGCTTGAGAGCTCGAATTAGGAGCAAGTAGGGAACCAATTTCCTGAAGACTCGACCCAGGAGTAGGTTTGTATGCGACCGACTTCAAGTCATACGCGAAAAGAGCAGACAGCTTTGAGAAGTTCAAGTGGACCATAGTAGCCTATAAAGCAAAAGCAAGCAAAAAAGGGAAAAAGCCTAGGCCAACCAGGGCGTCCGTTGCAAACTTCCACTGGAAGAAGATCGTCACAGAAAGAAAGAGCTCTAGTCCTGGACGAATAAACGAGCGTTTCAGCCCAAAGCCACGAGCTGGAACAACTTTGAAAGTCTGCGCAGCACCTCGAAAACGCCTTTGTTTCACAGGCCTTCGGAAATTTGAAGCTGGCTGATTCAGATAATGCACGTCAGTATTTGTGAGTTTCATCCGATGCATCCACGATGATATCATTCGTCTGTTAGGCCGATTCGTCAGTATGCACACAAGAGCTATGAGCTGGTGGAAGGTCTTATGTGAAGTCAGCAACCAACTACCCGACCAGTCTCACGGTGTGATAGAGGGTGATAATTGATCTCAGAAAATCAAGATAGGCCAAGATTGCACTCAAAAAAGTACTATATTGCTTGGGTGTATATACAAAATGTATAAAATTTTAAAAGTCCTGAACATGCATGTGTGTATGTATGATGGGGGATATGATGATTGCGTGATGAAAAAATGTATCACAAGAGGGGAGGAGAAAAAATATAAGATTATTGTAATGTCGTCAAGGAACACCAGTAAAATTTATAGTGAAAGGGGAGCGTAAGCGGAAAAGGGGACGTGCACTACAATCCAAACTCTTCCGGACATTATGATGTTTTGTTTTTGGTAGGTTTCTCTCCTGCGCAACCTTCCCGACCCCGTGCGTACCGCCGAATGACAAATGGATAACGACCAGGTTCGAAGCCGCATTGGAGCAACGAAGAAGAGCCAACGCAACGAGGTAGGTTGGCAACAGAGGGAACAAGAGTACGAACACATGATGAACAAGATGCATCAAGGCTTGCGGAATTCGCACAGCACGGTATATATCGTGTTGAAAGCGGTATAGATCTCTTCCCTGACCTGAAGGTCGAGAGAAACAAAGGTGTCAGCGGATGGATTCGAACCGAGTCCACTGAATGTAAATAGAAGGCCGATTAGGCCTTCAAAAGACATCACCCACCCTCTAAAGCTACCGGTGTCCCAAAAGACAACGACGGTTTAGAGAATGTGGCATAGATGTCTTGAAAAGGAAAGGAGAAAGAAACTCACTTTAGCACCAGTCAAGACGATCTTGCCTGAAACAAAGATGAGCAACACAACCTTGGGCTTGATCATACGATAGATCAATCCAGGGAACAACTAAGAAAAAGATAAGCAAAGTACTTAAAGCATACGAGATGCAAAATTTACCTCTGGTTCGTAGCTGCTAAACTGTCCGTGGCTATAAGCCAGGCCCTCCAAGCGAATGGGGAACTTGACGTCGCAACTACCAACAATGTTCTGAATCTTGAACTCGGAGAACTTGGCGTCGAAACCAAGCTTCTGCACGATACGCGCGTATTTTCGCGACGCGAGCCGAGAATCGTCTTCAGACTTTGCACCCGTAACAACCATCTTTCCAGACGCGAAAATAAGAGCGGTCGTCTTGGGGTCGCGAATACGCATGATAACAGCTGCAAAACGCTAAACACATGCGAACAAACAACAACAGTTCGACATGTCGCGTGTTAGATAATAGTATATGTACCAACCTTGGGATTATACTCGGCATTCCTTGCGTGAAGAGCAATGGTCTTGAGATCGAGGCGGCAGTCAAGATTGACGGTGGCGACGATATTTTGGAGAGTGGGCACGATGCCTTCCACTGCAGTAATGTGTTGTTGTTCTAGGGTCAACGCGGCAGGAGTGGCGGGAACCTGAGACGCGGGTGGCGTCGAGGGCCCTGCGACTGCATTGGACGCGGCAGCAGGTACAGTGGCTGGTGGAGATGGTAGCTTTGACAAAGTCTGGGGTTGTGTATAGGAGTTGGACAAGGGAGAAGGCCCTGGAAGAGTTAGAGAGTTGGTGGATGGTTGAGTATTCTGGTATGTGCCACCAGAGGGTAAAGCTAGACCACCACTGGAGGGAATCTGCTGTGGCTGCTGGAACTGATATGGTTGCTGCTGCTGGTTGTTACGACCAAACGTAATCTGGCGAGCAGGGAGCGCAAAAGACATTTTTCAACAAAAAATAAAATTCTAGTGAAGCGTGGGAAAGTACAGTTGGGGGAAAGGAAGGATGTTTTCAACTTCCAACTCCCGCCTTATATACGTCTAAAAATTCAAACTCCGACATTCCGTTCGCCATTGTCTTACGTAACTCCTCTTGCTTTGTCTCCTCCAACCTCGCATGGCCCAGCATGGCCCCACTCTCCATGGTCCTCCTATCCTTTTGTTCATCATCGTTCACCGCTATCGCTTCTCTTCCGTCCATCAATATTAGCGTCGAAATTCTTTGATTTCCTCCTCAAAGGCATACACGAGCTGCATTCGGGCCACGCACTACTAGCAACCGCCCTGACAACCGCTATCAACCTGACAACTTGTTTGTGAACCGAAATCACATCCCCTTCCGCTCCCTCCTCTCTCCCTTGATTCTTTTCACCTCCTCGGGCACACATAACTCTCATTCTTGAAACACCCACTGGTCCCACAGACCTTCACCTATGACTACGTTTACCTCGCCAGTTCACTCGTGGTTCTTGACCGGCTATTCAAAACTGTTGGTCCGGTCTTCTGACTCACAGACAATGAACATGTGACTTTTTCAATGTTCTTTGCCTTCGTTTCTTTTCAGCCCAACATTCAATGTTCAACGTTGAAGCGTATCGACAGTTCAAGCATTTTATATGCCTGTAATGTTTTTTGGGCTTACCGAAAGTGTACCTCTTGCATTTCATAACCCCATCGATTAGCATTCCTATCGCCGCAAATGGCCGACATTCCCTGTGCTTCCATTCTCGCAACCTATCGCTTCAAAATCATTACCCTATATGGATTCATTTTCTCAAGTCAAGCTGTACAACATCAATCAAGCATCTCATCGATAAGATTAACAAACACAGTTCCCTGATAAACATGTGGTTCTTAAAGATGTAGGCGCTGGTGTTTTTAACTGCGTTTCTGACAGATATCCGTGTGCATCGCATTTTTCGTTGGTTGCAGCTAACCTATGTATATCTGTCGGCCGTAGGTGTTCCGCAGTGCACGCATAGCCACCATTCATAGTTTCCTTCAGTCTAATTCTAGCAGCGAAACGGAACTCGAAAAATTCATTGGACGACTTGAGTAACAGTTTTTTCCACTTTCGACCTGGCAAACGGACAGGGCCTGACAGAGCTCATGACAAGTTAGCACCTCGGGCGTCTCCTTTCCCTTGGCATCCCCGTTCATATGGATTTCATTAGAAAATTTAATCCATCAACAAACTGCCACATATCACTCTACTTGGAAGTTGGGCCGACGATGGCCGACGCCGCAAGGACTCGTAAGTTATCTTTTTCCTACAGGCTACACACGCCTTTTGGAGATGCTACTGCGGACTAATCCTTTTACATTATACTTAAATATGTATCCATGTTATCTCTATCTATTTCCCCAAAATAACATTCTACAAACGTCTTTTATCCAGACGGATCATATCATTGTTTCTTTATTCCATGGACCTAATTTAGTTTGCATCGGCTAAAGTACCGATCGCGAACTATGTAGGTGAAGTAAATTTAAACGTTTATGTTGTCAGTGCCCGATCATTCGTCGATACGCCACAGACAATCATTTTCCACTCCTTGAAATGATATAAGATGCAGACAAAGAAAACTTGTAGAGAGAAATGACTATTACTTAACAATCCGAAGTATATAGAGGGTATTTATGGTACTTGGACGGCATGCGATAGACCATTTGCAAAAAAGAAGACTTGATGAGAGATTAAGGGAAAGCAGGCGTGCGACAGAAAGAGCATGGTATGAAATGGACATGGGGATGTTTGGACAGGTATTACGGATATCGCGAAGAATAGGAAAGAAGAATGTCAAGTCCCAAAGGAAAAGAGAAACTACTATAGAAAGCGGGAGGAAAGGAAAGGAGCATACAAATCTATGGAAAGTTCTCCAGATCGCATTTAAACCCCAGCCACGATCCTAGAAAAGGAAGATTAAAGGGACGCGCGTCAGCTTGGAAGCACATGACATGACGGAGAGCGTTAATAGAAGAATGAAAAGGTGACGTACTCCTCTGCCTTGTTGAGCGCAGTTACCATTTGCAGTAGCTCCTTTCTCCGGCTGACAACGTAGTCGCTCTCCTTGAGGAGCTCATCCAGAACCTCCGGTTTATAAAGCTCCTGCAAAAGCTCCCTTTGCAAGTTCTCCTTGGAGTGGTTGACCAGAGTCAGAGAGATCGCTTTCGGTACCATATCAATCATCTCCCGTTTCACAATGTTGAAGTACGAGTGAATCAACAATTCTGTATAAAAAAAAAGCCATCACAATCAATGACGATTGAGAACGATGACGATGATGAGGAAAGGAAATGCAGAAAGGTAACAATCAGACTTCGCAGAAAATAAATGGACAAAAAAAATCACGCACTGATGACCTCAGTTTCCATGGTCTCTCTTTCGTTCAACTCATTCTGTGGCCGAATAGTAGGAGGGGGAGCTTCCATAGCGGCAACACCCTTCTTCTTAGGGCCTCCTTTTTGGGCAAAGAACGAACCAAAGAAGCCAGGATCTTCCTTCTTCACTTCGACATCCAGATCTTTGTTGTTGTTAACATTGGCTCTTGAATTCTTGGGGTCAACAGGAGCAGGTGGAGGTTTGCTCGCGGCTATACGATCGTTGACCAAGGCAGTGGCCTGTAATATCCTTCATTAAATTATGACCACTTGAATATGAGATTTTACATGCCCTGTGACCACCAATGAAATCGGGATGCGTCGTGTTGACATAGCAAGATTGCATGCTAAAAGACGTTCATGAGGGTCGTGCAATGGGTATATGTAAGAGCCTCGTTACGTACGCGACCATATCCAGCACCAGCTTATTCGTCGGGTTCATTGCATTCTTGAAGAAATTGACAACAACGGAGTTGAAGCGTTCTCTGAGCGCTGGATATCTCCGGAATGCTTGCTATGAGAGAAATACTCGTCAAACATATCGACGAGAGAGAAGAAAAGTCAACAAACTATTTTCCCCAGAAGTTGACCAAGAATTCGAATAAGTTCGTCGTACACCAACTGACAACACTTCAAACTGGGATCTTCCAGACGCTTGATCTGCTTCTTTACAATGACCTCAAAGGCCGCCGTTCCAACGAAAAGTGCCGGTGTTGAACCCTAATAAAGAAAATAAGAAGCGTTAGATATCCAAAAAAGTGCCAAACGAAATCGATAGACTTGCAGAAGAATTATACAGATATATCCTGATATCACCATCCTTGACTTGGTCAAATGGATCAATGCTCTTGATACCATTATTGAATAGCTCGTGGAAGACAAAACTAATTCTTGCTCCTCCTGACAGCTCATTCGACGATAATTCATTGCTATTACCGTCGATTGTGGTCCGGAACTCGGATGTGAATTCAGTGATGACCGAGAGCACGATGTTTCCAGAGTTTCCATCGCCCAAAGGTCCTCCGAGTGACATCAACTCAGTATTGTATTTTTGGAGGTTTTGTTGGATGCGGTTCTTGATGTCAGGCAGGGTGGCTCGAATGTGGTGCATGAGGATCTGTCAAGTGGTTTAGTCCGTCATGATTTGAGAATGAGAATAAGAACAAGAACAGACCATGTTGAGCTTTCTCGCCAGGAAAGGGGTGCCACAGAATTGAGCCTTGCCTTTGTAGGATGGGTGGTTCTCGAAGAATTCTCGTTCATTATCGAGAGCGGCACTGATGGCTTTGTTCTGTTCAATATCCCGCTGACCTCTGTTGACGACTGGAACGTAGCCTAATCGTAATGGGATAATTCGTCCAGCGAGAATATCAACAACGTCTGTTCCTTTGTCCCTGGATATATGGTCAACATAAAACAAAGTACAGAATCCGAAAGTGAAGGATTACGTACATCAAGTCAACCTTAGTCAAAACACCAATTGTTCTCGTTCCCTCAGGGTCTACCTCTCGCGCCATCTTCAAACCGTCCGAGTTCGCCAAATCAGTATTGGCAGCGGTAACGGCAAGAATGATACAAGCGGGTTTGGAGATGTATTTAAGCAACATGTCGCGAATCTGCTTTTCAATGTCGCGAGGTTGATCCCCAACAGGCACCTTTGTCAAGCCAGGAAGATCGACGAGAGTGAGCGTAAGGACATTCGGAGAGTATATACGCAGATTGATGGGTTGAGGGGAGATGCCTGCATTCTTGCCCGTCTTGGCTTCTGTATCCCGGACGATCTCATCGCGAATTTTGTGGAAATCGTAGAATTTGTCTCCAGGAAGGTGAAGGAATTCACCCCATTCGTCTACGTTGGCTTTACTGTCGCTTGTTCGGTCAACTCCATTCGCTAATTTCAGGTTGGATTAGGGTTGGCAATATGTTATGAGTTGCAATGCGATGCTTACTGCCATTAGTTCCAGCAGGTTTGTTGATTAGTTGGAGAACCTGGGATACAAATCAGCCACAATCCTTTCACGATAATTATAGTGGCATACCAAGGGGCGCCGTGTCACAATGCCTGTACCACGAGGCAAGAAATCACGACCAACAATGTTCTAGGAGCCAGACCTGCGATGAGCATCGGATACAGAATTCTTGACAATCAATTACATACCTCCAAAACACTACTCTTCCCGCTACTCTGACTACCGAGGACACATATTTGGGGTAAATCTATGTTCCCCTGTGCTTGTGTGCCAATAGAGGTAAAAACATCTTGCAACTTGTTGATAACGCCAACAATCTCTGTGCCAAGTCCTGCTGTTGAGGAGGCCATTTTCTAAAGGTGTGGTTTTGTGAAAATAGAAATGAAAGGAATGAGCAAGTAATTGCGATAAAAGAGAGGAAATGAGCCTTGCGGCGCAGCTCCAGCAGACTGTATATTGCGCAAGCTTGTGCCAAACAAAGATTATCATTTCGACCTCTGCCTTCAGAACTTCGGACTTCAACCATTCCGCAATTTTGTGGCCTGAACAAGCGACTGCGCACTGCCATGCCTTGTTGGAATACTCCATATAACCTTTCTGCTCACCTCGGATGTGACTAGGACTATAGTCATTGCCAAATTCATCCATTTGTTGAAGATAGGAGTCAGGGACAGTAACCATACAGTTAAAAAGTTTGCGGAATCTGTGTGGTGATGCCCAGTGAACTGTGATGCTCTGCGAGTATTCTTCGATCCCTCGAGCCTCACTTATGGGATCTAGTCACTCAGAAAAAAATAATGGGCAATGACAAGATATCAAGAATTTCTCTGCTAGCCGGCTCCTCTTTCCAGGGTTAAATTTAATCTCTCAACCTCAGCAGCATCTTCGGTTTGCACCTACCTTACGTGACTACTTCGGACGGTAGCTTGACATTTAGAATTACACAGATGGCGACGCCGAACTATCACATGACATAGCTTCCTCTTCTCTTCCACGAAACATACTTTCTCCCTACGAAGAAGCTGGGGCTTCGTTCTTGTTCACCTTTGTTTCCAGCACCCCGTGTTCATAGGCAACACAGTGCATCCCGGACCGACGATATTACGGGAAGCTCTGGTTTACTATAAAGCAGACTGTCAACGTTTCTCGAGTGCATGCCTCTTAATCTCTGATTCGTTGACCACCATGTTAATCAAGGCCCTAGTCGTTCTCGGTTTTTCGCACTTCTTCCCATTTGTACTGGCCGACTTGCCCCCGGAACTTTTCTCATCCGACATCCCTACCAAAGTATTGGCAACGTTCAAGGCGCTTCCAAGATCCATTCAATACCCCCAATATACCGACACCGGCCCTGGAAAGTGGCTTTATTTCTCCCCTAATACCTGGACATCTGGCTTTTTCCCAGTTACTGGTTATGCGCTGAACACACGGAAACAGTTGTGCGGAGCGACACCGGTCAATGGATTGAACAATGCAGATTGGTTGGATCTAGCGCGGTCTGCGAGTGATGGACTTCTATCGCTTAACGCAAATAACGGCATTGGGCATGACGTTGGGTTCATCAGTTATCCTTTTGTCGAGGAATTGGTGGTGTGAGCAAAGATCTTAAAATTGAGCTTGCGCCCTTTTATAACATCGCCCTGACGGACGCACATAGAAATCCGAAAAACCAAACAGCAATTGATGCCGTCAATAAGTTTGCAAGTATGCTGGCAGCGCGTTTCAATCCAGTTGTCGGTTGCACACGAAGTTGGGACACAACGGATCCTACAGATTTTCAGGTGCGTGGGATGTTTCATGTACATCTATGAACGCTGCCTCATGCCATTCACTACACAGGTCATCATTGACAACATGATGAATCTCGAAGTGCTTTTCCATTCGGCTGAACTGACAGGAAATTCCACACTCCGAAAAATAGCCACTACTCATGCGGACACCACTATGAAGAACCATATCCGGGACGATGGTGCGTGTTCTTCGTTAGAATAATGTTTTCTGGGCAAGAAACCGTCTAAACTTAGCTCTTTGATTAGGGTCCACATGGCATGTTGTCGAATACAATTCTACGACTGGTCTCGTTATCAAGAAGAGGACTGCTCAAGGATTCTCTGACAGTAGCACGTGGTCGCGAGGACAGGCGTGGGGTATCTATGGGTTTGCTAACAGTAAGTTCCCCCCTTTGTATGGTTTCCCTTTACCTCGTCAGTTTCTCAAACATCTTTGGGATTAGTGTATAAATTTACCAATGACACAAACTATCTGGAAACATCACGAAGGCTAGCAACATACTTTTTGACAAATATTCCTTCAGATGGCATCGTACCCTGGTCAGTATTTCATCTTTCTACAAATCCGGGTAAAGGTTGCTACACACTATATCTCTTGTGACTGATACTCCTATACCATCAGGGATTTCAACGCTCCCCTGAGTCCTCCACCGCGTCCAGCAGACTCATCGGCTGCTACCATTGCTGTCACCGGCTTGTTACTTCTCGCTCAACAAGAAACTACGCAAACTGCGAAACAGCAATGGATTGATGGGGCTTTCAACATCCTGAACAACATTACCGCATTAGCTTGGAATCCATCCTGGCAAAGTTTACTTTCTAACGGAACTGTCAATGAACCGGCAGATAACTTTTTAACCGGTATCGTCTATGGTCAGCATCTTTAATTACTCTTTTAACGAGTTTTGAGGAATTCGGATATCGCGCATTTTCTAGGTGATTACTACTTCATAAAGGCAGGGAACGACCTTGTTACAATGGGATTGGCGTCTTGCAAGGACGTTATAGGATCGAGTAATACTGCTAGTACTTCCGATCCGGCCATCTCTCCAACCCAATCGTCTGCAGCTGGGAGATTATCTCTTTTTAATTGTTGATATTAATGAATCAGGATGACCAGCCTCTCAGATTTTAGAGGTAACGGAACCTGTCTTGGAAATGATATGATTGCAGTAGGTTCGGATTATCGACCTTCTAGTACCCTATCTTAATTTGGCCTATTTCATGCGACCATACCTCTTCTCAAAGCGTCTTTGTCCCGGTCGACGAATCACGACGGGTAGCAAAGTAGCTAATGAATATTCATTAGAGATGGCCTAGGTCTGCATGCAACACCATGAACTTAAATATAACTTCTAGATAACGTATAATGACGTTTTTCGAAGTGTGTATCCCGAGTATGACCAAATTGGCTACCTGAGTGAATGCACCGGATTCTTAAGACAGGTATAGTCTGTATAAAATAAGTTATTCTGAAATAACAAAAATTGGGGGAAATTTCCTTGCAGGCGTTGCGATCGTCAAGGGAGTATTGAAAGCAGTGAGATTCTATGCCTGACTATTCAGACACTTCCGTTGACGGTTAGATCGGAGACCCTGGCAAACGTTTCAAGAAAGGGCTGTTGTAGAGGCGACCGGAACTGGCCAGCACGGGTGCTTTTGGACGGGGGTTGCGCGACACGATTTTGATGCCAATGCTCATGCTACATACATTACATCGGAACTGCTTGCAAGATCGATGGAGTCGATGGTCCACGGAGAAATTTGCCGCCGTGAGAATAACGAATTAATGGTTATTGTAAGAGATCCAAGGAGTACAACAGTTCAGACAATTTAAGCGTCTAATGATATCTAACCGTAGTTGAGACGGAAGATATCGTTGAATCTGGACAGGAAAAATATTAGATAGGATCGTATGGAAGATCGATGGAGATGCTTACACATAGTAGGTAGTGCCTTCAGGAATAAGTTGGAAAACCTGGCTGAAGTTCAAAGGGTTCTCCGAATCATCGACCTAAACGCAATGTAAGATGGCTGAAGATAGATCCAAAGGGGTAGGCCGTACAAGGAGGAGCCCCGTTACGCTGACGATGAGACTGGAGACAGCAGGGGAAGATGGCTGGGCGTCCAGGGTAGTAACCTTGTGCTGCACCTTCGCGAAAGGGAGGGCCTGCAAAGGATGAGATGTTAGTTATTTTGCAGAAATAGCAGAGATTTGGAAGCACCTCAAGCTTCTCAATAATAGCAACAGCACCTTGGATGGGAATTCCCTCAAAGGTGAGCATGGAGTTGTCGCGCTTGAAAATCAAGGAGAAGATCAGACGCGATTTTGAGTTTCAGAGAGAAAGAAAGGGACTGACATAGAGAGCTTTGAGATTGGCGCGGCCCTCAGAAAAGGTCTTGTAGTAGTAGTCGACGAACTGCTTTGCGATGGTGCTGATGTCTGCCATGGTTGTTGATGTTGGTCCGTTTGAAGTCAGAGATAGATTCGAGTTTGAAGAAAGTGTCGCACGTGACCCTGCAGTGGGTGGTTGTCGCCAAGTGGACGGACTGTTCTTAGTCTTGACTTGAACGGATTTTATAACATAACATACTTACCTCTTGACTATAATATGTCCACGTTTTCAACAGATCTGGCACGTCCAGCGGTGCGCCGCAAATCGTCTGCACAAAACCTTCTTTCTTCATTCAAGACGTCAACCGCTTCTTCATCCTCGTCCCCGGCTGTGCCTCCGCCTTTGAACCTCTCTTCCGTCTCTGCCATGAATTCCACCACCTTGTCCTTTTCTTCTGCAGCCACTCCGACCGCAACCACTCCTTTGCAACGTGAATGGGATGCACAGTCGCTTCACTCCGACACTGTTGGGTCAAGCCTGGCAGGTGCACAGAGCCCGCCCCTGGGTCAGGGCACGTCTATCGACTTGCTCAGAGAGCTTGTTCAGAAGAGAATCACCACTTTGACATATCTTAGGAACATCCATGAAGGGTGCGTCTAGCACCACTCGACCGTCTTGCCTTGTTCTTGATCATGATACCTTTTCCCTCCAGACGCAGCCACTGGTTTCATACCATCCAGATCTCGCGTGCTGAATTGGACAGGGTATTTAATAACAACAATGTAGCCATTAAAAAACGGTACGACATTTATCTTCGCGATGCCATATTGCGTAGTATTAATGAATCTTCAGGACAAATCGTTTTGCCATCCTTGGACTGTCCTTATCAACACTTTTGGATATTAACCAACCCCTCGACCTACTTCGTGGGCTAATGATCACTATAACGGAATACGATCAATCTAAGGAAGAAGGCGATAATAAATCACGAATAGTGCGTCCTTTTAAGACTCACATACCGCATCATGGAAAGTAACCACGATTGCATCAGCGACTATTCAAGGGCAAGGGCTTGAAAAGGGGCACATCAGGAATACCTGAATTTACTGGATCGTACGTTGATAATCCCACAGACGCATCCAACCTACTATCCCCTTCAATTGTAAGCATCCCCCACGCTTCACTCGTACGTGCAATAATTTACACAGCCTTGAAGCCTTTCCCCTTAGATTACCATCAAACATTACTTTCTTTACTTGACGTTCTATCTGAAGTCTACAACAAAATTTCAAAAGTTCTCGGCCCATCTCCTTTTCCCAACCCACAGCAGCAGATGATGGGCCCTCTGGGTCTGCTGGCCCCGCACCCTGGCGTTTCGTACCTGTTCCCCTCGGAGATCACCCCTTCAAATACTCTAGGAGGGTTTAACACAAACAACAATCCGAATCACCAGTCCAATCCGAACCTTCATCAACCATCATATCCGCCGAATAGTTTCTCAGGCCCACCGGAAACTGAGATGAGTGGGAGCCTGTGGGGAATCGCAAACCCCAGTTCTGGGCCTATGGGCGGCGGATCCATTACCGGTCAGCCTGCTCCAGGGTGGTCAAGCTCTTTGGGTGATTTGGTGGTGAAGATTGATAGTAAACTGAAGGTGCGTATTTCTGAATAATAGATTTGTTGCGGTCTTACTAAACCATGAATAACATAAGAAAATAACAACAATCTTACTCAAGGAGCTTGACGATCTTGCGCGCGCAGGGATCAAAGATGAGCTGGCGTCTTTAGATCCCTTACTGCGAAATATCAACGGAGCCGGCGGGATTGGGCAAGTTCTCTACGATTTCGAGGGCATGTAAGGAAGTGCCCTCGATAGAATCCGTGCGATTGTCGCGAGGATTTATTAACGGTCCGCGCGAGTGTCGCGTAGGATTTCGTGGTCGTTTCTCTCCTTTTTTATAGCAGTCCTTCTGGAATGTTTATATTCTCCTTCTGATGGGCAGACATCACTCTTGGTTCCCATCTCATCCCCCAGGAGGCATTGCATGCCGATACCCTCAGTCAACCTACAGCAGCTCCGATACTTGGCTTGATGTAGTACATACTTCAGAGGGCTGCCTTTCGTTCATGTGTGTCGCATGGGGCAGAACTACACCCAACGCACGTTGTAAATCCCTGACGGCCGATACCATTTCGACCTTCTATATTATGGCAAACCGAAGCACGGGATTACATCTTATTCCAATATCATATCAATGCTCACCGGACACACTTCGATCCCGAGCCAAATTATTCTCAGGTGGATTATCGACGCCATCATTCTTATTCTTAGAACACATGGGCGGGACGACTACAGATTGTGGCCATGGTTTATTGATCTTCTAGCTGGCGGCCGCGTTTTAGGGCAGGTGGAGGGGTGGCATATCTGTGCATCATATACTGCAAGTGGGGATGTGCAGCGGATCGTCATCGTGGATTTTGTACTATATCTTGTCGACCGCTATGTCCCCTGTTTTGTAATCTGTGGAAGAAATACATATGTTGGCCCTGTACACTGGCGAGGCGCTGTGCATTGGCATAACATCGATTTGGCCGGAGATATCAAAAACATCATATTATTTAATGAGGGGTGTGTACTTGAAAAGCGAGAATATATTTGTCATAGAGAATATATGTGCTGGGTTAATGAAATGATTGGATCGTCGTGTATATTGCATCAGCATAGTGCAAAAGGATTCGGAAAACGTTGACGCTTTATTTGCAAGCGCACGCCCCGGACTGACAGCCACACCTATTAAATCAGAGTGCCTTTTAGATTCAGTCGTCACTGGGCTCGATAAACGAGAAATTCTTGCGTACGTTGTGGTACATTTGCAGTCCGTTTGACCGCAGGCGGCGCTCAGAGGAATAGAACTCGTCTATGGCAATGGAAGAGATGAGTGTGAATGTGTATTGATATAAATGTCAATCCTACAGAGTGCATCTCGAGGGGATGGGATGAGTCGTCAGTGGTTGGAACTGAGTTGGACTAGGATGTAGTTTGAGGAGCGAAAGACATGAAAAGGTGGCTTATATACTTCTGTATGGTCTATCACGGTCTGGAAGAGTCTGTGCGCGCAGAAGCTCACAAATGAGACACCATACAAAGATACTTTGAAGCCTTCAGATAAGCTCAGATTTCGTGGAAAGCCCATGAAGATAGTGTTCATGAGTCGGATAAGCCGAAATATGCTGACAGAGAGACTCAAGAGCTGGCCAGAATAGCCAGATAGCGAATTATATGCTATGTTCCCTGGTGACTTGAGCATAGCTGACATCCTATGGTGCAGATCAATGAGCCTTTTGTAAGATCTCATGGGTCCGTTATCAGAGAACAAGCACCTGGATTGTGCCAGAACTGGGCCTACGAAGTTTATCTGAAGATCTAGGCAGCATGTTCGTATCCTGCATGATAATTTATTTATCATCTTCTTCTCGAAAGGTCCCTCAAAACCCAAGAGGGGTCAAAAAGGTAAATGATAAGTTGGTACCGATGACCACGTTCAATACAAAGTTCCCTGTCCAACAGAGAAAAACACCTTTTCCAGGAGAAACGTACGACCAAGAACAAATTTGCCTAGAGACATGGTGAGGGTTGTTTCACCAAGTTGGCGTTGGCTATAACCACCCGGCGTCTAAATTTGTTAGAATATGGCCCTATAATGGGATAAAACTATGGGGAAACCCCCTTTCTCAGGATTTCTCCGGTTTTTTGGAGAAACCCTTCCGAAAGTCTACCCCAAATGGAACCGGTCGGTGATTAGTCAGGGTACTGTGTGACGCCCCAAAAATAAATATACAAAGTTCTCATTGCGTCCGAGTCAACTCCATGCCCATCTCCAATCCAATCGACTTCAATTTCTGCTGTAGGCTAAATGTCAATATTTCTCATAGTAATGGATTATCTACATATATGGATACTACTTAACAGGTGAATTTGAGGTGAATAGCTTGAAATTGAGCAATGATTGATGAGTGCTTGTCATGATTGACTCATGGTCAACGCTACCCCCTTATATACACCTGACATGTACCTTTTCTTGTTTAGATCTTCACTCCCTCTTGCTGGCTCATTATAGACTCCCCTGGGCATTGTTCCCTGGATGATTTTTCTCATTAGATCCTTCTTTGTCTACATACTTTGTATTCTTCAGCATTGTCAAATGAACACAAATTTCCTTGCCTCTCCAATCTTATAGTTTTTTCTTGTTTGACACAGCAGGCATTGGCTTATAAATTCTGAGAATATATAAGCCAATGCCCGCGGTGTGATCAGACTTGCTTTGGTTTATTCAACAACTTGGTCGCATCTTGACGAGCAGTGGCACCTATGAGCCGTAGGGTACATCACATATATCGAAGTCTGTCTAGGAGAGACTAAGTGGCACCATGTTTTCTCCAAATTATCCGGCCATTCCTTGACAAAAGCTGTTTAAGTGTAATCTACGTCGAATATATCCTAACTAGGACGTATTTTTACGCAACATATTAAATTTTCATAGTTATGTGCTGTTTTAGGGAAATAAAACAAGTACAAATCTAAATTGATATTGGAAATGGGTCAAATGCGAACCTTGTTCTGAAAAACTGTGCAGCTCACCGGAAGGATGCAGGTGGCCAGCAGCCTCTACGCTTCCTCTCTACCTCATTCACATTACCATTCATATTATCAATTACCATCAGGTTTATCCATAGCTTACTGTCATTCAAAATCTGTTTATTGATTTCCTCCCAGGGCCTCAAGATCATGAACTTAAGCGTCAATATCTCACTCTGCTACCACCTCAGCAAATCATCGAGATTTGTCTGACATTTGACATACATGTTCCTCCTTATATTAAGAGTACAGTATGGCCACCAGATATCAATGCTGCCATTGCAGGATTGCAAAATGTCGCACAACCTTCAGCTGAACAGGCAGCGGAAGAAACTCCAAAAGAAGGCGAACCAGCAGTCATGGACTCGTTAAAATCCCCATCTAGATCAGAATCTACTGCAGCGGTTCAGGATGTCATTCCTTCAACAGAACCACAGCCTCCAGATAAAGAGGCGCCCCCGACGGCTCCCGATCCATCCACATCCACGACCCCTTCCATCCCTGCAGCCGAATCTCCTGCATCACCTCTCGCTCAAACCGCCCCAAGTACCTCATCTACCGCTCCTGAACCTGCTCAACCCGCTGCTTCTGCTGCTTCTGCAGCACCTATACCTCCCCATCCACAATATCCTCATCAACCGTACGGTTATGGCCATCACCCACACCCACAAGCTACATATCCTATCTCTCCCTACTATGCTCAACCTTCAGGTGGCTACTCATATCCGTACGGTCCCTATGCGAATCCTATGCAAAATGCTTATCATCCCCAACCGCCTGCTGCTTACCCGCCCCAGCCATCGTTATACAACGGTATGGTTCCGATTTCACACTCGATTCAGCAGCAGCAGCAGCAGCAAGATGTCGTTGGTGGGACAGACGATCTTCCGAGTTATGAGGAGATGATTGTCGAGGCTCTGACTGGTTGCTCGGATCCTGAGGGCTGGGCGCCAAAGGTTCTTTTCTCATGGATGGCTTCGAGATATCCTCTACAGTCAGAATTTTAGGCCATCTGCAGGTCAAGCTCTTCAGAAGGCATATAAACGTGGTCGATTCGAGAAAAGCTCAAATGGAAAGTACCGGTTAAATCCTACTTGGGAAGGGGGCAATGTAAGTATTTTTTCTCATCATAGAGCGCCGTTGTTGACATCTTTAGACTACCCGTCGGACCACTCGTCGCCCGCAAACCCAAAATGCCCAATCAGCTCCCAGTACATCCACACCAGCACCACCATTCACACACGCGCCTCTCGTGCATCATCATCATGGCCATCCCGCAACAACTACATCACAACCCGCCGCTCAACCACCTTATCCATCTCAGCCCTATGGTTATCCTCCTTATTCACATGTGGGCTATCCCTGTTACCCCGCCCAGCCTGCTCCATCTACATCGACTGCACCTAGCACCATCCCCGGTGCTCCTACTGCACCAGTCACGAACAAAACCCCTGCTGCAGCTACTTTATCTGCTACAGAAACTGACTCTGCTGATGCGTACGAGGCTGCTCAGAACATCCTCAGCGCAATCAACTTCGGGAGTATGTATCAATTACCACCAAAGGAGCGACAAAAAGATAGTCAGGCTAGAGACGAGCATTCTTCTACTGAAACTACTGATGATGTGACTGATAACGGAGTTGAGCACCTGCTGTCCCATGTACAGGCCATGCTGGCCAGTAATGCTGCCGCCTCTCAGTCGGGATCTGCAGCCCCGACTTCGGTGCATGCACCACCACCTCAGACTTCGAATGATGGTTCCACGGAGGATCCTCGTGCTGAGCTACAGGCCCAACTCGCTCTTCTAGCCGCGCAGCTCGTCGAGCTTGCTCAGGCAGAAGAACATGCGTTTGAAGGGCAGGTTCCTCAGCCTGCTGCTGCTGGTACCATACCGACACATAACCCTCCTACCCCTGAATCTATACCCGTATTTCAGCCTCCACCTCCACCTCCACCTCCTGTTGTTCCTGCCACTCCCGCTACTTACATCCACGCACCTACCGCATCTACGCCTTCGATGGCACCTCGAATTGCCGATATGACTAATGACGACATCCCTGATCCTATGCCTGAGGAAGACGACAGCGACGATGATGACATGGAAGAGATTATTTAGACATATCACTCTACAAAATTACTTTATATCCTTTACGATTACTCTACTAAACCTCCATCAGTCGTGTTTACCTTTTCTCTCTTTTTGTTGTCATGGATCTCATTGCAGGGCTTTATAAGATATAAGGGTTCTCCATCGTATATCATGTCCAGCTAAAAGGACGTGCAAATTCTTATTACAACCTGTGTAGAAATTAGTGCAATTATTTGTTGTTCTGTTGTTGTTCGGTTTGTTGTTCGACGATAATTACTATTTTCAACATTCTCAGGCTGTCAAGTGAACCTCTTATCCTCTTACTTGTACACATAAGGCAGTGAGCACAGGCTCAACAGGCACAGGTTCTCAGAATCAACCCACGCCTGGATATAAAGGCGCCAATGCATTCTGTCAACATGCTGCACTATCTGAACCTCGCTTTTTCGTTGTCCCAACTGAAGCTTAACCACTATGGATGTTCATGAGATGTTTTCCCATCCTGAGGTGGAAATGATGGTCAAAATCTCTGGCACTCCGTGGAAATATGAGTACATGGCCAACGAAACTTCTTTGACTGTCCTCGAGCTGTACAGCGACAACACGACTCTTATAGAGAGTATGGACAAGGAAGCCTTTGCAATTTACTGTGGAACACGGGTAAGTCCCTGTGTTTGCTCTGTAAGACTACCAATTGGGCTCTACTCACAATTGTACCGCAGAATTGCAACCTGAGGTTGGATCACCCTGATGGTCCACTATTGCGTGTCATGTGCGAATCTGTCTAATATTCAAGCAAACCCAGTCATCATAACACTTGTTATTCTTGATCATTTGCAGTTTTGCAGAACCGTTATATCTTCCACCACCTTCCAACTTTGCGATACCTCCGAGTAGGAGGAACGACAACGATAATACAGCACTTTTATTGCATTACCACTTCAACGTACCCATGCTATTCTTCCGCGATCAGGCACCGGTTGCGACTTACCTTACAATTGGAAACGCCATGTTCGTTCGTAGAAACTCTCAAGGAGAGCTGGATCGCCTCGGTAAGGACCAGACCTGCTTCATTTCGTCATCCTTTATCTTGCCTTTATCGATAAATGGGTTTGAATTTTATCTTTAGATGGATATTATCAGTACTGCTCGGAGAAGGAAGACCGGAAACCAACTCATACATGGTTCTCGCATAGTTTTGAGCCCAAGAAAAAGGCTGCAAATTATATTATTCACCGGTGTCCAAAAGAGACAATGAAGCTTATTCGCCAGTGTGCAGAGGGATCAAATCCATCCATCCTTGCACGACCTTTCGCAATCGATGCATTCCTTCTTAACCATCTGATAATGGAAATCAATACGATGGTGATTGAACCTCGAGCAACTCTTCTCAGCATTGTAGGCAACCCCTTTCTTCTGCCTCTGTCATAGGAGATTTACATTCTTGCCATACTCAAGGAAAGGCGCGTATTTACGCACGAGAAGGTCAAAAATGTTTCGGAGCTACATCGTGTAGCCCGCGACGTCCGCTTCATTAAAGATACTGTCGGGGCACTTCTGGAAACGCTGGATAATGTTATTTCAGCGCAAAAGCACCACATGTCGTTGGTTGAGATGGGTCATCAAGTCCTTGATCCGGACAGAGAATCTGTTCGAGACTCCCTGTCTCTCTTGAGATCGAAGGCAAACTCTATAATGCGCGAGGTGACGAGTCTTGAAGGACGAGCATCTCTGAAAATCGATTTAGAATATAATCTGGAGAACCAGCAAGACAGCCGGACCAACCTAAGGATCGCTCGTTTGACAACTGATATCGCAGCTGCTTCTCAGAAAGATAGCTCATCTATGATCACGTAGGGTCTTCTGTTGGTCAATCATAGGCTGGTATTAACCCACAAATTTAAGGATGGCTGCTGTTACTATGTTCTTTCTGCCAGGGACATTCGTCTCGGTATGTTGTTCAGTGCCTGTTCTAGTTTCAAGTGTTGACTTCAGACGGTTCCTTCACTTGCAGGCCTTTTTAGCATGATCTTTTTAATCCACAACAAACCGACACTGGGCTGGGTAAAATATCAGTTGCACCCCAGTGGTGGCTCTTTCCAGTCATAACGATCCCGCTAACGATCCTCGTGTTCTTCGTCTGGATAGTATGGAAAAGGCAGAGAAACGTCAATAAAGACTTAGCTGATTTCCATAAGGAATCTGAGGAAGAAAAGGCTCTGCTGCCGAGACCCAGTTAGAAGGGTGATTGACTCTTACGAGTATACACATATGACTAGACGCCTTTTATATGCATGCAACGCTGCGCATTCAGATATTGCCGGGCCAACATTGACCTTAATTTTCTTCCAGTTTGTAGTTATTCTAATTGCTCCATTTCCCTCACTTGACCTTCCCATTGCATCCTCGCCAAAACGCATTTATCGTCAAAAGCACATTTCTTTCTTTGTTAATAGGGATCAATGTACTAAACATATGTAACTAGCTATTTAAATACCCATACCAGCCAATGATCAGGACATTAGGGATATTGATATCAGAAAGATGCTGAAGATGAGCGTACACATTTACAAAGCGGCAATGAGAGCATTATATGCAGCCTTAGGTCTGTAATTTGCGTCAAAGAGAAGAGGATTGGTGCTTGCGCGCCACGAGTCCTAGTTGGAAAAGGACAGTGATGAGAATGAGGATGTAGGCGGATAATAACGTGTCACTTACGGTGTCCCTAACCCCCATGAGGTGATAGCTTCGCAAGCAGCCGTGTTCAAACAGGCCCTAAGGACAGTCACGTAATCGTTGGCGGCACCACCAGCGATGTCAAGCTCAGTGATTGCGACTTCAAGGCCTGTGCTTGCAAGCGCAGTAAGAGCTGCCTGCGCGCCTCCGGCTCCTCCAGCCTGATGGTTGAAAGATAAACCTGTTTTCCATAAATTTGGATAAATAAATTGGCTTACACTGAGATGCATTTGTGTGCCGACACCATCGATCAGTCTGCCTGAAGCATTGACGCGTTTGACCAGGTTAACGATTCCCTGAGTTTTGGCGTTGTTGGAATCGAGGTTGTAGTCGTTGATATAAAGCCTTGCAAAGATAATTAAGTTGGTTGGGGTGTGGTATAAAACATTGATGTTGATGTCTTACTTAGCGGTTTTATCTGCGGCACGCGCTGCGTTGAAGGCAATCGCAACGAAAGACTAACATAGTGTTAGACTCTCAAGAACTGTTCATCATGATAAAAATGGAAATACCTCTCCGAGGACGTTAGAAAATACACTTGAACGAAGGGATCCATCCTCGTTAAGGATTTCACTGGTACCTGGATGAGTAATGCTAGGCATATGTGAAGAAAACACCCACTTGACGACGTCCCACTAGTCGTATCACCTAAGTTCAGACCTGAAGCTTTGTCACAAGAAACTAGGACTTACAGCTGTGAAGCATGTCAGATGATTTCGGCGAGCAAAATTGATAACACCAACCATAGAGCTTCCCCGCATAACGTCCAGCGACGTTAGAGATATGGTTTTGGATAACAGAAGTCTAGTGGATGAAGGTCAGTCGACTTAATCATAAATGAAACCACGCTTCAACAGACCAGAGTGTTCCTATCGTTAATCTGAGATGCCCAAGAAGGTAGCTGAGAATGCCAGACTAGTATATTGATTGAGAAAAAAGTGTCGAAAAAGAGAGGAGAGATCTACCGAGAGTATGGCCCCGGATGAGTTTCCCATTGGAAACTGCCCAGTTAACAAGCGCATCGGCGCCACTGAACGAGAACGATCCTCGGGAAGCTAAATAGTATATAAGTTGATGCTTTCCAAAGAAAAGAGGGGATACAAACGTTCGATAGCATCCCACTAACGAAGATGATGTATCATAAATAACATAATTTCGTTATTCGATCGAAACCGAAAGCAAGCTCACTTTCATGGAGTTTTCCTGAGGTAGAAAAAACAAGCTGTTAACGCACAAATCTGAAATATGCTATAAACTTGGATTTACAGGTGTAAGCTGGCCAAAGTCAGACTTAATAATGGCGGTGTTGGCTGGATTTAAATTACGTGAGTCGAGATCGGCGCAACCACAGCAATCATTAAATGTTTACCTGCATTGTTCAATAAGGAGGAATCTGCGCAAGTACCCTGCCGGCCAGCGTTAGTCATAATACAGATTGATTGACTGCGCATACCCAGAACTTCTTGCCACGAGCAACGAATTTACCATTAAGACCACTTCCTGGGTTCGTAGGAATTGGCGTTGTTGACGTGACAGTCGTCGAGCTGCCAGGATTGAAAGTTGTAGTTGGAACTGGGGAGCCTCCAGGTTGGCACCTAAAAGGACTCGTTCATGCAATTCCGAACTTTGAGAGAATATCACATTTACTGAGAATAGTAATCATTGACGAAGATGCAAGTTGTTCCGGCATCACCTTCAATAGCAAAATGATAATTAAAATTTTAGTGCGATCCAGTGTACGTGAAACCAACTTACAGACGGTCTAATAAAAAGAATGAAAGTCAGCATAATCAAGATTGGGAAATTTTACAACATACGCTGCCGGTATAGTTGATGCCAGCACCTGAGGAGGCCATGATAATTAACACAAGTTCAACTCAAAAGTAGAAGATCGTACGTACATTGACCCCAGACAGGAACAGCAATAGCCTGCTGAACAATGACAGCCACGGTCACAAAAGCAAGAAGTTTAGACATGGGAGAACACGACAAGTAAAACAAGATGTCTTTGGCATAATCGTCAGCCTCAGCTTTTTATCAGAGAGGGCATAGAGACCGTCGATATTAATCCGATATTTCGTGTTGCACAATGGTCAGGAGGCCAAGACGCAGGAGCGTCTGTAAACACCAGACACTGAGGGAGTGGAGAAAGTCTCTTCCATAGAGACGGTTGAACTTCGCATCTTCTCGTATAAATCCGCATGTTTTGTACTCTTATTTCATCACAGAAGAAGTCAGGCGGGAATGCGCTAGAATACTCCATAGACGAGATATGCCAAGGGTGGCCAAGAGCACAGGTTGAGTGCCATTCACGATTCACGAGTTTTGAGTTCGATAAGATCCTCGCAAGGTGCGAGCAGTTGACGCCGACAGTGTATCCTATAAATGCCTGAGTGCATATATCAGTCTATAGAAATTTTAACTTAAGACTATTCGAGATTCTCCAACCTTTCCTCAACCTAGGGTAACGGTAATTTATTTTAAGCACAGTTGTCAATGCGGTGACTATATGTTTCGGAATAACATTGTTGAATTCAGCAGGAAAGGCGTTTCAGGGCGTTTCTCCAGTGATGTCCGTCCGCAATATGCTCAAAGTGAGCTTTAGAGCTGCCACGTTGTCACCGTTCATTATGTAAGTTATTTCGTGAGTTATGAATAGCGCAGAAGACATTTAACGGGCGTCTAAGTTAGAGTATAGTGCCGCAAAAGATGCTGTTGTGAGTTCTAGTAGAGCCTTTGATTCCGGCAAGCTCATTTGAAGTCACGAAAAGTGCGGTAGTCTGAGGCAAACGCACTTCCCGCTTGTACCCGTGCCACGGGCCGCTTTCAATTCTATAGATTTGCCAAGTAATGTTGACAGGTCAAGCCAAGGGACGAGCGTGTATCAGACTGCCTGGCGTACATCGAGTTGGCACGAGAGCAAAGACTTCTCCGAGTATGAAGCTTCGCACCATACATCCCGAGAAATGAAGTCCGGCAAGAAAATCCGAGAAGAGGGTAACTTTGGCGAACAACTGAAGACGGATGAACCAAGAAAGCAACGCATTGCAGATGGACGATATCCTTAAACAAGTCAACAGCCTAAAGTCTCAGGGTCATATTGTGTGTGACAAATTTGTAACGGTATTCCCGTGATGTGACACCCACGACTCTGAACGCGCTTCACAGGCTTGAAGAATTCCGTTGAAACTTCCGTCGACGCAAGGAAGATAATATTTCTCCTTTGGAATGCTAGCGATTGACATCTTACACTCTATATAATCTATCTGCACAACAAACTAGACCTTACAAAATGAATTTCTTTTCTGAAGATGTGCCTGACCCCACAGACTTTCCTCCCCAGACTATCGCACCAGGTCTACGAACGCTGGACGGTTCATTTCGCTGTGATATATGTGGGGAACTATATGATGCACCTGTCACCATTGCGTGTGGGCACTGCTTCTGTTCGGTAGTGCGTGTTCTTTCTCTCGCACAATTGCACATCAACTGACAGTAGCCGTTTTGCATTGCTAGTGCATTAGAACGTCTTTCTCCAATAAGCAGGAATGTCCAACATGTCGAAAGTCCACAAACGAGGCTCACATACGCCCCAATCCAGTTTTAGAAAGTGTTATATCTGCATGGAAGGAAGCAAGGTCCGTCCCAGATACGGATATGAAACCCATCGCACTCACCTGACACCCTTTACGTCGGTTAGGCCTTTCGTTTTACGACTGACCAAACGCGAAGACCCGCGTGCCAAAGATATAGGTGCTTCTCGGAAACGAAAAAGGACGGCTGAAAATGCATCCAGTTCCAGCTCTATGATGGAGAATACCCCAGGCCCTTCTCGGGACCTTTTATCACCAACTCCTACTCGTCAACTAAAGGCCAAATCCCCTTTAAAGGCGAAGAAGTCAAAGGAACAAAGTCACGATGATGTAGAACTCAATCTGGCTCCGAGCTGGGATGCCGAAGAAGAGCTAGTACCTCAGTCATCAAAGCTTGCTCCAAGAAGTCTATTCATTTTTCTTGTTTCATAAGGGAAGTACTGACATGCACTCTTAGATGCCGATTTTGTTACCTGTCCTATGTGTCAAAAGCTAATGCCTTACCGCGAACTCAATATCCACCTAGACAACCAATGCAAAGACATCGCATCTCATGACACTGCGGCAAAGTCATGGTCAATGCTCATGGGCAGAGGCAAAAATAGTCAACAAAAAGGAAAGCACAAGTATGTAACAAGATTCTCTCAGCATGTTATCAGGGCTAACTCTGAAGGTCACATAGGAAGAAGGAATCTGATAGTGATGATGAATACCCCCTTGCTCTTACGACATACACTACTCTGAAGGACAAGCAATTAAAGGATATGCTTATCGAGCAGGAGCTGCCAACAACGGGAACCCGGTCACATTGGGAACAACGCCACCGACAGTATGCATTTCCAACGGCCTTTCTCAAAATATATACTCACAAAGGCCGTGATACGCAGGTGGATAACATTGTATAACGCAAATTTAGACAAATCTAAGCCAAATCGAAAAACCAAAGCTGACCTTCGGAAGGATCTGAAACAATTGGAGGAGGAGAACCCGAAGAAGAAGAAAACAGTAATTACCGATGTGAAAACGTACCAGGTTCGCACTGCACATTATAGCTTCTTTGTCAAATCGATTAGCTCATTCCAACTTGATTATTCAGAAGGAACAAAAGTCGGAATTCGCGAGACTAATTGAGGCTGCCCGTCCCAAGAAGTCGGAGCCACCTAATTCCAAAAGTGCGGCGAGGTCCATCCCACTCAGCAAAACACCACCACCTCTGGCTTCGTCTTCTGCTATTGTAATTACCTCCGAGGAAGAATAAGGCAATAACATGTTTATGTGAAGTACACATCTCACAAAGTACACCTATACTTTATCACCCCCGTAATACAGGCTTCTTTGCAACGTCACTCGCTGGATTCCAAAGAAGAGTTCTGGCGAGATGTTGTATCATGGGCATCAAAACGTCCAAATACCAGGAAGACCAAAACTGCATGCTCGCGCCTGTAAGCATACGAAGGCGTACATGCTCATCAGCGCGGTCAGCACGCAGCATGCATCACATAAAGTTCTCCCCTTGAGGTATACAATGACCGAAGGAATGCACCCAGGAACAGGTACTAGGAACACTGAGTTGCGCTATGTAATCGTTTCACTAATAAAACCCCGACGCATAAGACCGTGTCACCGTGAGGCTCGAGCCTTCTCGGAAATTTGGGAGGGAAATCAGGATATGTAACCGTGTGCATTATACTATTGGTACAACTAAGCCTGACGAAGTACATACCAGGCTCGAAAGGAGGCTCCAGGGTCTGCTAGGATCTGCTGGGATCCAGTTTTTTGATGTATATGGCGACGGAGAGAACATGGAGACAAAATTACAACTGACCACGATCATAGAGGGCGTTGACGGAGGAAGTTGAAGGTCGAAGCAGTTAATGAGACCGACGTTTCCGATCAGATCCTGGCAGCCTCAAGGCCCACAAGGCAGCTATGTACTTGGATTATTCAGATTCCAGAGTATGTACAAGGATAGAAATGAGTCGGCGCTGAACTCAAATATCTATGTGTATATACCAATGGAGAGCGGGGCGACCGGGGTGCGTTGGGACAAACATTATGACATTGCTTGAAAACACTAATGATGATCATTGTCCATCTTCTAGCGCCCATTTATTTAACTTCTCGACTTAAGTAGCGGAGAAAAGGAATCATCTGTTAAAGACGAGGTATCTCCACCTTCCGAGAGTTCATCAGGAAGGGCGTTTACATGGATCTTCACAACAGCCTAGCGAGCTACTTCTGGTGCAGAAGAGGAAGCGACCTGCAGGAAGACAAATGAAGAAGAAGATCCATCATCATTGTAGCTCAGACAATGAGGCTGATGAGAATATTCGCAGTGTCTTTCACGCGTGTCCGCCATCAAGTCAGAGGATCATCCTACTTGGGCACTCGTTTATTACTTGTACGTACACAAGATATTATTAGAGGCCTAATTCCGATGGACGCCATTTTGCTGTGGGGAAGAACAACGCACAGGCGATGACACCTCCCGCTCAAGTTCCGGAGAAGCCTAGCTGACAGCTAACAGCTGGATATGTAAGCCCAGGTCTAATTTGTCTGCCATTGCCAGTGCAGATCGAGTCTAGGCGGACATATTAGCGAGCCGTCATAGACCGCGCTAACCTGTTTTGTCATGGAGGATAAAAAAAGCGACCTTTGAGGAGATTTGCTAAAAGTACCAAGCGCCGGATAGAGGACAGCCAGCGTGAGGGAAGGAAAAGAAGGCCGACATCTGTGCAGGAGAGGAGTACTGCCTGCATAGAAGCATAAAAATAGGCGGATTGAATGCACGTTAGATGGGGATGAACGTGGCATGGAAGATGGACGGAACAGTGGCTCCAATGATGTTTAAACTTATATAATATTGGCCGGCTGGTGATGAGATAGAGCTGAAGGAATGGACGGACATGTAGTTGTAGCTAGTTGTGGATGACATGTTATGTTAGCTTATGTTGTATGGAGATCGGGAAGGGAAGCCACGATCAGGGTTGTCAAGGCTGCTGGTGTCTTAAATTAGGAATTGTTGTAAAGCCATGTTAAACCCACGTGGCGGCTGATCTGGTCTTGTCCTTGATTCGGTACAAGGGTCACCCTATTAAAGCTCCCTCGACCAACTCGACTCCCGGCTCCATTGCTGCCCTGGCTCCCTTCGCTTTTTCTCCAGGTTCTCCTGCAGGCCCATAGCCTATATTTCTTTCTCTATTCTCTTCATAATGTCTTCTTGTCATTCTTCTGTGAGTTTTGGGTCTATCGAGTCCACAAAAGCATGAGCTAATCCCATTCTTTAGCTCTCCTTTGAGCAATCGACTCTAGTGAGCTTCTTTCGCACTTAATTATCCATAAGACATATTTTCTGACATGATATCCACAGCTTGATCATCAACCCACGCGGGGAACACATAAAGTCAAATACCACTGCGACTCAGACTGGGATTTCCATGTTGACAGTGGAAAGACGCCTCTGGATCTTTCTCTCATTCTACCCCACTATCGGGCACGTAACCAACCTGTCGAGCATCGCATGTCAATGCTCGTGTCAAATGATAATGAACCTATAAAACTCAAAGTGGTATGCACCGGATTTCTCTCTTTTCATCGCCTACAGTGCACAGGTTAATTCGGTGGATCAACAGTGTCGTAACTTTCCACGCTCCAAATTCTATCTGGAAGTTCTTGCGGAGACATCAGATGTGACCATCTGGCTACCTTCCGACTTCAAAGGGCAGATCCACACATCAGGGAAGCCATCCTTCTCGGCTGGATTCGTCAACCGAATTCTGCGGAATGTACGCATCAACGAGCATGATGTGGAGGAATTCTACAACGAAGATGGTGTTTTTGTCATGACTCAAGGGCGTGTCGCATTTCGAATGTGGGATGTACGAACGTGCAGTCCTGAAAATACCCATAAAGAATCGCTGAAGAGGATGTTCAGTTGCTCACGGAAGGCGCCGGAAACGGCCATAGACTGGGACTTCCTTCTCAAGGACTGAATTACTTTCTCTTTTCTCTCTGCGACATTTTCTACATTCATCTTATTCGTCTTCGATCGCATCTCTTTATTATCATTCACCTATCAATGGCTGACATTCACCGCATACTTTCATCGATTACTACTGCATTGCCATCCTTCGTTCTTCACACGCAACTCTTCTTATAACCTTCGAGCCTTCGTTGGTTCTGTAGCCCTAGTCCACCCGTTTCGTTATCCTATTTTACGTAGCAGTATCCACATCATGTAGCATTATATAACCCACAGTCTTATGCACCTGTAGAGCATGACCAAATTATGATCCCAACTAACGACGATCATTTATGCAATCTTTTTACCGGCATCTGAAAAGGGTCCCTTTTGCAAGAAGTGTTGTCGCGCAGGCTGAGATGTGGGCTCGTGGTACCCACCTGAAACGCAGAAGTTGGAAATCGATTTACATCGCACCTCATCAAGCAAGACAAGTAACTCTGCATGTATTTAAAGCTGTACATCGATTATGTATTGAACCTATGGATACATGTACTTTCTACAAGTCTGATAACAAATTCCGTCCGAGCCATAGAGTACAAAACTAGAATATATATTCATACAATTCCCTGAGAACCAACGTTGGATAGACACTGCTCGACCGTATCGAGGAGAACCGGATTCTCGAGAGCAGCGGCGACTCTCTCCTTGTCGTTAAGTTGTTTGTTGACTTGCACATTTACCGTAAATTCCTAATGCGAAATCAGAACAACTTGTGAGACGTACCAGCGTTTTCACTTTGATGTGACCCGGGTTTCACGAAAATATCCACTTTGAAACGCTCTGGTAAGCTGCGCAAAAGACGAACTCTGATGCATAGACCTGTAAGTGGCGGAGTTGCTCTGTTATATGCAGCTTGACAAGAATCCATAATATTGATGCGCACCGATGAGAGTGGACATCCCACAATGTGGTACAGTCGGCGTAAACTCGACCTTGACGCTATTCACTCCGACCATTACCTGAGGCGCTGAGACAACGCGAAGCTCCTCTAATGTATTTGGATGCTCGGGGTCGTAGATAGAGCGAATGAGGTCTGTAGCCAAGAGGAAGTCATTAATTGGAGAAGGGCAATAGCTAGGGGCTTGTTACCATAGATTTCATCTTGATCAATGGGTTCCACATCGTCCGCTTCATCCTCGGACTGAGACGAGTCGTTTATCCAGAGTGAATGAGCCAATAGATCCGACTGACGCCCTGCCGACTTTGAAGTAGAGAAAACAACGGGATTTGGATTGAAAATTTCCCCTGGCATCTGTGACAAGTGAAAGAGAGTAATAGAGTGTGCGGGCCGGGAGGCGGGACGAGGAGCCGTAATTATGACCAAGTCACAGGTCACGCGGACTCCCAAAAGTGAAAGTCGCGTCGCTGCCTCATTTTCTCCTCCACTCTACTACTTACTCCTATTATCTTCTACTTTATCCCCGATAATGGCTCCCAAGGTCCGCTTTCTGATACTCACATGTCCAAATCCTAATTAGATCCATTTTTCTCAGCGAAAACAACTGGACGACTCTGTCCCGGTGGCTACTTCTTCGACGCGTTCTACAAGGGCATCCAACAAATCCACTACGGCAAAAAATACGGCAAAAGAAAGCGCGTCTTCTAACACTAAGAAGTCGACTTCGAAGAATTCCGCGTTGTCTGTCACAACGTTAGTGTTGCCAGAATCTCACATATGTCAGTCAGTCCGACTATCTAACTATACTATTGTGACAGTGGAGATAGACTAGACGGGATGGAAGTAGGTCTCGTGCATCTCCCTTCAAAATATGTGGACCGAATTAATATCAAACATTGCAACTCTTTAGTCCACCCAGCCCAATAAAAGAGCGAAAACAACTGCAAGTACTCACAAAAGCACGGCAGGTCGGAAAACTCAAATGTAAGTGGCACAATTTTAAGCATTTACTCCCTTTCCACATTTCCTTCTATTTCATTCCCTTGTAAACCTCAACGCGAGGTCTACGCTGAATGTGCCTCTAGTCACACATATTGCTCTCCGTTCTGTGCGATATTGTTTTTGGACTACACTTTGCCTCATTTCCAACCCTGCATCACGTCCTTTAAAGGCACCGCCCAAAACAGAAATAGATTACGTAATGCCTCATATCGCCTCCAAAGCTGTTCGTGGCATTTTGCGGACACTGCCAAGGTCTTGCAGCTCTCAACGCTCGAAAACCACTGCCAGTGTTGGCTAAGGTCATTACGACTCACGTGTTTTTATAACGAATAACGGTGTACTCTGTACTCGTATACGTCTTCCTTTTAGTCACCTTTCCCAAGTTCTTTGTCGTTCCCAGAACTTGTGTGGATGAACCGCTCATGCACTTTTCATCTTTGTTTTGCTGCTCTTCTAACCACGTAAAAAATGCACACAGTGTCGACGAACCCAGTCCAACTGGTAAGGCCTCGTCTATCAAGGCAGGTTCTTTTGTCGTACATTTCTCACTGTCCATCCCAACACTTACGCTGTCGGCGTTGAATAGGAAATACCGTTTAGGCATATTGTATCTGATGTAGGAGGCGTAGCAGAACCAGCGCCTGCTGCGGCCATTAAACCTCCATCAGTTCCGAAGAAGACGAGCAAGCAAGAACCTTATTCTCCGCAGCGTGCCCTTGAACTGTTCAGCAAGTACGCGGACTCTGACGACGTGAATGTCATCGGCCCCGAAGGATTCGAGCGATTGTCCACGGATGCTGATATGCCATTGGATGGACCACGTCCTATTATATTCGCATGGCAGATGGGGGCGAAAGATATGGCAAAAATATTCAAGGAGGAATGGATTAAAGGGACTGGTACTCTCAGGTGCGTACTTTGCGACTATGTAATGCTGTCTATTGAACGTCAATAAACTCTCTCCAACAAAGAACATCCTCTATCTCACAGATTTCGTTAGCCATTACAGAATTGGAGGGACTGTTAATGCAGGGCAAGCCTCCTATTGCCGCTGGGTCCAAGAATCAGGATTACGACAGGACATCTTATTTCGCCTACTCCACCAACGTCAAAGCGGCGTTTCAGAAACTATACCTCTTCTCGTTCACCCTTGTCAAACCAGAGTGCGCATTCCGCTCCGCTTAGCTTTGTTTTTATGATATCGATCGTCTCAATTCTCTTTCTATGCTTTGATAGAGAATCGAAAAATATTGACATGGAGGTGAATATCATTTCTTCGATTGTCATCCACATCTGCCACTGATATCATATCTCCAGACTTCTGTGGCATTTTGGACTGTCCTTCTTGCGCCCAAATACCCTATCATGGAAGATGTGGTCAAATTTATCAATGTGCGCTAATATCTTCTAATCTTTTACATCACACACTAATCTTGCTGCGACTGATAGGAAAAAGGCACTTACAAAGCCACTAACAAGGATCTTTGGAGCATGGTCTGTCGTTCTCAGGATTCTTGGATTGAAGCGTCATTGATTATACCTTATCTTCTGAAGATGCTAGAATTCTGTGAGACCGTATCACCATCCCTCGAAGATTATGAAGCAGACGGGGTCAGTATCTTCTATTGGTGCCAATAAACACGTTGACCTATTTTCAATCTCTTATTTTCAGGCGTGGCCCACACTGCTGGATGACTTCGTGATTTGGAAAAAGGCTGCGAACGGACAAGCACCCAATATGGATGGCGAACACTAGGCATAGTTGTTATCATGTTACACAAACCCTTTCCATTTTGTCTCTCTCCGAACCATTCATGCTTTCGTTCATGCTTTTTTAGACTTTGCTGTATCATATTTGACATGGAGAACCAGCTAACAATCTACGATACCCTTCATCCGCAATGTAAAAACCCTGGTACCCTTACAAAGTGTTGCTTGATTATGAGCAAGGGGTATGGAGGTATATTAATAGCAGATCTATCCAGAAATGTGATAAAATGGGAGCGAATACACGCCAGCGGAAAGTGTTCGAAAGCTACAAATATAGAAAACACAGTTTGTAAGATTTTGGAGAGGTTGTTCGACTACTGGCGGGCGGCACTGATAACCGTGAAAAGACCAGCGATCCTAGTGCGCCATCCATCTCCGTACAGAAAGCGGACCAAACCAGCTGAAAATTCCCTGAAGAATAGAAAAAGGGGGATATGAATGATACGAAGTTTTGTAGAGGCAAAGAAACAGACGCACCAGCTTGAACGCAACGATCGTAGAGGATAATCGAGAACTTTTGGGATGCTCGTCTGTACAAGGGACGGCCATCGATCGGTGATGATCGCTTTGGGGTTTGTCAGCGAGCGCAGGCCTTCGGGTCCACCTAGACCACACACATTACACGTAATCAACAAGATATGAAGTGAAAGAAAAAAATGCATTTACCGAAACGACCGTATCCACTGGCCTTGGATCCTCCGAAAGGCAAATCTTGGCTGTAAGGGGATCTGTTAAAACACAGCTACATTGTCACCATTAGAGCTGTAGACATACTTGATCTGTTTAGAGGTCAGTTCATTTCATTTCAAGCAAAAATGGCCCCAAAGGTGTTACTTACATAGAAAACGCCAAAGTCGTTGATGGAGACCATTCCGCATTCCAATTGTTTGGCAACCTTCAAACAATCTTCTTGGTCAGGGCCAAATACGCTAGCACCAAGACCAAATCGTGTTCCGTTTGCAATTTCAACGGCCTCCTCGACCGTCTCATAAGGCATTAACAAAGCCACCGGGGCAAACACTAGATCGATAGTCAGCAAATCACTTATTTTCGGAAGATCGGTCAATAACGCACATTCTTGATTCGCAATATCCATGCTAGCATCGACAGGACCAACAACCGTAGGTTCGAAGTAATAACCATTTTCATGGATAGGATGAGCATATTCTGAGCCTCCAACAACGTAGGCATTCGCCTCTGTTGCGTCCTTGATAAGTTTCTCCAAGCCGCGGAATCGGTCTCCATTGATCATCGCGCCGCCTTCGACCGTGTTTATGTAACCGGCTTGGAAAGTTGTCATGACGGAGCCAAGGCGCATCTTGTTAACGCGCTCGGAGAAAATGGCAAAGAGTTCGTCGTATTGGTCTACATGCACAATAAGACGTTCGATACCGATGCAATTCTGGCCCATGTTCTGGCTGTTCTGGCATTAGAATACTATGACCAAGCAATAAGTAATGAACGCTTACTATACACCACGCATCCATATGCTTGCCCATTTATTGAGGTCCGTCCCTGGAAGAATGACAGCTGGATCCTTGCCACCAAGTTCGAGAGTAACGGGAGTAAGATGTTCGGTAGCAGCGACTGCAACCTATGATTTACTTCAGTCTTATCACTTCTCTTACAGAACTAATTTATTCACCTTTCTTCCAACATTTTCAGAGCCGATAAATGTGATATGTCTGATATTTGGTGACCGAGTGAGCGCGTCGGCTTGGTCAGGATAGCAGCATACGACTTGAATAAGGTCGCCGTTGTGTCCACAGGCTTTGAGGCAATTCGAAATAGCTCCGACAAACCAAGTTGTAGACCAGACGACATGTTCAGAACATTTTAGTACGACACCATTGCCAGCAAAGATAGCGGCTAGGATAGGAGACCATGCATTGTGTAATGCTATAAGAATATTGATGTGTTAGAAACCTAAGAAGGGCCGTATGAGAATTTGGCATACGGTAATTCCAAGATACAATAGCCGCGACCACCCCTAGAGGCTCATAGATGACTTGTGACTTCTTATACGACAGCATCAGATTAGACGCGCGCGATTCCGGTCGTAAAGCCTTCTCTCCGTGGTTGATGATCCATTCCATTTTGGAGCACGTCGTCAGAATTTCACCCAACGCGGCGTCGATCACTGCCCACAACCGTATTTAAGAATAGAACGGCCACGAAGAAAGAACAAAACACGGAACTCACAGGTTTTACCAGTATCACGACAAGCCACACGCGCACATGTATCCTGGTTGTCAACCAGCCACTTGAGCAGGCTGCGCACGACGCGTCGGCGCTGCTGGAACGTCGTATTCTTCCACTTCTTCTGGGCCTTCTCCGCGCGTTCGATTTTGCCGGCTATTTCAGCGTCATTGTCCGCGAGGAATGTGCCAATATGCAGCCCGTTTGACGGGTCGAAGGAGGTGATCCATCTGCGCTCTGGAACATGCATCGCAGGCATGATATCAGGGTTTGTTAAATGGCTTTCCAGAGTTGGGTCTTGTATTTGTAGAGAGTTCCATGTAGGATCGGCCGGCTAAATGCACCCTCAACACCACACAAGCTGAAGAGTATTATACGGCAACGCTACCTCTGGAAACTTGCATTCAAATGGCACAGCACTGTTATGCGTCTGCTGGTAGCGTTCGTAGACGAGGTAGATCCCAAACGCAAAGAATAGAGTTATAGGATAAATCGCGTCAATATTTCGTTTCGATTCGGAATCCAAACCCAACTTCATAGTCAGGTAAGGATGGTTCATAAGAGATATTAGGGCATCCATCGTAGGAGGGGGACCCGCGAACGAGTGGGGAGGTTCGTAAAACGTTTGAAAGAACTGGAACTTCACTGACAATTTCCAAAAATCAACCGAACTATGAACACGCGACTTTACAGCCATGATGTCCACGTGATCTAAAACGATCCCCCTTAAGCTCCTGGTGCCAGCCCAAGACTGGGCTCTTAAAAGCTTTCTATTGAAGTTTAATATTCGGTATTCGGTCTCCCATAGAAGGAAAGCAAATTGCAATATTTAATTGGCTAAGGGTATAGGAGAAAATCAAAAATGCAAAGCGTACACGAATGAAATATGGCCTTGAGTGATTAACGAGCTGTACTAATGAGGGATGATGCAGGGGTGACTAAATCGTTGTCCAACGTTCGAAAATTAAACAAGTGAGGAGGTAAAACACTTCTTGCCGAAGAAGAATTTTGGACAAAAAGCAAGCAATGAATGAATGAAAGGGAAAAAAATATAAAAAATGTAGAAAATGTAGAAAAATGCAATTTATCTGTTATCAAGGAGAAACCAGTTCGCTCAAGTTGGTTGTTGAATCCGATTTCTTCTTGTTTCCCAGTTGGCTCAATCTCTTGAGACTGGCTAAACTACTCTTGGACTTTTTATGTTTCTTCTCTCCCTTTTTATTTCCGATATCAGAGGAGACAATTGAGGCCATGGAGACCACATCGCTGTCAGCCGGTACGGGTGTCGCTACTTCCTCCACAGGTAGGGACTCGGTAGCAAGATTTTGTTGAACGACTCCAGCTTGTCCTCCTCCGCCAACTAATCTGATGGTTGTATCAGGTTCTGCCTCTTCTTCAGGCTCAACTTCAGTATCCGGCTTCAATTCTGAAGGAGCCTTTGCGAATTCTCCTGGGTACATCTGAGACGACAAGGGTTCGAACGGTTGAGTAGACAATTCGGGGCTCAGATCGGCGAGAAGATCAGGTATGATTGGTGGTGGAGAGGTTGATTTAGGTGGGGTAGATGGAGGAAGTGGTGGCGACGATGACAAAGGAAGAGCAGATCCGCTAATCTCTGATGTTTCACGGCGAATCGGAGATTTTGACTTGCCTGCTTTTCGTGTCGAAGTTACAAGGCCGACATCTTCAGAATATCCATGCAGTCCGTTAACGCGCCCTGATTCCAGATCTTCAAGAGAGGAGTGTGCTGAATTTGGGGGTGAGGGTAGTGGAGCAATGTCTGAGGCTGTTGGGAGAGTCACAGGTAGGGGTGCAGGAGGTTTAGTAACTGAGATGATTGGCAAGGGCTCCGATGGGTGGTTAGAAGGTCCTGCTTGGCCAGAGGGATGACCAAGTGCTTCGACTGTAGGACGCGGGATTGGCTCTGAAGAATCACTCAAGACAGGGATGGCGACTTCAACAGCTCCGGGCCCTTGCATACTGAGCTCGACTATGTCTAACTCCTGCCTATCGTCCTGCGTCCGACAGTATTAGGGCTAATAAGTTGGAAATAGAAAAAAAGTACTGACATGTCTAATTTCTTCCCCGACGGGCGTCATAACGTCTGTTGATATTACCCCAGCCTCATGCCATCTACGCAAGCTCCGGTCCGCCCAAGCCTCCAACACGTTCCAACCACGATATTCGCCAGTGTAACGCAGCCCACCACCAGAACCGGTATCTCCGCCTCCGTCTCCTTGCCCCCGACCGTGTCCGTCATAAAAATAGCTCTCATAGCCTACTTCATCCTCACTCCCTTCACTAGCGTCCGTGGCTCCGATCTCAAATCCTTCACCACTCTCGAGTTCTTCGACGAAAGCTGCCAACCATTTTGCCCATCCGGTAGGACCGTCGCCGTTCCAGAGAACGACTTTTGTATCGAAATCTCGTCCGAACACGATGACTTGCCCGACTTGTCCTTGTTCACCAGGGTTGAGGTCAACACCAAGATAATTACCTGCTTTATCGGCAATGAGTGGTATCCAACCGCGTTGCGAATACTCTCTCCGAATCCATTCGGGCGGTATTGATTGCATAGATCGACGCAGCGCGTCGTTGGCGCCTGTACTTGGATCGTTGTCTACCTCTCGCCAAAATCTCCACTCCTCCAACACACTCTCCAAAGGCAAAAGCGTCAATCCGAAGAATAACCCCTCGGAGCAGCCTGCCGCTGATTCTGCTTCTTGGCCGTCTACGCACGAATACGACTCGCGCACGACAGAAGGAAGAGTAAAGCCAAACTGTATTTCGATTTGAGATAGTTCTTGAGGTAGGATGCCATAATTCAGGGTATCACCCAGTTCGGGATATTCCCGGTTAAGCCAGGAGCGGATACGTGCCCAAGTCTTGGACAAAGGTGGGTAGCCCTGACTTGAAGAAAGATGTGTATGTAGATGGTCCATATGTGTTGGTAGAAGAGATGACGATGCTGGTCTTGAGCCAAAGGTAGCACTGTGTTTCAAAGAATGAAATCACTCTACAGGACAACCACACTGTGGATGTACTCACGAAGGTGGACCGTATCCATAACCCATAGTTCCCTGGGGTGGATATGTATATGAGCCTGGGGAGCGCGCTGACTGTGGATCTGGAGAGACAAGTGCGTCTGGATTAAAGGCGTCTGGATGTGGGTTGAAGACTGGGGAGGAGGTGGGAAGAGAGAAGGCGTGATGAGTAGAAGTCAAAGCCTGGCTCGTCCTAGAACGCTGGGAGGAATCTGAAGAGAAAAAGAGGAAAGCCAACCCATGGCTGTATAGGCTGTTGTCCAAGATGATGACCCGTCGTTACTTTGCAACTTATCGTTATACTATTACGTAATCAACCATGCCCACATGTCGTCCTCTGTTCTTTTCAACTCTTTTACTTCTCAATCTGGCCATTCCTCCGAATATCAGAACGCGTGCGTTTCAATCGTCGACATCAATCATTCTGTAAAGTTAGAACATGTCTACCCCTCATTTCTCCTGGGAATTGCGTCCCAACCGGCGCCAGCGAGGTTCTCAAATCGCACACAGTACACCTCCACACGCCTGCTCCAAAGTTCCGACAGTACAACGCTGGCTGTCTCGCCGAGCGACACCCTGCCTTTCTGTATCAAGAATTCCTCCTGGCCCCCTTCCCCCTATGAAGTATCCCTGGCCCCCCTCCCCCTATGAAGTATCCCAGATGATCGGATGTCAATTTGCATTTATACATGTGACAGACTCCAGTCAATCTCTCAAGGATATTTATACCTACATTGAAAAGCGAGTCGGCAGTCACTCACAACCTTCAAGACTGGGAGCACCCCAATTCAACAATCTGATGCGCGGAGAGAATATTCACACTGTTACCCCCTGTAGATTGCTTAGGGGCAACCGTGCAGCAGAAGATGTCCTCAACGCTTGATCCTGTTGATCTTCCGCTTATTGTTGCTTCTAACGTTGCGAATCCCTGACTATAGCTGACGATCTGGTTACAGCTTTCGCAGAACCTGTGTGACTGGTCCTCAGACCCCCTACCAGAACAAGCTGGTAATTTTATCCCGGTGCTTCACACCATCCCTGGCAAGAGGACATGCTGAGAACCCGCCTTCTTCTGATCAAAACGTCAATGGTATGTTTTTGGTCTTATCTCATCTTCATATCAATACAAACTTTGAAATTCACCCAACTCTGGCCATCACTACCTCCCAGCAAACTTCTTGAGGTAGTCGCTAATGCAGTATATGTTCTATAATAAAGAAGGTCGAGTCAGGGAAATCGCAATCATTATTGACAGTGATTGGATTTGCATTGGTGCACTTTTCAAGCTTTTTCAAGTTCGCCTCCGTCGCGCCGGGATAGACAATGCCGTCTTTCTCGACGAAGGGATTGCTTCCACAGAGATTTGTGAAGCTGGGCTTTTACCTGAAGACGCTCAAAATGTGAGGCTTCACGTCTCTGTGGTGGGTATCGTCAGTAAATTTCTTGTCATGCTCATAAGCCTTCAGTAGATTGCAAAAGACGAAATGGTATTCACCAGATACCCAACGATGGTAAAGAGCGTCCTCCTCCTCTTGGGTGACTCTTGGGGTGACCATACAGTGAACAAGTGTGTTCAATAACCAAAGATTTGGATGAGCTCAGTCTACGTGTGCTATTGCACTGCTGACACTGGCGGTAACCACCAAGGACTGAAAACTTCATCTTCTGTAGGTCAATGAACGACTGGTAGAGTAGCTGAGAAGTCTGAAAGACCATCTCACTTAACTATCTTTAATTTATAACACCTGCATTTGATTAATTAGCTGCCTGTATTGAACCACGTATGTGGCCTTTGTCGATGTCTGGAATGAGTCAATGACTTCTGAGCTTCGATGAAGACCAGAACATAGTGCCCACTAACGCTTACCGGGACACTGGGACAAAACGCCTGCACATATCTATCATCAGGACCTAACAGCAGTGTCCGTCCCCATCACAAGGCTTTTCTTGCAGACGTCGGTGGCGTATTGATGCGGGAACAATGTGAAATCGGGTTTGAGCCATTGACGAGCGAGTGATTCGAACTAGACTATCGCATCTTCTGAACAATGGAAGCCCCATGACATAGGCGCTGTTATACATGCTTGGTCTCCCTCAACACTGGTTGCCTTATTGGGATGGTCGAGGCACTCAATTTTGAACTTCTTAAGGAACAAAGGTAAGCGCCCAATAAACGCCCGTTTCAAATGTAGATCTACAGATCGCAGAAAGGGGGAACTTTGCTAGAATTCTATTCCATTCAATGATCCAAGCTTCATGACGACTACAGAACAGGATATCCAACAATGAGTGTTATCATCATCAGTCTCCTTCAATACTTCAAGCTATGTTCCAGTAGTACCATGCTAAGTTCGAGGGCCTTGCCTTTTTGGAGTGATTAAGTGTTTCTAAAGATAGGTTATATATCTGAGTGCATGTCATGCTATGCATTCATTTCAGTCAATGCAATGGGTTCAGTTTACTTTAGACTCAGAGAGCCATGCCCGGGGGCCTGAACATCGTTCGGTCGAGTAAAAAAAAATCAAAGCATTACAGCAATCCACGAAAAATTCAATTTGTAATCAGCCCAGCTTTATACAATGTAATACATCCGGGGTCAGTTAGGCTTGGGTTTGGGAGTTAATATCTCAGTGAGATATTCGCTCATATCAGCGCTGTACTTAGACTAGAAAATGGCGATGGGAGATCAGAGAAATGGTATTACTCATCGCTTGTGAAGTGTTCATTACCTTGGTGCATTTCCCGGCCTTTTTAGCCTTTGACTCTACTGCGCTAGGATAGACGGTGCCGTCTCTCTCGACGAAAAAGTCGGGGTTGGAGCCACATAGGCCTTTGAAGCTGGGCATGGCCCCAAAAACACTCAAAAAATGAGGTTTCACGATTCTATGGTAGGTGTCGTCGTCGATCTTGTATTTTCCTGTCATACATTATTAATATAAGTATAAGCCTCAGCCAAACTGCATGCGCTGAAGCCTAAAGAACAAGCAAATCTTACCAGATCCCCAACGACGAAAAAGACCTGCATCCTCTTGGGCTTCTTGCGCGTCACTTTGTTCCCAAATTGTACACAATGAGCAAATGTTTCGGTTCCCGAAAACAACGATAAGGAAAGCTCACGCTACATGCGCGACTGCACTGCTGACACCGGCGGCAATCACCATGGACAAGAGAATTGAGAATTTCATCTTCTGTAGATCTTCGAGCAACCGATAGAGCAGCTGAGAGGTCTGAATGAATAATTCTGCCCTGTCCCTCCAATTTATGATTCATTCATTGCGATAAATCGGCGGTCAGCATTGTACTAAAGTCTAAAGAGCATTGGTGTCTTCCAAAGCCTTGTGTCCATGATTGTCAAATTACTGTTTAGTTACTTTTAAATCCTTCAATAAACACTAGACATGACTCAGGATTGCTCTTTCACTCTACTATGCTCAAATAAAACATATAAACCCGCAGCTTGTCGCCGCTGATCATTAAATATGGTATAAGTATCGCTCAAATGCCTAGAATTAGGTCTGTTTGAGGTTTGGACTACGGTGCTATGCTACGACAAATCGAAATAGGAATCGGAGTTGGTTCTGTCACGAAAGCCTCCAACCCAATACTATTTACCTTATTGGGACAGCCAGACTACCCCTATCCAGTTGGTGAATGTATAACGATAAGCGCCCGGCAAATGACCATCTCAATGTAGATTTGCAGAGCATTGAAAGACAATTTTAATGTTCAGCTCAATGATCTACACAGTGCAAAAAATATATGACATACTGTTTAGTTGATCCACCTTCAGACCAACGCATCCCCCTTTGGGTTCGACTCCAGCTAAGTTATAGTTACAGCACTAAAGGATTAGATTACGCATTCCACTTTGGGTTTGACTCCAGCTACGATATAGTTATAGCACTGAAGGATTAGATTACCTTTCAAACTGTTTTATCGTGCAAGGCGGAGGCTGTCCTGATTCGAATTCACTCCAATAGTGAACTTAAAGATACATGGTTTAGCTTGGAAGATAGCGGTCTAAGAAAAAGAAACTGAGCCTAAAAGCAAACATTGTTCTGTCGAAAAAACGCATGTCTGAAAGCATTGCAGCATCACAGCGAATAAGTCACGATCATATACAAGAAAAGCAGAAAAAGATGATGAAACAAGCAACAATGATAAAAATCTGTTCCCAACTATGTAGATAGAGTTAAAGTATGTTAACATATGAGAGAAGAAAAAGAAAAGCGTCAAGCATTGAAGTGGACTATACCGATGGTATTTCCAAACCCTGCAAGCGCATGTGAAGGGGCGACAAGAAGAGGAGAAACGCGTGTGAATGGTAGCCTAGCTATACTTTCACCAGCGCTGCTCGAAGAAGTGGATGAAGAAACAGAATTCGTCCGTGATGAGGATGGTGAGGAAGAAAAAATGAAGAAGACAACGAAGAGGAATTACACGAACCCTCTTGTTGTACCGGAAGCGAAGCCAGTAACGAGCTTCGCAACCGCGCTGCCGCCGGATCGAACGTCCAGAGTTCCCACCTCTCGAGGGTAGCTATCGTCAACCCTGACGATGTCAGAGAATGCAATGCCAGCGGCGATAGGGTTACTTTAGCCTTCCCTTGCGACCGCGGCTTGCGGCGAATTCCTACGAAAGAGCTATTCGTTACACCCCACCCTCCCCGCTCGCACATCACATCCGCCAGCAAAATCAGTACAGCGTTCCTCCACGGCGATTGCGATGAATACGAACTTGTGGGCGTCGTCGACCCACTTAAATCCTGTGTATGCCTAGCGTTCAAATCATAATCATCCGCAGCGCCAATGTTACCCGGAAATGGTACTGTCAAAAGTTCGGATGACCTCCTAGTCGTCTCTTTTTCCGATGCACGCCGTGAATGGACACCATGGCCGGATACGGGAAATGCGGAGGTCTCGAATGCAGTGGCTAGTCTCGCCCGAGGAATTAATGGGGATCCTATCTGAGAAGACGACGCGTTGCTATTGCTCCTGGATCTTTTCCCTAGACTGTCCCTCGACGACACACGACGCAATTGTTGCTGTTGATGATGTATGGCACGAGAACATGAGCACCTTCTCGTCGGGTCGTCCAGGTATAATTTGAAGAACTGAACTACATTATTCACCGAAAATGCGACGGACAAGCTCTCCATCGGCAGCTGGCCACATGAAGGGCAAATCTTGCAATTCACAGCCGAGACCTGAAGGTGATCTATTCGTCCGTGTGCTTCCTCCAATACGGAAATACATTCCCCGTGTGACCGTCCCACAGGGACACGGAACCTGCTTCTGTAGCGGCTGCAACAACAAGCCTCATACTTCCATTCATCTCTGCCCTACACGCATGTACCTTCCGTACCAAATCGAAAGGATTCCCAGGCTGAAGATAGCAGTCTTGGAGCATCATCGGCTCATAATCTCCCGTCTCCACCAGTTCAAGCACGCCGTCATCCAGAGCGAAGGCAATAAGCACCCTATTTTCTGGGCTAACGTGCAGGAGTGAGGCGCAGATGACAGTAGCCCGCCGCGACGCCGTGAAATAAGTAACTGCGGGCAGATCTCCCACAATCCATCGCGCAGCTATGCCATTTTCGTAAGTTGCCAATAGTACGGTACCGCTGCCTTTTGATTCGGGCGAACTTGGTTCAGAAACAGGAGGCGTGCGTCCAGGTGTTCTTGAATATTCCGGCATCGTGGGCACAAATCGCATCTCCGTAACTCCCGCAGAGGAATTTTCCAAGGCCAGAGGCGGCAAATGTTTGACTTGCCCACTAGTCCTACTCACGCTCCATATGGCGATGAGGCCCGCTCCTGTCCCTACGGCAAAATATCGACCCTTGTCGTCCACAGCCACCGAAGTCACTGTCGAGCCCGCGGACGAAGACGTGCTTGCCATCCGCAGTAAAATATCCGTGGCATCAATCGAAACGTGTTTCTTCGTGTCAGAATTCCAGATAATAATTTCATTATAGAGTCCAACAGAAACAACGGTCCGTCCATCCTTGCTGGCCGCAATAAGCTCAACGTCGCTTGGGAAAGCTCGTGGAAGAGTGGAGAAAGAAAATTTTTCCTGGAAAGTTTTTTCATCTTCCAGCGCTTCCGAAGCATTGTGGGTATCGTCGCCTTGCCTTTGCGCATCCAGTAGCTCCGTATTCTTCATAAGATAGAGAAGCAATCCATATAGCGCACCGGTCGTAGCTGCGATAGGAACCACCAAGATAGTGAGTATCCACAACATGAACTTGAACGTCCACATCGTATATCGGGAATGCACCCCTGAAGGGTTCTTGACGTCATCACTACCTGCGCTGAAGGTGATGATAGTAGGAACCTCGATGCGCAGATGTAATAGCGGCGTCTGGGTGGGATTTAGGGTCTTCCAGATATGCTCTGCGATCGAAATTGCGTCCGCAGCCAAGCGTGTCTTCGTCCTTGAAATGGCACCAAGAGGTCTAGGAAGAGCAGAGTGTAACGTAGAGGTTGCTGCTGTGTATGTCGTATAGTATAAAGTAGCTGCAATTGCAAGGAGCTAGATAAGAACATCATCATCGAAAGGGTGTTAGAGGTCCACGCATGATCAAGGATGCAAAGAATGCTTCTCAACGCACCATAAGGAGACTGATATTGGTGGCAGCTCTTCCTTGTAAAAGATTCTGAGTACTCAAGATAAGTTTCTGCCACCCCGAACGCGGATACTTCGTGTTCGTGTTATCTTTCTTTGGTGATACAGAAGGGCCCAAGCTGGCGTTCTGTCGGAGAAGTTCATCCAGCTGGGAAAAGGATATCAATCAGCTCTCTATTAGGACTTCAATCATATTGGGACAAACCTCCAGCCTGGCAATATCGATTGAGAGAACCGCCATAAAGAAAGTATGCGCCAAAAACCAATGCGCAACCAGGACAACGATGGCAAAAATGCAAAATTGACGCACGGCGCCAACTGCAAACACCGCTATAATGCCCAAGATAGCATTATATGATACGACTTTGAGTGTATTAGAAGTTCCCGCGCGACTCAATCCCTCTGCGATGCGTTGCTTGACAGAGAGCGTGACAGATGTTTTACCAACCGCATCTACCTAATACGTGCAAATAATTTATATGAGTGAAAGACGACGAGACCGCGGCCGGCAGGTGTCGCTCACCAGAGTGAACATATTTTCAGCGCCAACAAAAACGATTACTATCGGAAGTACCTCCCTGGATGAACGTAAATCGGCGACCATAGATAACAAATTTACTGGCCGGACGTACCATGGGACCATAGTGATTTTGAATCCTACGAGCGCACATACACTAAGTGACGTGATAGTTGACACAGCAATTTCGACAAGAGCGGTGAATGTTACTCCCAGGCGAGAATGGACGGCGTCCATATATTTGACGGACCAGATCACGTATGCGATGAATCCAATGTATGCTAAATAAAGAAATGCCGAAATAGCCGACCAGCCCTTCGTGGTGGAAAGATGAGGATCGTACTATTTTCAATGAATGAATTAGAAAAAGTGTTAAGCCCAATGCATTCAAAAGAACAGGAATATATACGTACGTCAAGAGCAATCAGGGTAGCTTCGGGGCCTCGGTCAGCGACCTCGGCGTCCTGAGAAACCGTATTTTGGACAGTGTGAACCCACAGCGCGTGTTCCGCTCCAGAATCCCAGCAAGGACTATTTGGAAAGAAGTAACTCAGGGCAAGGAAGGTGGCATAATCCAATTTACTTCCTCCGACATGTGGTTCATAGGACCCTCGGCCTGCTAGGACCATTTGCGGGGTGACGGGAATGCCAGAAACAGAGACATTCTTTGAATTGCTGAGGGTATCAAAAACATTGGAGTCAGATAGGAGGGCGGACTTGTCGTAGTTCCAGAATGCGAGGGGGGAAATGACTAGACATTTCCCGTCCGTTTTTTAAGGCAAGGCGAGTCTCCACTAGAAATAATGTCTTCCAGGCGTCGTTCGAGATCAAGTGTTGACAGTAGAATTTGGTGGTTCAGTGCTCCATCATCTTCCACAAGTGGACTTTGTATGAAGATATGTTCTATCCGGATAGCATTGTTAGCTCTGCATTTTGCCCGGGTGACGGCATCTTCATGCACGCGAAGAGTGTTTTGAGTTTGCCAAAGATTGACGAGGTCATCATCCGCCCTAAGTGTTGAAACGGGATGTAGTGCACATCCCCAGTTGTAAAGGAGAGATTGAGAAGAATTCCGCGACGAGGTGTAGAGGTCAAGAGCTGGATAGAATAGGGACGTAATGACAACACATGAGATGAGAATGACACGAATCTGGTGGGTGGCACAGTGTCTATAAAGCTATGAGAGCAGGATTCAAGCATGAATTGAAAGGTACTCACAAGCCGAACTGAAGAAAAAATCTTTGGCTGAGAGTCCGAATCCACTGGTACGCGCGAGAGATGGTTGTGAGCATGGAAAGAAAGTGACTACGGATTGCTGTGCTGAATTTGGTGGCCTTTCTATAGGATTTTGAACGGCGGCTGATATAATGACAGAGGATGAAAAGGTAGAGAAAAAAAAAGGATCTAGGAGGGTTCAAGGGTCATAATTGAGTTGGGAACCCTGGAATCAGTCAATGATAAGTCTAAGCCACCACCGAATTTCTATAGAAGCATTTCCCCGCCAGTGGTGAGGTCACGTGCGCATATTCTTATTTCTATGGCCCCAGGCATTTGGCGAAACCCGCCTCTCTTCCGTCCACCACTTACTCTGGTATCTTCCTCAAGCAATGGCTTCGATGAAGGGCGTGTTCATAGCCCGCAGAGCTTCTCGAGCAATGCCAACAGCGACATTCGCAACCCGACGTTAGTCTCTTGTCCATTTCACCTCATTTGAACTATAATTGAATTCAATTTCGGATAATTTCAGTGTTCCATGGCTCAAATGCGCGACGGGCTATCACCAATTTTCAGATGCCTGCCATGTCGCCAACCATGACCGAGGGCGGTATCGCATCTTGGAAGAAGCAAGTCGGAGAATCATTCGTTCAAGGCGATGTCCTGGTGGAAATTGTAAGTGCAGACTCGAATCTTGATGCGTCTGTGGGATTCACGTTTACCAAATGTGCTTCTTGGTGTACAGGAAACAGACAAGGCTACTATTGATGTTGAAGCACAGGATGATGGTATTATGGGCAAAATCTTGGTATGGCCTTGTCAACTTTACACTGAAGGTGTTCATTTATTAACATTTACCCCAACCCCATCAGGCACCGGACGGTACCAAGGGTATTCAAGTAGGGAAAGTCATCGCTCTGCTCGCAGAGGAAGGCGACGATATCTCCAACCTCGAAGCACCCAAAGAAGAGGCGGCCCCATCGCCGAAGGAAGCAGAAAGACCCACATCTAATTCTGCGCCTCCCCCCTCGGAATCCCTGTTCACTCAGTCTCAACCAATCCAGGCTGCTGAAGGTCACTCGCATACCCTCCCCGAACATGCACGACCATTATTTCCATCTGTACATCGTCTTCTGCTCGAACACAATGTCACCAAACCAGGAGACATCAAAGGCACCGGAGTGAGAGGTATGCTCACTAAGGGAGACGTGTTAGCTTTCCTAGGAAGGGCTTCGAGTCCACTTGGAACTTTCAAACCGAGTATCTCTCCCATTGAAGAAGCCAATCAAGCTAGAGGGAAGACCCCGACTCAGGCAGCAGCTGCAGCACCTGTAAGTCTTTGTCTGACGCGTTAATCAAATCCGTGTTCATTTCTTTTCAATATAGCCTCCTCTTGATGGTCCTTCTATCCGAAGGCTTATTGTATCCTCTATGCTTCAGGCTTCGATCAAAGCGAGGAACACCATACCTACTGGTAAGTATCACGACTATTTTCAACGCAGATACAATCTCACCACTCTCACTCAAATTTAGCCATAAAAGACGCGGATTTCGATTCCGTTCTCGCAGACTATCTACCCCCTGCTCCCAAGTCAACATCGCAGATACCAGCTGTTACTCCTACATCCACCAAGTCCCAGAACTACCTGGACGGCCTATATTAATGACCAGTCACAGAGCTGCTGCATACCTGTTATAATTACTAGCCACATTATACACCAAACTTAGAGGCTTTGCCACCCGCTGGACATTATGCAGGACAGAAAGACAGCACACTCGAGGCTGATCGAAACTTTGAGCACTGAGTCAAGTTGTCAACACAGTGAGTGAAGGCAGAGTAAAAGTTGGTACGTGACTCGGATGTTACGGTCCGGACTCCGTGGATTCATTTTCTGCCGTGACCGGGGTTCTCCCTCAATCCTTGTTTGATCTCTATCTCATGGCCCAGGACGATGTACTTCCACCCGTAAGTTGTGATCCAACAAAGACTACTGAGAGCAAGGCCCCATGAAATAACACAGCGCGTTCTTTCCCTTGACACGGCAAATTACTTGTCGAAATCCAAATTCTGCTACTACGTGCAGGTACTAACAGCATCTGTGCATGACGTGCGATACTTTGTGGCCCTTCTCCGAGGCGTTCAATTCTCTAATGTGCGTCGAGATCCTACTTTGAACGAAAGGATTGTCGTGATACTCAATGCTGGGACCCACTAGCGCGCTACTGTTACAGTCACCGAGACGGGCCTTACTATCACTGTGGAAGAAGCGCGTACATTACTGGGTAAAAAGCGCGTTTATCTGATAATGGTTCTCATTACTTAATTGTATTGTGAATTACTTCGCTTCTGTCATCTTTTTGCTGCAGGAACCGCGTTCATCTTCGCAGATGTGTTCGACGAATACACATTCCACGCCGAACCTCCACCGCGTCCTCGACTCCACGAAAAACCATCATCAAGGCCTAAGCGACAGGCAAAGCAGAAATTGGAGTCAGCTACAGGGAAAGGCCAAGGTGCTCTATCGTTCTCTGAGACAGAATCCGAATCCGAAGAGGAGAGCAACAAACCTCAAGACCAGCGGGAATACCAGCAGGAAGAGGAAGAAGAAGATGAATACCCAGAAAATGCAGCCTTCGAAATTCCGTTAAATACACTTATTGAGTGCTTGAATATCTTTGGAACAGCGGGGCCAGCGACTGGAAATATTAATTCATCGTCTGGAGCCGCAGATGATGGGGATAGAGGAGAAGGGGCAGGGAGGAGAGGGAGGGGCAGGGGCGGTAACAGAGCAGGTCAAGGCAGAGGCTGGCCGAATCGGAATGAAGGCAACTCAGATGGCGAGAACGGCGAGGACAGAGATGGTGAAGGAGCCAACCCGGGGCAAAGGGGGCTGGACGCATATTTTGGCACTGGTGGTTCAGAAAAGAGGACCAGCATGCGTCTTTCTTATCCTGGCGGGGGATACCCTCTTACATTAATCATGTATGTCTATTGGCCCACTGAAGTCTTTCTTTCTGATGTATACTGGACAGTGCTGAGGACGCATCTGGGCCCACTACAACCTGCGAAATCACCACATTTGACCCGGAGCCTCATCTCGAGCTCGATTTCGATAACTCCAAAACGTCAGTCTCTTTTCTCTACATCTTTTAATCAGACTCATTTAACCGCTTTCGTAGAGTGCTGAAGATTATTCTGAAAGTATGTATCTATCCTACCTTCCGTCCTTTCCCTGTCCACTAACACAAGTATAGTCTTCATGGTTGCGAGATGCGCTGTCTGAACTAGATCCCTCATGCGAGAAGCTGACCTTTGTGGGTAACCCGCCAACGTCTGCGACCCAACAAAATATGCCTACGGGGAATGACATGAATGCTCGACAAAGGCAAAAGCAGCCGCAGAGAGCTACTGCGGCAAAACCCATGTTGCGCATCCAGGCCACAGGCTCATTTGGGAGCACTGAGGTACATTTCCTGAATATAACGTTTGCACTTGCGATGAAACCGGCCTCTCCCCTTTCTTTGCCTCTATCTATAGATGGATTACCCAAACGACCGTGATGTGCTCGAGACATTCGAATGCACGAGGAGCGTCACCTTCAGGTTGGTGTTGCCAAGTTTATAGTGTAAAACCAACTCAAATGTTTTCGCTCAGCTACCGATTCGGACATATTGCTCGTACTATCAAAGCACTTTCTAGTTCAACAAAAACGTCTCTGAGAATAGACGATGATGGCCTTTTAAGCCTCCAATTCTTGATGCCTTCTCCTAAGCCGAGAACAGCGGCAGGCCGTAGTGATGCTTTCATTGAGTTCAGGGTAGGTCTTACCCAATTTCACAATTCACGTTACTGAGATGCTTAACACGCTCAGTGCTTGGCCTTGGATGATGGAATTTAAAGCTGGTCAGCCAGCACAGACAATCTGCTGATTCTATTACGCACGATCAGCTCGTGTATTCTCATGTTATGTTGTATTGTTAAATCTCAATTCGGGCCTGGATAATTGGAACGACTGGAACATGAAATGGTAGAAAGTAGTATGAACCTATTTCTCGCCTTAACTTGTGGGCGATGGCGTGGTACGCTTGGATCGTTACCCAGGTCCCCGATGATGATTTATGAAACATGGATGCAAATCGGACTCAAAAGGCTCGAGTGATGTTTTAGGCAGAGAATTTATTGATTTCTAGGCCAGGATACACAAGGATATTCCAAGTAGCAAAATCATAGCCATTCGTCAAGCTCAACGCTTCTAGATGTTGACTGAGAGGAAAGATTTGAAACAATCATTCTTCGAATGGCCGCCCCATCGACCTACAGAAACCAGAGAAGGATTTAGCTATTTAACTGGCGAATAACCAAACATATATCCTTACTTGAGATTGATCTATGTCTGCTGCAGACCCTGGCCATTGGGCAGTAGACGGAGTAAACGGTGACGACACCTCGTACTGTTGCTGTTGACTTATTCGCTGAGGTGTTGGACAAGGTGACATTGCAACCCGAGTTTCCGAGGGTACGTCGAGACCCAGTGATTCCAGAGGCTTTGGTATAGTTCCACGTGGGCCACCGACATGTGCACTACGCTGACCGTACCCCATAGTGTGCATCTCGAACAGAGATGGAGTGCGGGGGACATTGTAGGTGTGCGTGGAGACGATAGGGGTTTAAACTGCTCAAAGTGCCGAGGAGAGGACACCGTGCTGCTGGGAGTAGCAGGCAGGGAGTTCAATGCGGGAGGTAATGGCAAATTTGACTGGTTCTGCAATACAGAGAGTTCGCTCATATCTCTAGCGACCAGGGCGATGAGTTGCTCGACGGGGACATTGGACGTGCCATCGGGTATCTAATGAAACACAAGTTCAGAACAGTCGATTTCTCGGGTTGATTTATTTCGAAGAACTGACCAGAATTTTGCCTAAGATACCTGGACACTGAGCTTCGACATCAATCATATAAAGGTCTGATTCCTAGAAGAACGTGCCCAACCCAAATAATGTTAAGCCCGTCCTTAAACGAATAGCAAGAAACATACAATTTGCAGTAAGACATCTCCAGCATCGAAAGCCTCTCCTTCTTTCTTTTTCCAGCGCGTAATCGTACCCTCTGTCATCAAAGGGGACATAGCAGGCATCAAAATACCTTGTCGTTTCAAAGACCCATGGATCCCTAAAGATTTCCATGAGTAACCGCAATGCAGAACAGCAGCCGGCGTGAATCGCGATGGGGTACTCACATCGCCTTTTGACCTGCCCAAATGCGCCGCGCGTCTGCCCCGCAGAAACCTTGGAGAACTTGAGTGCACTCATGGATTTGAAGAATCCAGATCTTAGTTTGTTAGAAGGTGTCGAGGGGAGCGTCCAACCTGGGGAACGAGGCGAGTTTGATTCCGTTGACCAGCAACAGAAGTGGGGTATCTAAGACCCAAGTTTCCGAGTATTTATGCTTCCGGCGCAAATTGATGGCGCCGCTGCTCGCAATTATGCATCAACTGTTTCAGGCTATCACGATACCGTGATGATACAGCCACTATGCAACTCACGACCTTAGCTTAAACTATCCCTCAGATGACTACAGAACTTTGGACTCTTGACATTGGCAAGAAAGATTATTTCCCTTACTAACACAATAAACTCCCAGTAACTGGCCCAAAGTACCATAGGTTACCGCTGTCGCTGCCCCTCGTCTGATTTACTTCGGGCAGTAACTAACGTTCAGCTCCTTGCGTCTAGTATGATCAAAGAACAGGCAAGTAGCCTGTTAGATATCTCTACCAACCTAAATGGCGCGAATAACAATAAACAACCAGCTTGTCAAAGATACGCTTCTAAAGCGACGATCCAACATGTTCGAATCGCGAGTAAATTATGGGTTATATGAGTGATGCTACAAAACAAAGAAAAAAATAATATACGAGTCCCTGTTATTTCCTTGCAAACGTGATCTGTAATGCAAAGGTATGTGTCAGGAGACGTAGAACGATGGTAAGTAAAGTCAGAAAAAAGCACCTTGATCTTGTTCTCCCCGTCCAACTTGTAATTGTGCAAAGCATCTTTCGCCACACCGGCACTTCCCTCGTCCAAGAATTCCACGAACGCGATGTCTCGTTTTGTTGGAATGAGACGGACTTCGTGAAGATTGGGGTACCTGCAAAATATAATCAGTGATGACTTCAGCGATAATTCGACAGCTGATACGCAACTGAGAAAAGAGAGCCATAAGCTGATCTTTGGTGACGGATTCGGGTAGATTTTGAAGGAAGAGGATTTTGTTTGGTGGAAGGTATTCGTCGGGCATTTGTACATTCGGTCGCTTGGGAGCAGGCGCAGCGGCACCCCCATCCACTAGACATTGTGATTAGTCAACTGAAGATTGAAAGAGAGCGAAACAAACCTTCGGCAGCCAGTCGTTTCGCTCTGAATTTTGATTTGAGGGGATTGGTATACCGTGTTTTCTCTTTCGTATGATATCATTACATATAGCACATCAGAAAATAACTGTCAAACGCACTTTTATGCTCCTCTCTGTGTGCTTTATGCTCGTCGAAGTGGTCGGTGTCCAGCTTCTTAACTACTGCATCGGACCGCGTCCGGGCAAATGATATTTGCTGTTAACTCGAAGTTAATGTCTGGGTACAGCATACCATACTTTACCACGTACCATTGGTTTTGAGTACAGCGGAAAACGTTGCACGTCTTTCATCGCGTTCTTGGCGATCTCCGGGGACGCGAAGGATACAAATGCTTGCCCACGCATGCGCAGATTTCCATGGGCTACAACGTCCAGAACTTCTCCATACACCTTGAACAGGCCACGTAGCGACGCCTTCATAACTGATGAATATCAGCAATAGCATCAGTAGCTCGACCATGTTCAAGTGATATGAACGCCTACCATCGGGCTTAATCTTCTCATTCAAGTTCTGGATATAAAGAGTCTCACAGGAATATTCGTCGATAGCGGGCGTCGGTTGGGATGTGGCCTCTACCGTTGTTGGAGTTTCTGTCGACACAACACCTTCCATAGCTCCAGACGAGGTTGGAGGGGGTGCAAGTTCAGCCATTTGAATGAGTATTTTGAATAAAATGACTTTGGACCAAGAGTCGAAATCATTCATTCTGTTTGGTCTTGTTGAGCTGAAGGCTTGAACTCGAAATACGTTCGAGTTCAATGAAGCTTGTTCAAAGCAACCCACTTACTACCAATACAGCCCGCATTCTTGCGGAGGATTACCCCACAGTATTTACATCTGGTCTAGGCGGCAAGTCTTGCTTAATCTATCAAGCCCAGCCCAACCTCCCGAAGATTCGAAATCTGACTTAATCTTAGGCTGTATCTCTAATACTTAGTCCTCTTGCTCTGCAATACAATGTCTTACTCCCCTGCTCTGCCCTTTCTATTTTCTCTGAAGTGCTGCATCTCGAGCCCTTGGCCTGGTAGCCATGGATCTTTATTTCATTCCCAATGATCCTGAGCACACGCTCTTGGTCTCTGCAAATGGTGTACCTCATTATCAAATCGATACGGATGAACCTTTCGAACAACCGTGCATCACGTTAATCCAACGCCCTGGTGCTTCACCTGAAGACAGCATAGTTGCCGAGATTGAGTGGAGAAATCGTGAGACACCAACCATCCTACGTTGTCCTCTACTCGGCGATGCTGGTCAATGCGTTGGAATGCGAGGTATTGGAATAAGATCATTGCATTACCTCTACAAACGATATAAGTTCGGCTCGTAAGTTCGCGAACTCTTTCCCGTGTTCTGCTTCGATGAATTGGCCTATTGATTGTTCAAATAGTGTGCGATATTTTGTTGGAGATGATGCTTTCGAGTATCGTTGGAAAGCGGTCAAGGGTGCTGGATGTGTTGTGAGCTTTGCTTTCTTTATCAAACTTCAAAGTCTACATGTTGCTAATCCCTCTAGCTCACACGCTCAGATTCAAGTACAGAAATAGCGTCCTCCATGAGCGTGCTCGGGACGGAGGGTATTTTCGCTGGCGAAAAAAAGCAGGTGCTCCGCATCCAACCGTGCACTTTGGATATCGACCTAATCATCCTCACTTTCATCATCATGGAAAGAAAACGCCGTGAGCGTGAGGGGACGGATAATCAGAAAGGGGCACTTGGTTCAGATGCCAATTCCATCAATGAAGTCGAAGACGAAGGCATGGTCGAATTGGGCGATGTTGAGACCGGAGAACTCTGAATCTCTTTTTTTTACTTTCATTCTGGGTTATATGTTGACAAGGGTAAATAGGCATGAGCAATATAGTTGCTGCATGAACATAATGCGATATAAATCTATCACAAGATATACTCTTTTCCAGGAGCACGGGCGGGAAATGTAACCCCTCAAGTCACCAGCGCAAGTATTCTGTGATAATCTTCACGTACGCTTTGGAACGTTTCCTCTAACTTTTCGTGCCTTTCTTCTTTCTCAAGTTGGGCCAAAATTTCCTGTGTCCAAGATTTAGAACACATTCCTATCAAACCAAGGGCGAAAAAAGCATACGAAATTGAATCGATACAATCGTTCCTTGACTTGAAGGCGGTATGCGCGCATGACAGCCTGGTTTTGGGGATCCAAATGCAAAAGTGCAAGCATTTCGGTTACTCTCTGAAATTGGCGCTGTAAACAGGGTTAGAATCAACCCTCTGCCCAGTTAAAAAAATCTTACCCCAGCGATCTTTAAATCCTTTCTCCACTTCTCAGCCCAGACTTTATCTGCCGGCGGTGCTAGCTTGCCCCTTTCCTGAACTTGTTCTCCGCCACGTCCACTTTTGCGTGCGGGGCCGATGCCTCCCACTCCGAAACCCTCTTCCATAAATTGTTCGTTCGACAGAAGCATTTCCAAGTCATTCTTGTCCCTCAGATCTTCAAAAGCCTCAGCTGGATCCTCAACTGTTAATTCAGCGATATTTGGGTTTTTCACGATGTAGTTGTATATAGCTTTGTAGAGTTCAGCTGTTTAAAGACGACTTCGTCAACAAAGGGAACGAAAAGAATACAAGTTGACATTAGCTTACAGCCGTGACCATGTCGTTGATATGGAGTCAAGATAACAAATTGGCTGTATAATGTCAGATAAAAGCGTCATTTCTGAATAAACTGCACTGACCTCAACCTCAGCCGGACCTTTTCAGGAAAGTAATAAAATGGGTATAATGACGAATAGCCAACAAAATGGTATGTCGTTGTATGTGAAGAGTCACTTCTTTTGCGCTTCTCATATCTAAATACTGAGTTAGTTGGGGCAGTTGGAAATCGGGAAATTGACTTACAGCAGGGCAAACTCCCAGGTGTCTTCTTCTTCATTGATATAGGACCCTCCTTCAATATAGAGCAGTATGAACAGTTGCATTCTGCGATGATATTCTCGAAAACCCGGGGAATCCCAGGTAGCCTACGAATAGATATAAGAGTCGGTAATATTGCAAACGCAGAAGACGCATAACATACATGGTACACTTCAAATTCGACTACATCTTCACTTTGAGGATCCAATGTTTGATTATTTCCACTTCTTTTCCGCTTGCCCTTGGACGAAGAGCTCGGAGACGGTCTCGTGTATGAGTAAATAAGTTGGCCGGGAGGTCGGAAAGTGTCTGCATCCTCTTCCACTTTCTTGAGGAATGCTTCTTCATCTGTGTGATACCCTTGGGTATGATTGAAGATAGTTTTATATGAGAGGATTTTAGAGTTCACATGCATCAGCTGTAATCACCTGGTGGGATGAAACCGCTTAATGTGGCCTCTACATCGTCTACTGTCGACGTCGATGACAGTTTCTCGGCGTAGGTGACATTGAGACATTGTTCTAGCGAGCCAGAGGTAAATTTAAGCTACAGCAGAGCAGTTAGTTCAAATTGGAATGACGCGTTTACTTTGAATAAAGGACTTGCATCAATGATAAGGTCTTTATATCCGTATATCTTTTCGTCTTCGCCATAAATCTGCTCAATGGTTCATCAGCGGAGTCGGGGCACAGTCATCATAGTCCATACAGGATATGTGAATGTCGGGTGGAATTCTTCGTATGTTTCATCTTCACCAAGGACTTCCTTGTCTTTTGGGGATCTCACTGACATGCAAGATGTTAGTTAGTACTTAACGCCTTTATGGTAGTACCTCAGCGTACCTAAAGAGAGAACCAGTGCGTCATTCGCGTCTGTGGTCCAGTCGGACATTTGAACCGAAGTCTAAGGACTAAGAAGCTAAGAAGTTGCTAAGAAGAAAAGCTTGCGGGAGTGTCACGGTGCGAAAGCTCATTATTGACGCGTTATTTGGCACTGTCTGGTCTTCGGTCGTTGTAGATCATACCAAACAATTGCTACTTGACCCCAACTTTCACTCTGACATCAGTGCAATTTCACCTCAAGTGAAATTGAAGCATTGGTTTACACAGAAATCGGTTTTATGGATTTGGGTTTCGTGGCAATGATAAAGTACTGTCTTAACATTATAGTACGGTGACCTACCTATCAATCATCTGAATCCAAGTCCTCAGTCAATTCTTCCTCTTCCTCATTTTCTATTCTTATCAACCTATCCATGTATGCCTCCCCGAATAGAATGTTTCCTGTGACTAATACTCGGAGACTGTCCGTCAGTCGGAGCTTGGGACAATTAGTAAGGAGAGTATCAATTGATGTAGCACTCAAGCCACTAGATAAATCTGGTTCCGCGAAGTCGATGTTAATCCTTTCCAAGTTGGGGATACCGGCAAGCGCATCGACAATGTCATTAGAAGGCTGTAATTCAAACGTGGCTTCATGCCTGAAGTCTATGTAGATCCTCCTGAGCGTTCTTTGCTTTGCTTTGAGGAAATTTATGATGCACTGTGATATCGAGTCTTCTCCTTCCAGTTCCAACACTATGTCCTCGAGGGGAGAAGATGAAGCTGCGAGCTGCTCAAGCTGTACCCTTCCAATTGGGCCATGATTCATATGAATAGTTTTGAGGTTTTGCATGGCAGATAATTGTCGAATTATTTCTGCGAGGTATGCGTCATCAACTTCTGAGAAGTTGAAAATGTAAATGTGCTCCAATGCAGAGAGGTTTGTCAAGACGGTAACAAGGTCTTTTAAGTTGAGTCCTCCTATGTGGAATGATTTCAAATATGGCAATTTTGCAGAAAGCTCGACGACTTGGTGGCTTTCCACGACTGTTCCAAAACCAATATCCAGAGTTTCGAGATTTGCACCAAGTCCTTGGTATATTGGTTCCCATAACCAATGATAACGATACAGTTGGAGACTTTTCAGTCGGGTAAACGGTATGTGGGCATCGATGGGTATTATAATTCCCTTCCGGGGGAGGAGTGTACGAATATTTTGAAAGAGACAGATGTTCGAGTTTTGAAAGTGTCGAAAGAATTTGGCAGATTGAAGCAACCGATTCGTTCGTTACTACTTCTGCCCTGTCCAAGGTGTTTCCCCAGGAAATGGTTAGATCTATCAGGTTTGGCGTAAGCGATACGATTTTGAGAAGCAGCCTCATGTTCCAACTTCCATAGATGATTTTAACGTTGAGATGTTGGACAAATTGACCGAGGCTCTCGCCAGTAACACCTGATATAGATGCTCCAAAAGCAAAGACAACTTGCTTTTCGATTGTACTAAGGGTTCGAGGACGTTTCCACAGGCCATGCTTCGCTGCATTATAAAATGCATGCGAGACGAGGCTTGCTTTGCAGAGCGTGTCTCTATCCGATTTCGTATGCACAACGAGAAAGGAGAAGATGGTATAGAGAGTATCCGGGAGAGTGAGAACTTGTTGGGTGGCTGTAACAGGAAGATAATAATTAGGATTATTCGCAGGGAGCGCGGTAGGTGCAGGTTCCTCAGGAGGGAAATTGTCCAATATATGACTGGCTAATTCGGAGTCTGCCAAGAAGGTATATCAGAAAGTGGGAGATTCCGAAGACAAAAATGAACGTATCTACCATTCAAAGCAGTACGATATGAACGAAAGATGTCCAACTGCCGCCTCTCTTCATCAATGGAAGGATCTAAAATATCTGTAAAAAGCTGAGGGCAAGCTCTGCTCTTCTTTTCTTGGCAATCCCATCAGGTTCTCGCAGTGCATCTTTGGCAACGCCTATTGTGTATTCAATGAGGGATTCGGACAGGAGGCAAGGTGTGAGCAGATCGCTAGCCATGGTGAACCGTGGTCGCCTAGACCCTATGGTGGGGATTATCCTTGGAATCAAACTGGAGTATGAAATAGAGCGATCCTCGACAATGCTAAGACATAAGTAGTAAAAATTTGGCTTGCGGCGTGTCAAAGCTATTAATCGATCAAAACGGGAGCGACGGCCTAGGTTCAACGGCGGCTGCAGTCATTCCTGACGCCATGGCAGATTGAACGCAGCTAGAATCCGGCTCAAAGCGCTTTCTAGGCTCTCCTGCAAAGCTATGCCAGCATTATGAACTTAGCAGGTATACTATAACTGAAGTCCAAAAGATTACGATGGACGAGTCGAGGATTTTAGTGGAAAAATAAATTAGCAGACACAGGACGGATTTGAGGACGGATGTGCGGGCTGCGGCTGCGGGCAATTTTCAGAGCCTCAAATAAGACATGATGCATTAGCCTTAGACCTCTTTCGTTTGTGATTCTATTTAAAAGCGTACCGCCTTTCTCTTCAACTCGGAGTCTTGTTTCTGATTCACGAGGCTACAACTTGGATCGAATAAGGAATCAAGAACGATGATGCAACGAAGCTTGGGAGTTTGATAATTGTCCACGATTAACCTAGAGAGTTTATCGACAAAGGAGCTCGATTTGTGTCTCTTCCTTACAGAGAGTGACACAGCTTTGCGGTGGAATGAGAAAGAGCGACTTGAAGCGGCCACTGAAGTCCCCCTTGTGGTGTATAATGTGGGAATCTTTTCTATAAAAAACGGTTTAAATTTAAACTCACCTCGGGCCGAGACGTAGCCCCTGCCTGGAGGTTCCCTGGAGGTTGGTTGAACTGACAAAAGCCCGGACGAGTTACGGACGAGCTCCGCTTTCTGCTCTGCTCTTAACACATGTACACCACGCCATCTTGCTGAGGATTTTATAACTCTATCTTTTTGCATCTTCTTTCTACACTATATCCTGCGACACATATCCGCCTCCTACCTCTCCGCTCAGCTTCAACTTCACCACTGCTACTAGCCCCTAGATTTCACTTTAAACAACAATGACTCACGACAAATTCATGAAGCACAAAATTATTACATCCTGTCTATTTGCTTTTTCGGTTTCCACTATTCCTACATCTGCCCTACCCGACCTTGGAATCCGCACTAAATTGGAACAGAATCTTGGTCTCCAGACGTCATCATGGCGCCGTTTTCTTGATTTCGAGAAGAGAGACGACAGCACTGGAATAAATCACAACCCTGATGGGACTCCTTTTCTTTGGCTGCCACAAGATACATATGCGGGCAAGACTTTTTTCGAGTAAGGGTGCTGTCGCTTATACATAGCGGTTTGTAGTCCGCTGACGAGTTTTCCTCCTTTAGTGAATGGGATTTCTTTAACACGGAGGATCCAACCCAGTGAGATTTATACTACCATGACTAGACCCTTTTGCTTACTATTGGTTTCTCTGTGGTCAGTGGACAAGTCGAGTAAGTTCAATGTCATCGCTATCGTATTCTCATTGTTCTGACACGCGCAAATCATGTCCAGCTACGTCGATAAATCCACCGCAGAGGCAATGGGTCTATTCTGGGTCGCAGATGATGGAACAGCTTTCATGAAAGCAGACGATACATCAGTCTTGCCATTGGGCGTCAACCGTAGCAGGTGTGTTCAAACCCAAAGATTATTTCAATGTTATATTGTTGATGCCTTTAAACCCCGTATAGTGTCAGGATTACCAGTACAAAAACATACACTACTGGTCTTTTTATTTTAGATCTCAATAAAGCACCTTGGGGCTGCGGTGAGTCATCATAATCCTTTCTGCCTAATCGTCGGGGATCTTACAGTAGCAATAAAGCTATCTGGCCTGCTTTCTGGACTCTGGGAGGCAACTGGCCTCATGTGAGATGCCCACCATTCATTCAGTTATCTATGGCTAATGTCTCCCTTTAAATAGAACGGTGAAATTGACGTCCTCGAAGGAGTACACGATAACCAATATAACCAAATTGCATGGCACACTGACCCAGGTATTGCGTACTAGACTGTTTATTGGGCATTTTGCTAACGAGGAGCCCAGGGTGCCAATTGGACACCAATGCAACGTTTACGGGCCAAGTTCCTGTACTTATTCTTATCATTCGTGAACGATAGTTCGTTGATGAATAATTTGCAGAACAACAGCACAAATTGTGATGCAAATGCCAACTCTAATAGTGGCTGTGACGTTGTTGAATGGAGTCGAGCGTCTTACGGCACATTCTTTGAATCTCAAGGAGGAGGAATCCTTGCAATGAAGTGGGATGAAAATGATATCTCAGTATGTAAGTTATAATCATTCTTCACGTTTCTTGTGATACCCACAGAACGATGTAAGGGTCTTTCTTCCGCGCTGCGATCCCTAACGATGTTACTGCGGGCACACCGAATCCTTCACTATGGGGACCTCCATCTGCAATGCTCATGAGTACTATGTGCGATATCCCAAAATACTTCGTAAATCATTCGATTGTTTTTGGTAAGTTCCTTGGACATCCTCTATCTCACAAAACGTTAATGCGCCATCTACTAGATATTACATTTTGTGGTTTGTTTTGTTTTCTCTGATGGTGTCATTTTATGAATGTGGACTAGGCGACTGGGCCGGAAACTCGTACGCTACAAGTGGCTGCCCTGGGACTTGTCCCGAACGAATGGCCGATCCTACCAATTTTGAGGTACGTAATAACTGACCGATCTTGCATTTCTATTTTCCTTACAAATGACGAAATCGCAGAATGCAACTTGGAGCATCAATTCTCTCAAGGTCTACAGAAAACAGGTTCTGGGAGGGAACAGCACGTCCGCTGCGAGCCCAACTCGGCTCATGCAATCTATTGCAAAGGCTGAAGCCTTGCTTATTCCAATCTTTTGGCCTTGGCTTATGATTCTTGGTGAAGTAATTGGACCTGTCTAGAGATTAGTCTATGGCATTTGGAGACCAATGAAACCAATCCATTGTTATCAATTTGTTATTACGAGTCCTATTACGTAGTAATAGACTCGTTCTTTTAACCAGGGACCCAAACGGCGCCATCATTTTTCGCTATCAACCAACGTGACTTGCAACACGTGATAGTTGTATTTGTAATCGTTTTTAGCCCACTCGGTTACTTCCGATTTTTGTGGCACGTGTTATAGGCCCAAATGTTTTTTATTTTTAGTTACTCGTAGCCAAAAAAGTAATCACGCTTAAGTAATCTGATGGCATTTTTGAGTGGGTTCATCGAAAATAAAAGGCCTTGTTCTCGTCAAATAAGATAGTCAAGCAACTGAAATTTTGAAGAATGCATTGTATAATACAATAGAGTGCAAATATAAAATTTTGGCCAAAAACAATGATTAGAAAGTCAAAGAGAGCTGAATCTACCAATTTGTATGCTTTCAAGTGTCAATGGAAAGTTTAGGGCTATCTAATCTTCCCAATAGCTCAATAAATATATAAAAATTGAGAATATGATTCATTAGATATCTAATAGTAACCATGTATAAATTTTAGGCAGAACAACTGGGCTTCAACAAAATATCAAGTGCGCAATCCCATTGACAATTGATTGGTGGTTATGCAAGAACTTGTCACATACTAAAACACATCCCTGTCCAAGATTTCCTGCACATATCTCATGTTTAACACACTCTGTAATCTTGAGACAACTGAATATAATACTGAATGCTCATTTGACAGAACTTGAACCATGAATTCTTAGTTTAGGAGTGCACCCTCTGACTGAAGATTATACATGGTTACTATTAGATATCTAATGAATTGTATTCTCAATTTTTATATATTTATTGAGCTGTTGGGAAGATTAGATAGCCCTAAACTTTCCATTGACACTTGAAAGCATAAAAATTGGTAGATTCAGCTCTCTTTGACTTTCTAATCATTTTTTTGGCCAAAATTTTATATTTGCACTCTATTGTAGTATACAATGCATTCTTCAAATTTTCAGTTGCCTGACTATCTTACTTGATGAGAATGAGGCCTTTTATTTTTGCTGAGCCCACTCAAAAATGCCATCAGATTACTTAAGTGTGATTACTTTTTTGGCTACGAGTATGTCTCCCACATGGTACTTGTAGTCATCTTTGGCCGCTTGGTTATTTCTGGTTTTTTTGTGCGGCACGGGCCTTTAACAACACCTGTGGGAAGATTTCTTTCTTTCCCTCCTTTCCACATCATCGTTGCCTCCCCACTGCCTTTTGGGTATGTTTGCTTGATGTTATGCATGTGTTTCCTTTCAGTCATGTTGTTAACTAGTTTTACACACTGTACATCTTCAGCTGTTCACCTTTGGTGTATGTAGTTTAGCAATGTTTTTAGTGTAATACTTATTGGTACTCTGTTGTCTGACGATACCTTTGTGTGTAGTCCTTACATATATAATTGACTTCTTTGTATATTGGTATTAACATTTTTCTGCTGTTGTTTACTGGAAATGTAGCATTAGTGACATTCATTATATCTGGGATGCTGTACATGATTTGAATTCTATATTCTACATACTATGTAATGCTATGAGTGAAATGTGTGATGTTGACTGTAGCTAACACATGTTACCCTTCGGGGCACTGTTCAACTGCTAATGAACATGTGTTCCATGCTGCGGCACATGTTCTCCTCCTCATTGAACACACTCTTTCTTTTGATGACTGTAAACTTCTGCATCATCTTTGGTGAGTCTGCTTTCTGTTTCTGATTGTGCTTGTTCTGATAGCAACACATTTTAGTTTCCATGTGATGCCATGGGTGGAAGATCACCTACCATCTCTCCTATCAATGTTAATGCTTTCAGCACAATGTTCATCAACACAGAATTGTCCTTGTTTTTATATGCTATGAAGGACATGGTGGCCCTTACTATATCTCCAACCTCAAATGCTGCTGGTTCGATGCCAGTGTTTCATGCTATTGTGCAGTGAGCTACTTCTTTATGGTATTCAATATGATTCTCACCTTATTCTTCCTTGTTCGTCAGCATATTCTCATAGATAATCTACCTTGTTATCCATGCTGTGTATACAGTCAGTGCCACAGATTTGGGTGAGAGTGCCACATGGATCAACTCCCACTTTGAATGGCATTCCTGATTCCATACATATCATCTCCAGCCATTCTTGTTACTCTCCATGAATGTGGTTGCTCAACAAACACTACATGGTACTTGTCCTTCTATCAACAGTGTCATCAGCTACTGAATAACACTTTGTTTATATAGTAGTGCAGGCTTACGTTGAATTCCACTATTGCAGTTGATTCTTTCTTGTTGTTCTGTGCATCTGCATGCACCTGCTCCAATATGGCCTTGGCCTCTATCAAATTGTAGCTGGGATCCATGTACTGTGAATGTTGTCTCAATGCTTGTATTTTTCAGTATATGTTGCTTGTTTATATGGTACATTTGGTCTTATTTTTATTTTATTTTTGTTTATATTTTGTTATGTTTACTGTTTTCCTTTAACAATGACTCTTAGTATGCTTGATCTTTGTAATATGTCCTCAGTGCTTGACTGAATTCTTTGTGGTGTGTAATGTCTTGTACCTGTTTTGTCTCTCTTTTTCCCTATTTTCTTCAGACTTTGCTATACCGTTTGGCCCAATAATCAATTAGGAATTTCAGCAGATAAGCCACATCTGTTCTCTTTCTGTGACATTGGTGTTTGTTAGTGTTTATACATAATCTCTGTCAGCATTCCGTTGGATTTCAAGTCCTGTACATCAGATTTCAAGTCCTGTATGATCCTATCACCACGATCTGTTACTTTAATGTATTACATATGTCTCTACTAGTGACACTTGGTTTCATTCTGTACTTCTGTTCTTTATTTTTATTTTTTCTGCTCTCTTAACATGAATGATTAATTGCTCTATGCAGTATTTCATCTCACAGACAAAACAAAAACACGATTGACCATTTTCATGCTTTTGGAATGCAATATTTGGCACTTGCTTATGTTAAATTTTCATCTGGAAGGTACATATAGCGGGAAGTACATTCAATGTGTTCATGCTTGTAAAGATCCAGAGGGCAATATATTGGTTGTCAATGTTGTTAACAGGAAATATGACTCAGTGGATGACATAACAGGTGAAGATATTGAGGTCAACTTGTTGTCTTGTTGTGTTGCATACAAGACCCAGAGGCAGAAGAACATGAACAGATTGCAGATGAAACATGCATGTAATGTATATGTCAGTACTCATATTACAAACTAAACCACTTACTCTCATATCCACTTTGATCACTGGACACATGTTGTATCTGCTAGCCTGCTACTTTTCCTCTCATACATCTTATAATGTAAAATTTCTTGTTCATTACAGCTATCTGCAAAATAGTAGACCGCTTTCAAAATTTCGGGTGTGTGCCTTTGTTTGGTACAAACAGCTCTTTTGGTAAAGCACAGCTGGCATGATGCAAGCCTTGTTTGCTCGTTTCTCGATGCTCCACAGTGCTTATGAACCGTTGAAAGGGTGTAAACCATTCTGAGCTTACAATTCATAGTGAGATACAGAGGCCCTTATTTTTGCGATTGTTATCTGTAATAAACTAGTACATTATACTAGTGAAGGGTAGGAGATACGCCAGACTATTAGGCTTTGAGGCTTTACTTCCTAGTGGGCCAACAAGAGTAATAGACCTTACAAACTAACTAAGGTGTAGTGTGGCCTATTAATCAGTGCTACAAATCAAAGACTACCTTTAGTTTCCTACACAGCTATCAAAGCAACCCTAACTGAGCGTCCGGGCGATCGCCCGCTCCATTGATCATACTATTAGTCCCATGCAAAGAAGAAACCCTTAAGAAATGACCTTGGCTCTTACAAGGGGTAACACCCACCAGTGTCTTACAAGCGATTGCCAAGTGATGAAAAACCTTATTAATTAGCAAAAGCGATCACTGTGTCCAGGCCTCACAAAGGCTGTTCACTAAATTAGGCGATCAACCGCTCGGGATCAGGCATCACTGCGCCACACGGGTGATCGCCCACGGACCGAATGTATTGGCAATTGAAATCTTGTGTACAACTCAGCATATGGCGGTCTACTAGATCCGACTATAAAAACTTGTAATTTGCAATACAGCTAACGTGGAGTGAGCGATCGCCCAGCCAGCGATCGCCACACGATACTAAGAGGTAACTTGCCTCATGATAAGGGCACCTGCTGTTCCAGGGGGTCCTAAACCAATAGCAACTGTGCTGGGGAACCTTGGGAGGGTTTCCTAGGAAATATACCCCTAAGTAATCTAGTCCCGACATGCCTTAGCCGCGAGCCATCTGATAAAATAAGTCGGGTGATCGCTACCCAAGAAGGCACTGCCGCATGGACAACCATGTTATCTTCAAATAAGCGCCGTAGCCCAGGCAAACTAGTACTTTCCACTATTATAATTGGTGCAGCAAAGGCTAGGCAGCACGCGGTCCATTTCCTTCCTTTTCTCTTAGTCTCTTTCAATTATCACAAGCCAAAGTATCTATTTAGTCTATAAAAACAGTCCTGTATCTTAGAATAGGAACCAAGTAATTTACACCCCAGATTTGATATCAGAATTTACTCTGAATAAGAATTCTAGTGTTAACACTTCGAGGACTAGTGATTTGTGTGATAAGAGATCGAACACTGCAGTTCACCTTAAGCAATTAGGCATTATCTGGTTTCGTGAGCGATCGCCATTGTGATATTCAACGTCAGGTCTATTAGACTTGATAAGCAGGCTTTTATAAGTCATCTGTGGACTGCCCTGGGGATTGTTAAGTACGGATTGGAACCCTATACGACTAGCGATTGCTCATAGTAACTAGGGACGACTGTCAGAGAACTCCGACTGTTCAGGACGTTGCCTATAGTAAGACTGCCCTGGGGATTATTAAGTACGGGTGGGAACCCTATAAAGGCTAGTGATCGCTCATAGTAACTAGGGACGACTGTCAGAGAAATCCGACTGTTTCAGGACGTTGCCTATAGTAAACTAAGGACTGTGGACTAGTGTGCCCAGTTGCTTATAGGAACCAAGGATCTACTACGTGTTAATACGGGTGATCGCTTATAGTGTTTGACAAAGTTTGAGTGTGGGTTTTATAAAGAGAAACTGTTAAGTGTCCCGTGTACACTCGCCCCCCAAAAGCGATCCCCTGATATTGGTGATCGCCCTCATATAAGAGAGATCACCCTTACTATTCAAGTGCCTTGTGTGTACTAGCCTGTAAAAACGTTCTCCAGCTACTAGTGATCACCCCAGAGCAATCGTCTAAGTCTGTACTCTGCTAAACTAGTTATTGTAATAAGCCTTACGAGCTTACCCTCCCAGATCGAACTGATCAATATAAATATTTGATTGGGTGTTGTGTATTGGGCAATTACAAAGTCACCCCGCACTAAACATCTCACCGTCGAATGGTTCGGGAAGTGATCCCCGTAGCGAGTTCAATATCCTTCGTCTTCATATCATGCAGAGACATTGTAAGAACAAGTTTCTTCTGTTCTTCTGAGATATAGCGAAAGTTTCCTATGGCAGAAGAGTCGGACAGTGTTAGATTGAGATATATATTGAACTATAGACAGACAGGCAGTTTAGCTATAACAGGTGGAAACCCAACCCCACTGTAACATCATAATACCAAAAAGAGCTGTTTGTACCAAACAAAGGCGCACACACAAAATTTTGAAAGCGGTCTACTATTTTGCAGATAGCTGTAACAAATGTACTCATAATCACCATGTTTTTTGAACCATAATATTATCTTTTGTCCACATTGCAGTCTATACAACCTTAATAAATACCATTGTTGGCCTTCCTAGGCCTTTCTGCTTAATCAAACACAAGATAACATTGATAGGCGTGGTGGATTCAACAATTCACGTGAGATCACCTGTAAGATTGATATCCTGTTTGGTTCTAAGGCTAACAGAGGCAGATTTGACAATTCATGTGAGGCACCTCTCCTTTGCTACTGTCACGTCAATCTGCTGTAGGTCACCATGATACCATGATTATTGATAACATAATAAATAATTATTAGATAATATAATTTTGTGCAGATGTAACGTTTCTGCCTAAAATGGAACATGCCGGAATTGCACACGGCACAACCGTTGGACTATCTGTCCCGAGATAAGTCTGAACCAAGTCAGGCTTCGACGTTACAACTCTCAGATCGTCACACCCGTTACTCCAGTACATGTTTCCTGGGGCGGCCGTGGACTTATATAGTAGCGGAAAACCCAGACCGCTACAGCAGATTCTAGTGTAAAAAAGAAAAAGGACTCGTACTGCCGGGCAAAGCCTCGGCCCTCAACATCAAGTTGTTATGCAAACGGTGGAATATGGGTAGGTTAAAGGCGACGCGCGCTCCAACTTCTGAATCACATGATCGCACCTATGACGCCAGTTCTCTGCAACAATTTCGTTCATTTGCAATTCATGTCAATTTGATGTTGTTCTCCCCAGCGATGCATGGGTGAGGGACGTCACAGCTGACGCTGATAATCTCTTCCTCGTAACGGGTAAGTATGTATATAATGCAAGAAATTCTGTTGGATTTCTGCATCGTCTTTCTGTTATCATCATCTTGCCATGTCTTCTTCCATTGGATCGGCCATCAGACATGCCATGTCCCATGTTACTGACAACGCAAAGGTCAAAGACCTCAAAACCAACCATGTAAACGTTTCAAGCTCATCCGGCCTGACTACGGACTACGGTGCCAAAGTATCAGACACCGACAATTGGTGAGCCTAATGTAACAAATTAGTGTTACTTCGCTAACTCTGACTTGCACTTTCATATTTAGGTTGTCTGTACAAACCGATGATGGAGGGCCAGGACCTTTTTGCTCGAAGATCATATAGCTAGAGAAAAAATTCATCGTTTTGACCACGAGCGAATTCCTGAGCGCGTTGTTCATGCCCGAGGGACCGGCGCTCATGGACATTTCCGAGTTTTCGACAACTCAGCCTCGAAATGGACCTCAGCACCCGTTCTGACTGATCCAACTCGTACTACACCCATTTTCATTCGATTCAGCACTGTTCAGGGCTCTCGTGGAAGCGCGGTAAGCGCCATATATTCATAAAAGTTATACACAATATTGAAACTGCTCTACTACTCTTCTAGGACACCGTTCGTGATGTTCGAGGTTTCGCGATGAAATTTTACACCGAAGAAGGAAATTGGGATCTTGTGGCCAACGATATCCCTGTTTTCTTCATCCAAAATGCAATCAAGTTCCCGGACTTCGTCCACGCTGTAAAGCCTGAGCCTCATAACGAAGTTCCTCAGGCACAGACTGCCCATAATAACTTTTGGGATTATGTTGGACTTCAACCTGAATGTGAGTTTGCGTCACCCTAGTGTTGTAGTCATATTCTCATTGTTTGACTGCAGCGGCCCATATGGTGATGTGGGTCATGTCTGATAGAGGTAAATTCTCCTGTAATAAATATTGATTAGGGGTCTAATGTGGTTCCAGGCATCCCACGTTCCTATAGAATGATGCAAGGTTTTGGCGTCAACACTTTCACCCTCATCAATGCTGAAGGGAAGCGCGTTTTCGTCAAATTTGTCATGACTCCCGAGCTAGGTGTACACAGCCTAGTGTGGGATGAGTGTCTGAAGATAGCTGGCCAAGATCCCGGTATGTTCACGAATGAAAATCCGAGGCATGACCGTCTCCTCATCTAAGATGACTAGATTTCCATCGAAAAGATCTCCAAGAGGCCATTGAGAACGGTGTTTACCCGAAATGGACCTTCGGAATTCAAGTGGTCGAGGAGAAGGATGAACATTCTTTTGACTTTGACATTCTCGATGCCACCAAAGTGTGGCCTGAATCTCTTGTCCCTGTTCACCAGATCGGTGAATTCACCCTCGATCGGGTTGTTGACGAATATTTCTCGGAGGTCGAGCAAGTTGCCTTCTGCACCAGCCATGTTGTGCCTGGAATAGGATTCAGCGACGACCCCTTGTTGCAAGGTCGAAATTTCTCATACTTCGACACCCAGATTACTCGGCTCGGTATTAACTGGGAACAAGTAGGCTCATTTTTCCATCTCTTACAGCTTCAATTAAAGTGAACTCGTCCAGATCCCTATCAATCGGCCTGTCTGCCCAGTTATGAATCATAACCGTGACGGAGCTCGTCAGCACCGTATTAACCCAGGTCCCTTGAACTATTTCCCTAATCGTGACAATGCCGGACACCCGGTTCCCCCCCTCACAGGGAGGTTATATTGAGTGCACTTTTTATCATTTTCCTTCAAAGGCTCGATGCTAATTTTTACTTAAAGATTCAAACAGAAGGTAGAAGGTATCAAACAGCGAACGCGAACTACCAAATTCCAAGAACATTATAATCAAGCTCAGCTCTTCTATAATTCACTCAGCCAGTACGAAAAGAATCACGTCATTGCTGCCTTATCTTTCGAGTTGAGTCATTGTGACGATCAACGCGTTTATGGTGGTTATATCAAAATTTTGAACAACATCGACTTCGACCTAGCGGTCACCGTGGCTAAGAACGTGAATGGCGCTGTACCCGATAAGCCAGCCCGTATCAACCATGGGCAAAAAGACTCGACGTTGTCTCAAATTTATTATGCGCCCAAGACACCCACCATCGCTTCCAGGAGGATTGCCGTGCTTATTACTGACGGATTCAACCTTGACGAAGTGGGGGCGGTTCGCGTTGCATTGGGCAGCGCCAAAGCGACAACATGGGTTATCGGACCTCGACGTGGAAAGATCCATTCTGAAGGTGATAATATTGTCTTGGGGGCTGGAATGGTCGCAGACCACCATTTTGAGGGCCAAAGATCGACATTATTCGATGCAATTTATATCCCGTCAGGAGCTGAGCATGCGAAGAACCTTGCAACCAATGGACGCGCGGTACATTGGATACGCGAAGCATTTGGTCACTGCAAGGCCATTGGTGCCATCGGAGACGGTGGGTTTTAGTTTTTGCCAGGGCCTACGTTCACGGTGCTAATTTCTCGTTCGAAGCTGCGGCTGTTGTGAAGCACGTTCTCAGCCTCCCTGAGGTCGAGTTTGCTAATTCAGCAACGGACGATGTTGTATCGTCGTACGGAGTCGTCACGTCTGGGAAATATAGCGCCACTTCTGCAATTGTCGACGTCTTGGAGATCGCACCTGGGCCCAAAGGATTTGTCTCCAACTTCGCCTACGAAATAAGCAAGCACCGATGCTATGAACGTGAATTGGACGGTCTGACGAGCCGAATCGCGTATTAATTAGTCAGACATGAAATATTAGCATATGTATTTGTACGTTTTCGAGGCTTGATTTCGAATTAATCAGCAGTGTCTCCTCCACCTCGGTTTAAACGTCTCGCAACAACAGCTTTATACCAAGTGACTAACTAGTATCATTAACGTGTTGCCAATCGCGCCATAAGGTAAAGCACCAGCGTCAATACCGAATTGGATCATGTTTCAAAGCAATAACTCCAGGAGGTCGAATATCCCGAATTCAATGGCGGAGAATTGTGGCGAAATTTGCAATGGAAATTAAAGAAGCGCGCATCGCATGACCATCCGACAGAAGTTGTTTGGAGCCTGTTGGAGTTCTCTCTGCTTGCAGTTATACGTTGATCGTATGCGGTTAAACGTAGGCTTGACTCAAAGCTGCCTTGCGTCTTACGATTGCACTCACTCACACCATTAATACCAGAATTATAGGTAGCAAGAGTGATCAAATGAAGGACTTGAGGGCTTGAATCAGATTCTACCAGAGCTAATCCTCGAGAAGGCAGACGGGAGAGATCAAGAATTGTGGTGATGTGAGTCGATTGAGTAATACTAAGGTTGCAGGATGGGGAACTCGACGATTGTATGACACGAAAGGATCAGCCCGCAGAAGACATCGGGAAAATAACGCCTGACTGGGGCTGTCGATAAACATAACGGGACCATGGTCTCTAATACAGGGCTTCTATGCATTGAACCCGAAGGAAAGCTTTAGTGTAATACGGCGGGACAGAGGCAGCTAGTGAAACTTGGTTAAGTCGCTTTTTCGATTGGATCGTGAAATAGGATAACCATGCCACCTCATAACAGTAATTCATCGCGCAGCACTGGCTCTAGCGCGGGTTCCAGGGAGCTAGACTATTGAAGAAGTTGATAGAGAGATTCTAGTGAGAGCAGTAAGGGTGTTCGGGGTATCTTTTTTAACCTAATAGCCCCTAGTTCGATCGTCTAAATCAGGATTTCTCGAAGACGAATCGCGGGGAGTGTTATTTATAGATTTACTTATTTATACTAAGGCTATTTTTAGTCTTGTACTCACTTCGGTTGAAAAGCCCGTTAAAAACCACATGCAATTCTCGGTCATTGAAGAGAGTTGCTCCACTCTAGACTTGAATACGTATTGTGTTTAATTTGGCATTATTTTTCCAATATGAAACTTTTGACCACTGAATACAACCTGTAGATAGAAAGGCGACAATTGAAGTCCACCAACACTCCACGTGTCGCTATTATATTTAAGTATATCCAACTGCGTCAGGGTTGAGGGATTAAACTTAGCTATTCCAGCTAGAAAGAGCTAAGTAGAACAACTACAAAATTACAATGACGCCACAAATTGGATTGTTTGTTGAATAGGCAGTTACCTGATCGGCCTAGTTATTGACGCGAGCTATGCTTTGGGAAAGAAGCTTCGGAGCGTTTTCGCTCCCAGAACTCACTGATGTGCTATTGATGTGACTTCAGCTGCGGGGACGGCGTTATGACCGTTGTGTTCAAGTATTACTGCAATGCTAATCGTATGATATGTGTAATTTTCTGTTGAGGTCGATGCACTCGAAAGTCGGGTAATGTCCTGTAAGGGGCGCAAGGAAATATTGTCCAGATACGCCGTAACATCTCCTTTCCTAGAAATGTCCAGCAGCAGTAGGTAAAATCGGTAGGTTTAGTGTTGAATCCTGTCGGGCCTATGGATTCCCAAAATTGGTAAGAATGGCTGATGATCTCCGATAATTCCAAATAGATTATAACAAAGTTGCTAGCCCGAAGATTCCCGAGAGTTTAATTCAGGTTTATTTGTGACCTGCTCATTAGCAGCGTCCCAGTTCATCGGAAGGTTAGTATTTTACTGACACACGAGTGGATAGCAACACTGCTTGGAAGCAAAAGTTGAGATATTTGGAAAGATGTGTGACGTTCACATATATCAAGTATGGCCACGGCTACCCGGGAATAGTTGCTGTAAAAGTTCCTCAGAAATTTCATTTATCTGAACTTAGAGCTGACCTTTGCAGCGGCACAGAACATTATTACCGCCTATGCCCTGTGCATGTACCCAGAATACGACGATTTACTCAACACGAAAATTTCTAAAATGCGGTGTCATCTTTCCGCTATCCTGGTCAGATAGTGCGCCATATGCATCCCGTAAATATCCGAATGACCCCCTTTCGGAGCACCGCGACCCTAGTAGAAGATTACGCACGACAAACAAGAGGGGATTGATAGTCAACGTGTATAATGTTATTCGACGATAAGTAGGCATGATACTATAATAAACAAACACTTCCGCACCCTTCGCTTATTCTTATCAATGAATCCGGTGTACACAGGATCAGAGTGAGAATAGATGATGTAACGGAGACTTGTAGCAACTAGGTTCTCGCAGATTTCCCAGTTTTTCGATACAGATTTACAGCCGACTTGGCGTAAATCGGCCTCGTTTCGTTAAACAATTACTATGCGACGGCCTAAATGCAATCCAGTCAATAAAGTGGTTTCTACCTCAAGGTAGACTCGACTTCAGTCTACTTAGGTGGAATACTCTAGAATACCCCGGTTTGTAATTGTTTTGTATGTAGTGGGAACCAAGGGGGAAAAACCAAGCTTTTTTGCGAATTCCAGATTGAGATGTGTGTTCGGACAGAATAGGCTGGATCAAGCTAACCTCAAGGTAAATGATTCAAATAGCCTTGGAGCTCAATTCTACTTGCGGAGAGCCTTAAGACTCTGCATTGGTAGATATTTGCACTCATGGTCTCAATTACACCAAGCATGGAATTTAAAAATTGCCACTGGGTCATCATATAACTAAGAAATTTACAAGGGTATCATTGGGCTCTATGTCCTTACATTTTGAACGATTGTCGAGAATCGAGATTACAGAAATCGTTAACATCTCGATTCTCGAACAAATTTGCCCCCGTCAAAAATACGCACAGGGGATCCGGAGCTTCAACAAAATGGCCATCACCGATTACTACTTTCACTTTCACTTGGCCCGCCACAATACTCTGTATTTCCAACCAATGCACAGCAACGCACTCACATTTTTTTTTGCCCAGAACAGCGACGATCGAGGACATTGTCTGGTCACCAATCGCCGTTGTTGTGAACAACCGTGCTCTTTGTTACTTCACGACCAGAGACTATAGGTGTGCATTTTTGGAGGTTGCCGTGCTTCACCGTGTCAATGAGTACCCAAGTAAGTATACGAGACAATGTTTGAAATAAGCAATGCCATGCAATTGAAATGATTTCACCAGTGGAGACCCTTGGAAACCACTGGCCACCATAACTGCAAGCGATGCCTCGAGGACAAAAGGAGGCACTAGCTAAAATTTTTAAAACCGCATGCAACAATCGCACATGAGAACTCTCAAGATACCCGGCGTCCACTCCATTTACCGCAATTATCTTGTATGTGCGCGTCTTTATAACCGACGTTCTAGATCAAAAACGGTCAGTTGAAATCATTCTCTCCTTAAATAAAAGATACATAGGATGGACTTCCAAGGGAAGGGCTTACACTGGCCAGGACTCTGTCCGACACCACATGTCTACTACCAGAAAGACTGAGTGTCAACCTGAGTCAACAGAGAGAAAAGAAATAATGAGGGAGCTTTTTGTTTGTATGCATAACGCCTTGGCAGACCCGACTACTTCCGCTCAGTCGTGTGCACCGTCTTTTCCTGTGCGAAAGTCGTTGCGGCCCAAGAAATGCAAAGAGAAGGCGCCGTTATCCATCTGCTCGTGTGAATGTAAAGGCGATGGCCTGACAAATACGATCCTTTCTATACCATGGCGATAAATACAGGGAAAAGAGGTTTAAATGTGTTCAAACTTGTAAGCAAGGAGATTAACAGGGTTATAGTCAAAATAGAGGGCAAATTGAAATAGATCGAACAATCTAATCAGCAACTATTAACATTTGTTCTCATGGGTGCCACTGAGCGTTGAGCGAATTCAGCCTCGACAGATGTGAACATACTCAACGTTGCATACTTCATCGTCAATGCTGCAAATTTAGCGCCCATGTCAGATACCAAAGAGTCTCGACTAGCGCCGCACATTCACAAAAACTTTAGGTGATAGATCTGGATACTGATTTGTTCTGATGCACATGGATGTACTAGTATGTGAAGTTCAATATGTCGATCCATATCATTGACGTCGATACAAATAGACATGTCAATCTGGCCTTCCCGCGAGAGTGCACGTTGCTGCTCAATTACCCAAACTACAGTAATGCTTTCAACGTGAACAAAGTGGCTATTTATGTCACTCTCAGGAGTTAAGATGATCATGATCACCGTCATCATTTCTAATTTCAGTACCGGTGGCCACATACTTTAGAAGAAGTTGGAAGCATACGGCACCATTATCAAGTGGTTGAAAATCCTACTCCAAGTGCTGCGCAGGTACAACAGCCTGGCGACGAAGTCTTTATATTGGGAGTTATCCCAAAAATAGACCTTATTCGCCCACGGTCGGCTATTTCTGGCTCATCGGATGGTGCGTTTAAAAATAGTCTTGCATCTGAACCAGGCAGACGGACCCTCCGACACTGTCGTATCTTCGCGTATACTTATAATATTGGAATGTTTGTGAGTTCATTAATTTTTGATAGGAATGGATGATTAGACTCATTAGAATGTGTGTACTACACTTCACCGAGGATCGCCACCGCGGTGCCCAAGATAAACGGGAGTTTAAGCTTGACCCTGGCCAGCAATTTTCCTATGTAAAACCGTGAATTTGAGTGTCCAACGAGAGCATCAAACGTTTGATCGTGCGATCTGTGCACAATCTGCGTCGAGTGGTACACTAGGCGGTGATGGAATGGACGGATGGGATTGGTGGGCGATGCGTGATGGGCATTGGGCGTCGTAGATGCGCCCCGCGCATAAAATGTAGCCGACGGATAACGCGGAGGTGCTTCGTGAGTCTCCGAGGTCGGGGCGCCCGCCAAGTGTTTAGACACATACACGTACGGCTGCGTACGGCGTACGCGCAAGCGCGCCCACAGCCTTGGCCGCAGTGTGATCATAACTTGCCAACTTTAAACCTCGGAGACGGCTCGTTATTGACTCAGTTTGAATCATCGCGATTACTCAACGATTGTATTCTCAGATATCGTGGGCTCTAGTTATGAGGCATATCCTACTTATAACGCGATTGATTCTGGATATATTGGCTGACAGTGCGCGATATGCTCAAGCTGCGAAGCCGATCGTGAATTGAATGCGGCGGCCCAATTGTTATCAGTAATAGTGCTTACCAGAACAGACCCAATTGTTCAACAATGTGATATCGAAGATATAATTCTTACCAGAAGAACGAGAGCTCAGCCACCGAGGCCACCTTAGGGATAACCACGATCATGATCATGATCGTAACCGCCATGCAGTCTCTTTTGCGGCGTATGTCTTTAGCTTTCAAGCTTTGACGATGTAGTGCTTACATGTATTCTAACTTCTCTTAACTATCTCCGTCGCCCCGGCGGACACGAACGAAGTTTCTAATTAGTAATTACCCATAACAGTCACAGCGCCGGACAGCGACCTTATTAATCTGTGGCACAGGCTATGTACATGATGTTGATACCTTTCGCAAGGATCGAGTCACCTCCAGGACTAGTCTATGGTGATTGAATTCCCGTACGGTCCTCATCCCCCGTTCTGAGGCGGCAAGAAGCTCGAACAAAAAACAGGTGTTAGAAGAGGCAAAAGCTTCTTTGTCCATCTAGTATCCTATTATCTTCCTCGTTATCGTAAACCCACGGCGCAGCCAGTAATTAGAATAGTCTTCTCGTAACGACATCATATTTGTATTCACAGAATGATATCAGGGTATATGTCATGTCCCTTCCTATCCGCGATTTCTCCGAGCGTGAAGTGTAACTCGCGAGAGGCTCGACTCCTGGAGCAATGTGCGTTGACCTGATTATAAATAAGCAAGAAAACGACCTTGGCATAGCTTGGCATCTACGGCCGGCAGATAAGTAACTTGGATGGAGTAAGAGGGTGGAACGTATCGATAACCCATGCAATAATTCCGAGTCTCGTTTCAGTGTGTGCATATACATCTTATCGCGATGCCGTTATGGCTCGTATGTTGTGCATGATGTGATTGGAAGACGACCCTGTTTTCTGGCAATTTCCGGGCGTCAGAGGACATGGTGGCTTTATCGAAATTGGGCTTTAGCAGGTTTTAGCCTCCTGCTTCGGTTTTGAGGAAGTCGACAGATTAGCCCCATATGGGATGCAAATATGTGTGCAAGGATATGTTGGTTACGTTGCACCCCTCGATGAGTAACGTGTGTTTTATTGGCCAGGATTTATTGAAGTTTGCCGTAAGGATTCGTATCCGATGCGTTTTGAATTGGGTAGCCTGATACGTTCCAAGAGATGGCCGGGGCATATGGAGGTGAAACATACATTCGGGAGGTAGGTGGATGACTAGAAGCGGCTGTATGACATTGAAAATATTAGCCGACAGTGTGGGTTCTTCTCAATTCTTTGAATCTAAGGAGGCTAGAACGAACGTTCGTTTCATTAGCGAGTACGAGGTGGTAATCAAAAGTCGTACATACCTCCGAGAGTATAATTGGAGTCGTACTCAAATATATGCGTACCCGGGGATGGGGTACGGTGAAATCCGAATCGGAGTGTCGCCGTGATCCACCGTGCAATATCGAGCGTTCGAGATGATGTAGTTTGCGAGATGTAGTTCACAGACTTAAATCAGAAATGGCCGTCCCACGTAAACTGTCGGTTTCTCCGGAAGCGTTTACATCTTGGAGACCCGTTTGTATGGTGTACTCCCGGAAGTTCCATATATGCAGTAGGTATGACTGCTTAGATAGTCGTGTTTAATCCAAGAAAAGATATATAAAACTATGTTCTTACGATCACGATCATGAAATGTCAGTGTCAAAATGAGATCAAAATCATGAAAAAAGGAAACAGAATCGCAAACTGCCAACAATTTTCAAGATGGATGCGACGTAACGCCCTTGCCGGTAGACTAGGGGGCGACGTGGACTCCTGGACCGGAACTTGAATGGATGAGAGAGCAGGTATCTTCTTGCGTTCCCAGACACGTAGGTCAGGCATGATGCAGAGTGGGTATCATAGAAGATACGGGCTGAGCAAGTCAGAGTCCAGACCGCATGACCTGGTCTGTCCTGGATTTCTGTGCGGTGTTCGAGCACACCCACACTAGCATGGGCCGGTCCAAAAGGCAAGTCCTGACGTGCACGGCCGAGTCGGAAGCGGGGATAACGATGGGTTGCGTATTTCTGGGTGGTTGATCGTATTTATAGGTGTCGATTCTGGGTGCAAAGATGACTATGTAATTCTAGGCCTATTTTGGGATGTTGAGTGGTAAGCAGCAGTGGGTGGGGACGTTTGAAGGCGTTGTGAAGTGTGGGTAAATTGTATATCCGATTGTATAGGGGACGCGGAGCAATTGTATGGTAAATTTCAGCATGGTGCTGGTGGTGTTTATTGAAAGCTTCTTGGTGGATTGTGGATCCGAGCTTTGGTTTGAAATGGAATGTCGAAGCGCCTGTGAGCTGTCAATAATCGACTGTGGTAATCTGTCCGGATCTGGGTATGGTCCGCTCTAATCTGAATCGCAGAGCAAGGTCAGCTATGGACGTTATACATTTGGACCAGCACGTACGATAGGAGAATTATTCTGAAATATAGTACAGGCTCTTTTACGGAATCGAAAGCGTGATTGAGTGTTTATGTCATAAATTATGCCCACAGACAAGACATCGTCGGGCGAAAATGGCTCTGGTGTGGGCACTAAGGGCGAAAATACCGCGAAGGTCGATGGATGTTGTATAAATACCTAGGTTATCGTTTGCAAGAACAAGCGCTTAATGGATTGGAGGAGTGCGGAGGCAAGCCACAGTGGCGGATGACGTCGGTGCAGCAGCAGATGACGTAAATGGATATGCAAACAGCTGAAAAATAAGATTATGTGTTGGATGTGTTCAGGGCTGTCCAGGGAGGTGTCCGTCCGTGTCCACTGTGTTGAGGAACAAGGAACGGCCAAGAGAGAGTCAGAGGGGGTCTGGAGGGGTCGGAAATGTAGAGATTTGGAAAGTGAGATCGGGAACACGTGTGTAATGAGACCCCGGGGACTGTTATGTGCCAAGTTGTAAACAAGTAAAGGCGATGCTGCAGGTAGAAAACTCAACGCTCAATCTTGTCTTTGCCTCTTACCACCATGGCTACTGGCATCCTCCTCCACTCGTACACAGATTCCCTCCATACAACAGAGCCCTACTCCTCCTCATCGTCCTTCGCATCCAACACTCCTGCCCTCGCCCCTCCACAACATATCACTGCCAGCCACCCCCGCCGCAGCATCCGCTTCGCGCCCCTCCCTGACCCCCGCCGCGCAGTCCTCATAACAGACGAGGGCGACGAGCTGCCTATAGCCGTCCCCCCAGACCATGACCTAAACCATATTCCTGCCTCTCTGCTTGCCCTCTCCCCGCCCTCAAGCCCTTTGCCCCGCACAAACGAGATCCGGAATGAAACAAATGATGAAAGGGAGAACAGCAGTGGATCATCAACAAATTCCTATCTTTCATCTTCTTCCTCTACTTCCGCCTCTTCCGCCTCAACCCCCGTACTACCACCCCAAGTGACGCTTCCCCGCTCTCAAGTCTCACTTCGTCCCCCGTAACTGCACACTCGCCTCTACCAGCTACTAAATGCTCCCCGCCCTTGCTTACGTCTCAGAATCCACCTTCATGGCCCAAGCCCCGCAATTTGTCTCTTCTCCGCCCTTTCAAACGCTCCTCCGCTTCTTCCTCCGGGTCGAGTTCCCACTCCCTTACCCCGACTCCCTCCATTGAGGCAACTCAAGGCCAGGGTCATTCTCGTACCGCACGCAAAGCACTCGCCCTTTCAACCGAGGAGATACTTACCCTCGGTGCCATCAACCTCTTCCGCACTTCCTCCCGCGAATCTACAGACTCTGCTTCTACAGCCACCAACTCCGGTTGGGGCCTCGGTCTCTCCCGCTGGACTTCTGCCAATGGTGCAGACAAGTCCGCCGCTGTTCTAAACGGCTCTAGCCCCCTCTCCAGAACACAGAGCACACAAAGTTACAAATCAAAATCAAAATTTACGTCTTCTCTCTCCTCGGAGCCGAAATCTGTATCCCAGCCAGCCCACTCAAAGTCGGCGCCTGTGGCGCCCTCTGCGAGTCGTCATAAAGGCACGCGCATGTTGAACGGACGAGTGTATGGATCCAAACGCCCGTCGCCCGCCAACCCCTTTGCAAATGCCCGCGACGACGAGGATGAATTTGTCGAGTGGGGTTACGGCGGCATGGGGTCCGTCAAAGGCGCCAAAAGCGCTGGTATGGCTGGCAGTGGGAATGTCAACTGGGAACGGCTTCATGGCGGAGCTGGTGTGAATGGACGTGCACCAAAACAGGGTGTCGGCGGCAGCGTTGCTTCTCCTGTAGCCGCGGCGGATGACGATGATGGAAGTGGGATGGGCTGGGTTAAGAGGCGTAGAGAAGAAAGAGAGAGGAAGAAAAAGGAGGAAGAGGAGAAGGCTGCGAGAGAGAAGGAGAAGGAAGCTCGGCCCATTGAGGAAGAAGTCACCGAGAGCAAGATGAGCACGCCAACGCCAACACGGACGTCTACCATGGATGGCGGCATGTTGATTGCTGACGAGAACGAGAATGAGGCAGTGGAGGGTCCTACGTCAGCTGCTACCGTTGTTCCTTCTTCATTTGTTGAGGAGGGTACCAATGAGAAGCAGATCAAAGCTGTGGGGGACGTTGAGGAGATGAAAGAAGGATTCGTATTTGGAGGAGCCGTTACAGATGAGCCTGATCAAGAGAAGGAGAGAGAGCATGCTCCTGTCGTCGTTCCTGTTCTCATGAGACCCCGTCATCAACATCACCACTCATCGCATCGACATGGAAGGAGTATGTCGGGTTCTGGTATCAAACCGGCAGGCTCCAAGGAACTTCTAGCAGAGGAGACTGCGTTTATCGCTGACAGCGTGGAGACGGTGACTGCTGGGCAGACTGGGGTGCAACATGACAGTAAGAGGGAGAGTGTCTCGTCTTTGTCCACTTCTGGGAGCGACGAAGATACGGATGAGGATGAGGAAGGGGAGGATGGAGGAGATGAAAACGACGACGACGAAGATGATGATGAAGAGGCAGACAGAAAGACAGCACTGGGAGCTGGGGTTGAAAAAGTCAGTCGGCATAAGGAGTAGGCAGGTACCACGAGGCGTTATCTGGTGAAAGAAGGGAACGGAAACGGAGACGCCACCGCGACATACATGAGAAGAGAGAAGAACATCACTCCTCCGCTCAATGTCCACTATGTCGAGCATATTCCGTTCCGTGAAGTCTGTTTGCCCTCGTGGATGCCAAGTCTTTGCTCCTGGCTACCCCAGACGGGATCTAATTTGTGGGACCGACCCCATTTTGATTCCGCGCTTGTTGTGTTTTTGATCACGTCCTTTGCTTTCCATGTACCCTAGCAGTCGACTGCTACCTTCCCTGTCCCTATCCATCATTTGTCCTATGTCTTTTTTGACTCGCCTACATTAGAATCCATCGTTTTGAGTGCGTGCCTTTTCACATTTTTTGTTATCTTCGATATTTATTTGGTTATTTTCTTATTGTACTTTAGGTCTTGTCAATCATCAATCGTGCACACTCTTGCTATCTACCTCTTGCATCTTTCTCATTTCTTAACGTCGTCGTCCGTCTTTGGTAGCATCATTCGCACCACCATATCTTCCACATACCAAACAGATACGCTTCCATCAACATCACTTCTCACCCAGTAACTATAGAGTTATGACTGAGCTAGGCGGGGGTCAAATTTTAGGTTGATCATGTTGGGGTTTTTGGTGCCTTTTTCCTTTTTCCTTTTTTCTCTCTGGGTCTATGGTTTTTCTGTTATACCCCCGTTCAGATTTACTTTAATTCCCTATGTTCTAGGGGTTTCTTTTATCACTTTCTTCCAATACTTACTTTCACTTCATTTTCGTAGCTTCTCTTTCACTATTATTCCATCATCCTTTTTCTTCACTTATGAGTCTCTTTCCCATCCTCACCACTCTGTCATACAATATAACTCTCTACGCTACGCCTGTCTGTGTATATAGTATCTGTCTGAAACTTTGATCTCATTTTCTCATTTTTTCTGCCATTTTCATTATATTACCAGCAAGTCGATCAACTACTCAATTCAATCTCACCTTTTCGCAGTCGACGCTTTCCTGTGTTGCAATTGATGCGTGATATCTTCTAGGAAAGGCTGAATCTGTTTGAGGTGTTACATTCCGTATGTGTTCCTGGTATATTATAAAGGTATACTAGTGATCGCCAAAAGTGACCGTGTGTCACCGTGCGTCTATGTTTGAGCACAAGGACAATTCAGATTTTTTGATTTTCAGTGGGTGTCAAGATATTATATACCGTAGTAGATTCTCCTTGTGCTCAAACATAGACGCACGGTGACACACGGTCACTTTTGGCGATCACGAGTAGTCCTGGGTAGCACAAGGTGCCAAAAATAATTAGTTTCACGTGACTATTGCGACTTTTTTTTTAGTCACAGTTAGGGGATTGCTGACTATTTGCTTAGGAGAATTAATGCTCTATTCACAGAACAAAGTGAGTACACGGTTGCGCCATCCTTGATTTCTAGTTTTCAGTGCGTGAATTCTGCGCTCCTATCTAGACTCAAACCGTAATTTATACTTGCTCATTTTGTAAATTCTCTAGTAGCAGAACTTCCGTGCGCAATTGGCTCGTATATAACACCTTCTATCACCAAAAGCTCTACGTGATCAGTCGCAGGTGGGTGTGCTTTGATATCTTATTACAAATGAGGTGGTTCTTGCTGACTTTGCTGATTTAGATCTGGCGTTCCGGGCTTTATTAACTAGTGGACCGCGTTGTCTTTCTTTCTCCTCTTCCTCCACTTTCTTTGGAAGTCTTGCCTCGCCGAATTGTCTACGCGCAGGAAAGATAGCTTCGCCCAGCTTACGTCTCTCGCAGGTACGTCTTTTACCCTTGTTGTGTTCCAGTCGTGGATTGTTATATTGGTGTGCTTATCTTGTCGTCGACCTCGACAATGCCTTGCCATAGGTTTACAGAGCATTTAGCGCCAGCAGCTCTTCTTCGAACCCACCAGCAATCAACACCAGTACAGAAAGAATATGCCGCCGATCTTTGATAAACCGACGACGGATGTGTATGATTATATCGTTATAGGAGGTGGCAGTGGCGGTTCGGGAACGGCTGTAAGTGATTGCTTGTTTCTGCTATTGCGCTTGGGTTCTGATTAGTGCGGGTCTTGTGCAGAGGAGGGCGGTGTCGTATGGCAAGAAGGTCGCGGTCATTGAAGCCACGCCTCATCTGGGTGGGACCTGTGTTAATGTCGGTATGTAATGCTACATTTTATTGGCATACGATGTGCAATATACTAACGTCCACATTCTGGCTTGTAGGTTGCGTGCCCAAAAAGTAAGTGTTGTTGAGATCTCGCTCATTTATCTACATCTCTAATCTATCCCTCCTTCTAGATAATGTGGCACGCGGCCGATCTGCAAGATAAAATCACGAATCACGCCGGAGGCTACAAGTTTACAGGCATCGCCAATGCCAAATTCGACTGGAAGGCGTTCAAGCCCCAGCGAGACGCATACATCAGGCGCCTCAACGGGATCTACGCAAACAACTTTGACAGGGAAGGCGTCGAGTTCCACCAGGGCTTCGGCAAGCTCATCAGCAAGAACGAAGTGGAGGTGACGCGCCCCGACGGACAGGGCACGTATGTCCTCAAGGGCGACAACATCTGCATCACCGTGGGCGGGCAGCCGACTGTGCCCACAGAGGACCAGATCCCTGGTGCGGGGCTGGGCATCGACTCGGACGGATTCTTTGACCTTGAGGAGCAGCCCAGGCGCGTGGCCGTCGTCGGTGCGGGCTACATCGCCGTTGAACTGGCAGGCATCTTCAATGCGCTTGGAACGGAGACCCATCTGCTTATACGCGGAGAGACGGTGCTGAGGACCTTTGACCCGACGCTGCAAGAGACGCTGACACCGTGGATGGAGAAGAGCGGGGTGCATTTGCACAAGCAGACCCATGTCACTAAGGTAGAGGGAGAGAAAGGTGGCCCATTGACGGTGCATACCGACAAAGGGAAGATCGAAGTGGATGTGCTTTTGTGGGCTATTGGAAGGCATGCGAGCACTAAAGGCCTTGGATTGGAGAAGGTCGGTGTGGAGACGGATAAGAAGGGGGATGTTGTGGTGGACGAGTACCAGAATTCATCGGTCAAGGGAATCACCGCTATAGGAGACGTCCAGGGCAAATGGCTTTTGACGCCGGTGGCCATCGATGCTGGGAGGAGACTCTCGAACCGCTTGTTTGGGCCGGAGAAATTCAAGAACGACAAACTCAGCTACGACAATATTCCGACCGTGGTCTTCTCGTGAGTTTGCTTTTATCGTTTGCTCTCTACTTTTTATCAAACGCACACTGCAGGCACCCACCTATCGGAACTGTCGGTTTAACGGAACCAGAAGCAAGAAAAAAAATACGGTGATGATCAGATTAAAATATGTACGTCTTCTATTATTGCGATTTAATTTTTTTCTTCTTTCTGATGTCTTTTACAGATAGGTCAGGTTTCCGTGCACTTTACTTCTCCATGGTGGAGGAGGAGCACAAGGAGCCGACGGTGTACAAGTTGATCTGCGCCGGACCCGAAGAAAAAGTGGTTGGTGTGCATATCATTGGTCTGGGAAGCGACGAGGTCATGCAAGGCTTCGCGGTCGCTGTTAAGATGGGCGGTGAGTGGCCTTTGCTTTGCTTTGCTTTTCATTGAATCCGATGTTTTTGTAGCAACAAAGCAGGATTTGGACGACACTGTCGCCATTCATCCTACCTCCGGAGAAGGTTAGTCGAGACTTATAAGATTCTACTACGACTGAGGGACCTGATTTTCCCCTCCATTCTTTTTTAGAACTTGTTACTCTGCGTTAAATATAAATGTCACAATGTATTAAATACCTGGAAGGTTCTATGACATCGTTTAATTCAATGGACCTTCCGCTCGAAGACATCTACATCAATGTTGTGTTTGTGTCTTTTGTCGTGCACCTTCATGGTTTTTTCCGTTTTCTATCCGAGGCTAGTACAACTATTTGGGGCGATGAACGGCACCGATACAATTACCTTTCAGCGCCACCTACCTTTCCACCATTGATGACTAGGAATAGCGCTTAGTCGTAGGGGTTTCTCGAGTCCTGGCCGGCCAAGACCTTTTCCAATATATTCAAAGGGTGGGGTTGTGTTCCTTTTATGTGTATATGCACTCTCTCGTAAATGCGGTGGAGCCCATCTAGGACACTTGGCCCGAAATCCCTAGCGGAATGGGTCAAGGCTCTTGCTTGATCCCTGAAAGGATTTCTTGGCGATGGGGATTGCCATCCGTCACTACGTGCGTGGAGACAGGTGGAGACCAGATAATGATAATGCGAGCGCTGCGAGGCTTGGATGTTTCCCAACCCCTTTGAACGACCATTGCGAGACTTGGAACACTATTTGCACCGCGTACATTACCCATAGAGAGCAATCATAGACTGAGGCGATATGCTTGGCTTTGGGAAAATCTTTGGTGGACAGTGGACATGGCACCACGAGGTCATCGTTAAAGGCAGATAACGGCAGCGCCCTTTGACTGGATGTAAACATACTTTTAGTGAGGAGGAGATAGAGAGCCAAAGAACTATTACTAATTTTTAACCGCCCGCCCCGGGTAAGCCCTGTGAGGGGTCGAAACTCAATGCAAGTCAAAGACAGTGACTTTGAATCAGATATACACAGACAGTCAGACTTCATTTACGCTTCTTGGGATACTGCGCCTTTGAAGACTATCTGGTTTTATTGTGTGTTAGAGGGACACAATACAAACGCAATACGGAACTGCAACGGAACTGAGTGGATTTAAGTCAAGGGTCAATGCCGCGGCGTCTGAAGATTTACGGGTAGACGCGAAGCCTGCTGCGACCTCGAAAGTTTCCTTTCCGGGAGCCACCGACCTCCGCTGTCTGAATCCATTGGGTTCATGGCCCTTGCGGTACACATAAACTTGTAAAGACAGTCATCTTGTCAACTGCTTCGCCCTGATCCACAGACAGAATGCTGCGGTCTCAGAGTAAGCCTACGGAAGACTTGACTTCGCTCGCTGGGCAAGTTTGCTGGGAGAATGTCTCTGAACATATTATTGGCTGAACTGGCGCAGTACGGGCACCCAAAGAGCTTCTTTGGGTTACTTTTACACTTCTGAGGATCATAAGAATAGTCTTTGGCCCACTGCTGGCTGTTAGATGTCTCACTTGCCAGCTCTCCTCTCTTAGATTCATGCCTTGTCTCTTGCGCCTTCCCGACATCTTCATCCTTCGGATTAGCCTTACTGTTTGACGAGTAGAATGGCTTATACTCAGTGGACGCAAGACTTTGAGGAGTACAGAGAATCTTATAGGTAAGTAATCAAGCGTATTGCAATCTAAGAAGAATGAAAGGCGGCTGATAGTTCTTTCTAGCTGGCCTATGGAGTGAGTACAGAATTAATACTTGTGGAAGACCGTTAACATTGTTGTAGACCTTTGACGCGCGAGACCCGTTTCTTGTCGCATAATACTTTCTTCAAATTTCCGGAAGCACAATATGCTTACAACGCATCGGGCCTTCCGGTGTCGTATATGGCACCACCGCCCTCTCAGGTCATCCAATACGCCCAACCCCAGAACTCCATAGCAGTACGGGGAAGGGAACCAACTCTCGGAGGCGAAAGTTGCGTCGAGATTATTACGACCGATATACGACGATATCTCGCACAATGACCGTTCTTCGTTCAAACGATCCTTACCGACCATTTTCATATTCCGTCCCCACAGCAAGTACAGTCTTTCTCACCCGGAAACCACGACACTGGAGAAAAGGGTACAAGTCGCCCACTTCCAAAGGCAAATTTGGAAATTACCTGGGGAAGATAACATCCATCGTCACACGTACATCTTCTCCTTTTTGAACAACTCCTAAATGGACAGCTAATGCTCCCTTTGATGATTGTTGTAGGAAGCCCCTCTTCGTTTCGCTTTCCTTATCGTCTTAACCCCTTAATTTCCCACCGCTCTCGCCACTCTACCTGTATCTTTTATGATATCCGTGTGCGACCCTCGCCAGAATCAGGTCTGTTAGTCATGGGTTCGCTCCAGCCCGCCAGTTCAGACGATGTCTACCAACTCGCAACCTCCCCTCCTACCCAACGTCTCCTCATTTGGCATCCTAAACTCCCCTGGAAGATAGAGATCGAAGCAAGTGCTCCCAGTGGAATCTCGGTGCTGGATATCTGGATTGGGATACACGAGCAACTGAGGTGTACCATCGGCCATCACGAATATTACACGGTAGAGCTGACGTCCGAAGACCGGCAGATGCTTAGTGATGTCTTCAAGCAGCGCTGTGGCGGAGACGCTGTCGAAATGGTGGGGGTCTTCGCCGAGTCGATTTCCTTGGCCAAGATTTCTGTTTCGCGGGTCTTTCCCGTAGCCATAATGAAACATGGGAGATGAAGACGATGACCCTTCCACGCCAAAGGATGATGATTGTAAGTCTAAATTATTCTATTGATTAGTACCCGAGCTCGAATTGTTTTCCATTAGGACTAATGACTTCTTTATGGACTTTCTGGGAACATTGCACCGTCTGCAAATTAATGACCGACTTGTGTTCACATTTACGACTACATTTACGACTACTTACGTTGAGTTGATTGGTTTATGCTAAATGCTTATCACCCTCTCTTGGGAGGCTTGTAAGATTCCATTTTGACCAAATTTATGCCCTTGGAATGCGGAATAACTGCGTTACAGTCAAGAATATCCATTCAGTGGCATTGAGAATTGAAGTATTTTCAGACCAGCCAAACTTTAAACTTCACCTGGTACCGGTCGCTTCATTGCTTCTTTGGCAAATTGCAAATAATAGCCAGGGTCTGGGCTCATGTCAACTTTTCCAACTATCTGACTAAGTCTATACTATGATTCTGCTGCATATCATTTGCTAATACAGGGAACAGCACGAAACATTGTGACAATTGAAGCTGCAAAAATTTAAATTATAAAATGACACTCCGGAGTCATTCGGCGCTTTCACGTCTCTCTGTATTTGGGTTATGGGGAGGTGGGGTTGTATCTCCATGTGGAAATGAAAGTGTGCGGTAAGCCCGGGATGTTGAAGAACATATCTACTGCTATCTGAAGCAAAATAGACCAACCAGCATGACCAGACGCCAAGGACAAGGGGTTGGCGCAGTGTTACGAAAGATTAACAAAATTCTGACACGAAAGGGGGGTCCTTGGAACAGTGCATGTCCAAGCAGAGATGCAGACTAGGTGGGTTTGAGACGGACAGAGGTTAATACAGTATCCATCATACTCGCCTAACCCACCAGGCTAGGTATGGTTCATGCCCAGCCATGATCGATTGGGTGTGTTCTCGTAATTCCAAGAAACATTGCTCTTTCTGCCATTTGTTTGACTTCGTGACTGACGTATCTGGAGCTAAAACGAGCTGATACGTACCGTGTTCAATTTCGACAGCGCCAATAAGAGACGTTTGAAAAACACTGGAAGGTACATATGAATGTCGAACATAGGGAGGGGCTCATTTGGCCCGTCAACGGTAGACAGTCGCTTTTGTTTTTGGGATCCAAAACCGTGTTCGACGTCAAGTTAGAAGGGTCTCATCCTCGTCTAAAGTTGCTGGTGGATCGTGTGACCTTCACTCTGTCCTGCCTTGACGAAGAGCGAAAACCCCTCAACGAGAGTCTCGTTGTCGGTGGGAGGTGATCTAGATATGTCAAACGCGGAAGTGGTTCCCCAGAGAAGACCTGGGACACCGCGACATTTCCAGGCTGCTTCGCCTGTCCATATTCGCATGACGAAAAAGAAGCAGATCAGATGGCATGAATCAAGATGAAAGATGGATATGAAGACGCCTGCGCGACTCGGATTCGGGCCAGAATCACATATCGATCGCGTTGATTGATTCGGGATATGTTTGTACGCCTATGTGCAATGTTGGGTACGATTTTAGATGCCGCACATTGTATGAAAGAATCCTTCTTTCTGCGGCTTTCGAGGAACCTTGGTAATTTTGGAGGCTGAGCGACAAGAATGGTTGCCCAAAACAAAGAGATAGATCACACTGAATATGACACTGCAGGCGTAAATAACTTGATCAGTATATGATAGAAATAGTTGACCGGCTATTCGTTCCGTTGGAATACAACGTCCCGGAAGTGTCTGCTTCATAGATCGCATGTCCAAGGTATTGTTGTGACATATATGAATATTGTTTCGACATTTCCTACATTCCTGGAACGATGTGAGTTCATGTGAGTCGTAAGTAGTGTGTGTCGTAAGTAGAATGAAGGAGGTGTAGCCGTACCAGAACTAAACGCTGCAGTTGACGAGGTTGTACCGGAGGAGAAAAGAACAGGCTGTCACATCCTGTTTGTCATTGACAATACCGTCGAAGGATTCGAAGGAGAAAAACAAATTCGACCATCAGAATTGAACCAAAAGCATAGATCCCACCAACGATTGCTTTGCAAAAAACATGGTGCAGAAAAGACGGAAATTAGCCAGAGTACATTCCACAGCGATAGACTCGTGACTTGATTGTCTTGAGTCTGAGTGCTTCAGCCCTCCTGCAGGTCACGCGATGGCAGAAAAAGAACGATCATTTGTTCGTTCAAACATGAAATACAAGGATAGCACATCGAGAAGGCAGAATCAACCGTCCCGAACATTCAGACTCATAACTACACATTATCTACAAAGTGACAATTTAGCACACGGGGATTAAGTCATATCTCATGATGACACACCTAATATCGACAACGAAGAACTTTAGGTGGTAGGAACAATCGTGCAAATAAGAAACGTTCGACCAGTACCACGGCTCCTCTTGACATTTCCAGTCCCGTAACAAGAACAGATGACCAAGCTATGATCTTCGTGACTATAGCTTGTTTGTGATTTTGTGTTCTCATGAAAAACTTCTGAATTCCTCTCTCAACACCAATGCAACGTCCCTCTCCATCATTGACATCAACCTCTTCATCGTGTCCAACCTCCTCACCACACCTCCCATCCGCCCCGCCCGTCGTACCCTTTGTGGACGGGGCTCCGAAGAGCCAGCAGAAATGTCAGATACCGCCGTCGTCGTCAGAGTAGAACTCATCGTCGTCCTCTTCATCGATCGAAGTAAGGTTGTTGAAGTCAACTTTGTATCGGAGGAGACCACCAATACCACCGAAACCCTTCACAAACTGGGCACCCTCTTGAGAACGATTGGTGACGAACTCGAGATTGGCACCAAACTCTTTGTACTTTTCGGCGAACCATTCGAGCAGGGACTGAGGTTCGACGGCTTGTTCCATTTCGAGACCAGTCGACTTGTCCATAAACTTATCGCGGTCCTTTTCTTGCTCCTTGTTGGTGTGGATGATAATTTCCTCTAAATAGCAGATGATCAGGCCTCTCCATGACTTGTGCACGAGGTTTCTTACCACCGGCGGCATTGCGAAGCACGTAGCGAGTAATATCCAAGTTCTCCCAGACGATCAGAGTTTCGACAGAGCCAAGCTCCAATGCTTTGAGGGTATCATCAATTCCAAAGCAATATCTGCCGGTATCTTGGCTGATTTCATCGAAGTATTTTTGAATGAGCTTCTTCTCTTGGACAAACTTGACGTTGGCCAGGGATTCAGCAGCCAATTCAATAGCCTTAGCAAGGAAAATCGGTCAATGCTATCACCTACAAAGACGGACACTTGTCGTACCTGATTGAAACCGTTTTCACCGCCGTAGCTGACATCAACAACTTTGATCACTTTTGCGGCAAGCCTTCCATCGAACATATCACTTTGACTGAGTTCGGTTTTGAAGTCAGCGCTACCAGCAAGAACGAGACCTGTGACATTGACTTTGTCATTAGTGATAAAGTGTTGTACAGCATGTTCGGCGACTTTGCGGACGTAGTTGTGTCGCTTTTCGTCTCGAAGACGCGAGAAACGGAGAGCAGACTGTCCACCACGACCGTGCTTCTTTGGCAAATCAACGGTGAACTTATGGATGATCTCGCGTGTGTTTCCAGCAAGAACACCGAAAAGGGTGCCGTTACCATCCATGACAATGAAACCGAAGCGAGAATCAGACTCCAAAAGTTCAGACAAAGCCTCTGTGTGGAATTTGTTGTCGCAGAGGTAGAGCGATCTGTTTCGATCATGAGCAAAACAGCACGGAGGAATTGAAAGTAAAGCACACACGTGTTGATTGGTTTGTGAGGTTCGAAATCGAAGGACACTTTTTTCTCCTTGCCCTCGTCAGTCAGAATTGTTCCAACAAAAAGCACGAGACCATTTGGGGGAACTCGATTATACAATTTCAAACGTTGCTGAGTACTTGTAATAGCAGCAAGTACAGAGAGACGATTGACTCGAGATTTGATGTTAGAAGCCGTTCCGTATTCTTGCGTCAACATAGCTGATGCTCGGGAAATTTGATCCTGGACAGCACAGCACCATTAGACTAATCGCTGGATGCAAATCGATCGGTACATACCTTGGGGGTATGATAAGACTGATCATGGAGGTACCGGCTCTGTAACTCGCGTTGTAATCGGACTGGAGATTAGAGATGATAAAAATGGCCTCACCCTCTGGCAGAGTCAAGGCTCTTGATGAGTTTCTTGACCTTCCACATCTGGATATTCTGCTCCGCGACATCCGTACTCATCTTGGGCGACGACGTATGCTCTTCCTAGATAGTTATACCAGGAATACACAGTCGATTTTGCGAAAAGTTGAAGAGAAAGATGAACAGATCGATTTTCAAGGGACGGAGCTTTTGGATTTTCAATGTTTGCGCTTGTATCGTCGATCTGTGTTGTCACCTCTCATCCTTCGCCGGCTCCGACTCACCATCCGCTCGGACTAATATGAACGCGACGAAAAAGAGAAAACTTGACTCCAATCAAGCCAATGACAATGGAAAACGCCTGAAGATGTCTACCTCCGCGGTTCCGGGCATTTTGCCGCCATCTTCAATGACTGTCGGAACTCAACCGGTCGCGAAAGTGTTCGCTTCAGAAATGGAAAAAGAATCTTCACCGCAAGCAGAGCCTATTCAAATGAGCAACATGGATAGCATCCAGCTCAAAGAACAAGAAAGGTCGAATGCTGCAATCCCTGAGACTGCGAAGAATCGCAAACGAATAAACAAGCTTGCTCCTCCAAGACCATTCCCTACGGTCCCAACTTCTGTATCTGCCACAGGCCCGCGTGCTAGTCATAGAGAAGGCAAAAACATGATATGTTTGACTCGAAAAACGTCTCTGGGGGCTTACATGCGTCGATGCAAAGATGTTGTCCTTGTCGATGGGTATGTCTGTTCATAGTTGTCTCCAAGACTAATGTGAGCTCATGCTTATACCTAGATACAAGACCCTTCATTTAAGTGCAATGGGAGCTGCCATCCCCCTCTTGACACAACTTTTATGTGCACTTCCACCAATTTTGCCTTATTCGCAAGATGAAATACACACTGAGGTAACAACAAGCACCGTTGAAGTTCAAGACGAAGTCATACCCGACGACGACGATGAGGATCTTACCTACCAAACACGTGGCAAATCCGTCCTTCGCGTTGTTTTCAGGATATGTGATGGCGAGTTTGAAGGCGATCGTTTTGCTATCAGAAAATATTCAGGCGGGAAAAGTGCAGGCAAGAATAATGGCCGTCCAGTGGGTAATGGCAATGGAGCCAACAAGAGTAAGGCGATCGAAAATTCCTCCGCGATTGTGTACGAGGAACCTGAACAAGAGTACATGGAAATGCTATGATTCGGAGTTGAACTCATTTCCCGTCCATTAACCATCAGGTATGTTACACTCATAATTCCCTTCACCTATACGATACATTGGCCTGGATTAATGACAGTATCTCAAAGGCTATTCTCGCCATAAAAAAATTTCGCCACAGATACGGTGGTCTGCTTTCCTCATGCGCTGTTTGTGCAGCGATACCGTCAAGGCGATTCAAATATCATTCCGAGTACCATCGGCTTTCAAAGAAATGATTTGTCTTTCATCATTCAATTATACCTCGCATGCTTTATACCACTATCCTGCAATAATCACCCAATATTTCGCCGTATTTTTATTGCTTAGAAGAATTGTTTAAACCAGGTGGCAAGAACATTCCAATCAAGTCAAATAGTAGGTACGTCTGCTGACTTCTGATTCGCCTACAAGAAAATGACAACTTCATGAAACATAGAAGTAACCAACCGAATTACAAATTCTCGTCTTGCCTTACAAAGTTAGGCGGCTAACCTGTAGAGGCTGACCAGAGGCTGACCACCCATACTAATGAGGAGGATGGTCAGGCCAAACCGAAATGCGAACACGATTTCGAAAATGGATTTCTGCTCCTATTTAAGACTCAGGAATCTCTCCAAATACATATTTCAAAGTGCACATCCAGCATTCCACTCTTACCTTTCCTTCTCCCCAACAATGTTCTATAAATTTTGGCTCGTATCAACGCTCTTGGCGCCCCGTATACTCGGCGGACTGGCAACGCCTTCGTTGCTCGATAATCTACTTTCTGTGAGAATACTTGTTATTGGCAAAATAAATCGTATCTAATATGTGCTATGATCATCAGGGACCAAATACCGGTTCAACGATTACGAGCCCATCGAGCGCCAGTTCAGTCAGCGACGATGACCTCATGAGGACCCCAGCTGGACTCATACCGAGAAGAAATGCACATTTCGTCCCAGAAGGTGCCCAACTTCTGCACAACAATACGAACGTCGACATTGTGCGGGCGAACGGTACAGTCATGCACTCTGCAACGATATCAGGAAATACTCGCAATTCGTCCAAGAACATCACCCGATTCTCTCCCCGCAATGTCGATGAGGGCGATGTTGTTTTCACCTACTGGAGAAATAACAATTCTAGTCCAATTGCCAACTTCACGACTTTTTGGGACGTACCTCAAATTCCCCAAAAACGGACGGCCAGCTTCTGTATATATATAATGCGCTTCTTTCCGATTCATTCGATGTCATGCTGCAACCTGTGTTGCAATATGGGAGCTCTGCTGCAGGCGGGGGAGACTATTGGGCTGTTGCCTCGTGGTTCCTCGTTGACTCGGACGTCTATTACACTAATCTTACTGCGGTTTCGCCGAACCAGATTCTCTGTGGCCTCATGACTATCGAAAACACAACGACATCGAGTGACGGAGTTACAACATATTCCTTCAACTCAACATTCACTGGTCTTCCAAGCTCATCCATGTCTGTGTCATTAACCGAGGAACTCACATATGCTTATGAGGCATTCGGTGTCTTCAATGCATCAGGACCCTCCGATCTACCGACAGAACAGACATCGATGAGAACTATCAACATTTTCACTCAGGACGGGCAGCACCCTGAAGTGGCCTGGACATCTGATAACGATGATTCGGGAGCACTTGCAGCAGTAACTGTTGTCAAGAATGGCACAAATGGAGAGGTCGATATTATCTATCCTACACAACAAACTGGTATCTCTATCTTGTAATACTGCCAATCGCATTGTGCATCGCTCAATTAACAACTTCCAACTAGTTTCCCATATCGTATATATCATCCGGTCCGGATGCTCCAGTCATCCCGTGTCTGTGTCACGCGCTCGCTGATCCATCGTAACGATCCCACAATTATCAGATAACCTTTCTATTCTTGTTTGCTCTATATAAACCTGCAGATCTCCGGCTACGAATCTATCCCGTCCAACATTTCTATTGTAATGACTGCATCAAGCACACTGTCACTAATCCCTGTAACAAATTCCCTAGCGATGAACACTGTAAAGCAGCCTGATATCCAATACCACCCTTCTTACGACAACTACATTGAACGGAGAGCAAGACGACTTGCGGAGAACCCTGATCTGCCAAACGCGCCTCTTCCTCGGGGCTTCCCTAACAGGGTAGATGGGCCTATCGTCTGGGAAGGTAAAGACTGGAAAAGTGAAGATCAGTGGGTGTATAGGCTGAGCGCAGCCGAATTAAAGGAAATCGACGACGCTTTGCAGCATTTCAAGAGTGTGTCTCTTTTATATATCTTTCTTTTTATATATATATATCGTATTCTGATGGTCCTCGTCGTTGTCTCTCTAGGTCTGAACATTGCTAGGGGTTTCATTGGGAAAGACAAGTTTCCTCTACCTACTCTATCCTCGAAGCTGCGAGACCTTGCACAAGAACTGTACTCTGGCCGTGGTTTCTTCGTGTTGCGGACAATACCAATCGACGATTATTCCCGTGCAGATCTTGCAACGATATATGCTGGTTAGTCACCTGGTCTCCCGTTTATTATACCATATATTCAACGGATAGTCAGGCATATCCACTCACGTCGGCTCTGCGCGTGGTAAGCAAGATGGAACTGGGGCAGTCCTGGCACATATCAAGGACCTCACCGTGAGTCATGCCTCAGAGAAAGGAGGGATCGGAAACTCGGCATATACCACCGACAAACAAGTCTTCCACACAGACGTAGGCGACCTCATTGCTCTCATGGCACTCGAAGTAGCCGCCGAAGGTGGTACTTCGCGCATCAGCAGCGGTGCGCAGGTATACAACACTCTCGCCGCCACGCGACCTGATCTTATCCAAACTCTTTCCGAGCCATGGCCCTTAGATAGCTTCGGCGGCGATCCACCGTACACCACTCGACCGGTACTGTATGTTGAAGACGGACATGTCATCATCCAGTACTCACGTCGTCACTTTACCGGATATGGACAACAGACACGAAGTCTCAATATTCCACCCATCACCGAGGCTCAGGCGGAAGCCCTTGATGCTGTCCATTTCCTAGCAGAAAAATATTCGCTCGGTCTGAATTTCCAGAAGGGAGATATCCAATACATCAACAGTCTCGGACTGCTGCATGCGAGAGACGCTTTCAAGGATAGTGAGGAACATACGTCAGTTGATTTCTTCTTTGAAGCCGAGCACTACAACCTGATGTCAATGTATTTGGCGCGGCAGGAGACACCTTATTCGTTTATGGCTACGAAACGATGAACTGGCATGGAATACCCCAAAACCTTTGCAGCCAATTTGGCAGAGACTATATTCCGTCAGTCCAGAAGAACAACGATTCCCTCTGGAACCCGAAATTCGTCGAAAGGCTAGCGGGAAAACCAAGTAGTGCTTGGCTTTGTTTAAAATTGTAACTATACAAGGTTATATCCAAGATACTTATCCTAGGGAGTTCTGCGCCAGCTACTGTGGTATAGCCTCACATTATGCTCAACATGACGGATGCTTGATATATAAATTTCAATCCAATTCATAAGTATTGCAATCGCAATAGACATTCGTTTCTTATTAGTACTCTCTGATCATTCTTTCAGTCCGAGGAATAGAATCGCGGCGGTAGTGACTTATTTTGGGCCAAAAATGGTGGCGAAAGTCGTCGATTCATATCTGAGACGGTCATTCATTGGTATTTAGCATCATATGATGTAAAAAATTATCGACTCACGCAATGTTAGCTCGCCCGGGATCAATGAAAGTGACATATCCTCTATCATTCTTGGTACCAAGTTTCTGCTCAAAGAACTTGAAGAATGCCTTGCTATAACCTTCATTTTCTTGTTCACTGATGTTGTCCAAACTGTCCTGTAGACCACCATGAGTTTATAACAGCGTTTATAATGTTTTCCCAAGCTCACAATTCTCAAACTGAAAGCGGGGTCGAGAGATCCCCCGAAGGTTACGATCTCATTGTGAGTGTATATCACAGAGATATACTTCTCGGGCTTGCCCAAAGTCTCCGCTGCGAACTGGAAGGAGTGGTCATGACTCTTATCGTTTCGTTGTAAGGTAACAGCTTACCTTGGAAAACTCGAGCGCAAACGCCTTTGCGTCAGGGACCTAGTATTCGAAATCTGTAGTTAGCAGTGTCGTATTGCTTAGGAGAGTAAGATGCAATGCACCTTGACATTAGTTATGAGATTCAGAGTTGGCATATTGGAATATGGGACTGGTCAAGATTGGTGTGAATGGTCTTAGTAAGAACTAAAGATGAGCCCCTAAATTAAGGAGCCTGGATATTTCCATGTGTTCCTTAAACGTTCCTAATTTGGTCCACTTCGGTTAAGTGCGAAAAAAATCACTGAGAGACCAACTTGAGACGACCAACACCTTTGAACTCTGAGGCTTGAGCAGTTCGTCTGGACTCCAGAGTTGTAGCCTTGTTTTCATCCTTTAGTGAGTTCTCGACAGCACGGGTTCTTCAAGGTCTTCCCAAAAATTTCCGAGAAGTGCTGCGAGATTTGAGTATTGATCTGCTCATCGACACCTCATTGAAGCTTAACTGGGAAGACCCACAGAATAAACGTGGCTCGGCATCGTATAGCATTTATACAAAGGCTTGCTCCAATTTGAACCTGAAGGCGCAGTATTGGCCGTTTTAGATGAACAAGTAGTACATATCTTCCTTCTTGTTCATGAATCTTCACCTTAAACCCTGGGGTCAAGCAAGGTTTACGAGCGCTTGTAACAAACTTGTAATGTAGCCATCTCGCCCATGTCATTCTCTTACGTAAATCGCGAACAAAGGATAAGTGGGTCCACCAACAACTATTTCAAGATTTGGAAACTCATATTCCATTTATAGAATATTGGGTTCACTGCCAATTCGCTGCAGCCAAAGTGATGTCGATCAGGTGGCTTACAAGCGAATATCCAACTCAAACAATGACAATGAGCGTAGTCGGGCCAAAGATAGTATGTACCCGAGCGTGACTGAGGCTTGATGAAAGCCAACATGGTGCCGAGAACTCTGTGATCCGATTGAATCATAGTATAAAGTAATTCAACGAACCGTTATTTTGTAAACATACAAAGGTAGCGGAGGTGCAATTGAGGTCAGAGAAGCAATTGCACTACCATTAACGCCTAATAAAAGGGGATATTTGTGGCCCAAGCGCTTCGAGAAATCTATATTTATATAAGCAGCAAAGAGACTAGAGTGTGTTAAGACTGTTATTAGAAGAAGCTATGCGCATACAAGCTTCATGTTTCTGTCAATTCTGAGACAGAAACATAGGCTATCGAAGGGTACTGTCTCGAAGCGACTAAATACTATTATGCCAGTGCACTTCTCCATCATCTTTGAACGCTATCGATAGACTCTATGAAGGGGTGTTTGACACATGAACAACGGTGTTATACATCCCCCGGAAGTGTATCAGAAGTAAAAATATTTAATAGACTAAAGGCTGGATTAGTGCGGTATATATCATAGAGCATATACAGGAGACAAAGCTATTGGAACGCAAAATTCAAAACACAAACCCCTACCCAATCGAAAGGAAACACAACATATTACACCTCCCGATTACATCCTACCTTCAAAGCCAGAAGCTGCTAACTTGGATCTTCACCAGCCTTCCTCTCCCTCTTTCCTTCCTCTGAAATTACACTCCACCAGAAGTGGCACAAGCTCGCCTCCTTCAGGTTCTGAATAATAGTCCAGGAATGTCCACCCTCTTATTCTAGGTTCTGCCTGGTTTACTTCTTGAAGCCGCTTTTCTGAAAGCATCCTCTTATTGGCATGATTCAGATATGAGGTTGCGCCGTCGCCACCTAACTGATCAAGTAACCAAGCTCCAAGTTTGCTATTCACACCTTCCACACCGAGACCCCATTTTGGCCATCCAAACCCTTTAGCTACTGTAGGGGGGAAACGCGAGGAAAGACGCTGCAGAGAAATATGTTATGGGCAGCACTGGCTTCTCGGAATCAGATGGAGGGATTAGATTCTCAGTTCCCAGTCGCACTTTCTCGGGAATGGAGAAAAACGAAGGGATGCTGTACCTGTGAGGGAAGTTATGGAGCTGGGCATGCGTGTAAACATTTTGATGCGAAGGTGACGCACCAGTCGTGGGTTCGGACACGAGTGCCTTTTAATTCCCATTCAAATCCGTTTTTTTCACTGTCAGGCCACGTTGTAGGATGTATCCCAAGACCCTCCAGGCCGCCCTCCCAGCCACTGCCATTACCCCCGAAGCGACTTAACATTACAATTTTACCTCTCACTTCTCCAAGCTTCGGTATGCGGTTCTCTAGAAACCACATCCCTTTGTTAATACCTCGTCCAGTCGGCTTGAAGTCGTCCCATCCCCCAGCACTATGAGCTATGGTCTCCCCTGACCAGTTTAGAAAAGAACGGGGCAGGCGTGATAGCAAAATCTTCTTGTTTGATTGACATTATAACGGTTTCTTTCAACCCGATTGGTGATGTTAGGAACGTATGAATGTCATTCAAGATGGCTGGAAATGGAGTTTTCTGAGGCCACAGCCCATGATAGGCAATTAATTCGTGCTTCACATCGGGATCGAAGATGGGTGACGGAGGAGGGATTACAGCGAGTCGGATATCAATGACACGGATGCCTCCAAGCAGTTGAGTGCTCAATGGGCTTGAAGGTGATTGACATTGCGAAATTGGCCAACCATGGAATGCCATTCTGCGAGTTGCATAAGATTTATTTGTACCTGCGTAATGAGACGGAAAACAGGGTACTTACGTATCATGGGTGCCTATAGAGCAAATAATAAGTTGTCATATCACAGAAAATATACGGAGCGGACCTGGAAGGGCAAGCGAAGACAAAGGAAGCCGGTCAGGCATTTCAGATAGGAATGAACCCAAGTTTCGATGACTGAGAATGAGCAATTTATGGTGTCCTCGTGAAACCTGAATATTGAGTATTTCAGCACTGATCCTGCATACCAGATTGGTGTTGAGTCTCGAGGGTCTGGAGCAGACGACCTCAGGCATGTAAAGAGTACGTACGCGACGAGAAAACACTCTCCAAGGGCAATTCTCAGGAACTGGTATAGCTTGCCATGATGTACCAAATGCCATAGAGAACCGAACTTTGAAGCCCTCAGGATGAATATGCCACTCCTTGTGATCCAGTAACCGTTCCTTCTCCGTCATAGGTGTATTGAGATCCTGAGAAGCATCTGAAGAGTACTGGAGGATAATCTCTCGCTGAAAGCCCTTCGAGAGAGTCGTGGTGACATCGACTGAAGGGTGGAGAAAGACCACGTTTATAGACGGTGACTTTCCGACAGATCCACCATGGTCTGGCCGAATAACGTTGAACTTGGACGGAGCTGGGTACGTATGTGCAGTTATAGCTTCTGTAGTCAGGTTTCGTATGGTGATAATCATGTTTGATACTTCCTGAAAGGGAGGGGGAGTAAGAAATAACAAGAGATAGGCGACGTAGGTGCTCTAGTCAGGATTTGTGTATGAACAGTTAAGTCAAAGAGAAGTCGTGAGTTCTGGGTATGTTGAAGTCCCTTGAAAGCTGATAATGGGTATAAGTTTGGTATAAGGTGCTTTGAAGGTTTAAATCAAAACCGGTGCTAGTGAATAGTGACAAGTCAGTGGACAGACGCAGACCAAAGTGGAAAGTGGAAGGGCCGTATCCAGGAATAGACTCGGGCCGAGGGGAGGGGTGTTAATTTCAGACTTTGCTTGTGCTGCAGCCATGCTGAAGCGCTACAATAGTTATAACATTAAAAGTCTTATAGAGAATTTCAATAGATAACATTGATATTTAAATAGGACGATACATGGAAGTCAAGTATATGATCGCTTTAATCAGCGTTAAGTACTGGCATAGTCTGTTTCTTTCCTTTCACCGGCCAGAATTCCACCATTGTTTCGGCCTCCCAGATTCTTCCACCTCGTGCAACTAGACGTATCTGTCGTGTCTTATCGCTTACCTCGCCGTCAAGAAGATCAACTCCTGGAGGGTAAACTAGGAAATCTGCCAGCTTTCCTGGGGAAAGTGATCCCAGAGAGGAGAACATCCCCAGAGTACGAGCCCCGGAAGATGTGGCAGCGCGTATAACCTATGGGATGGCAATGAGCTTTTATTCTGAATTATATATACACAAGAAAGTACCTCGTAGTTACTCAACCCCCTTTCCCGGTAAAACCCATCTCTGCGTGATAATTGATACCTAGAGGAGGCTCTCCATGCGCACCGATGTTGGCTAATAGCCCTTTGTTGATCATGGTTGCAACGGAACGGGATGTGTTGAATAAAGCGTATGCTTTGAGAATATAAGTTACAGCGCATTTTGCATATAGTAAGGAAGGTTGAACGTACAATCTTTTGGTCGGGAAGTTGATTCAGTCAGATATTCTAAAATGTCGTGTCTCGTAAATCGGCGCTGCCTGGTAGAATAATTAGTTACAGTTTTGCTCGCTTAGTACTTCAGGCAGTACTTTGGGTCGTTATACACGTCCTCTGTGGCCCAGACTAATTGTTCGCCCCATGCACCTCCATAATTGACGATATGTGTTGGTGTAGAACCGGTGCCACTCAAAGCGTATAAAGTGAGAACATCGTCATATAATGTCGGTATAGGCAGTGCGTGCTCTACTGTCGTCATTCCTAGAAAGACTGTGTCACGAAGGCTAAAGGATAGGGAAAGATATGAAGATACCATCGATAATATATGTCAAATCCCAATCATAATTCATTCCTCCTTCCGGAAAGCAAAGCATACTGATGTTATGAGCAACCTTTAGCAATCTTTGTCGGGAAGCCCTGCAGTAATCGTCAATTTCTATCTAATCATTGCCATTCGACTGTAACTGACCTCGAAGGAAGGTTGTAATTCTTGTATGAGATGCTAGCAGGTCCACCTTCTACTTTGATCCTCACGAGAGCAGACGAGGCTTCATCCATATCAACGATATCTTGGTGATACTCAGGCTCTGCTGCTCCGTAGACAATGGTACCAGTAGTGAAGATACGAGGTCCGACCATCTGTCCGCTCTCGACACGACTACGTTCGCTGAAGGCCTTGACTGTGGAAGCACTGGGGCTAAAGAAAAAGAAAACGATGTGTAAATACTCTGTCAAGTATCAGCAAATCGTAAGAAGCACTTATGAAGCGTTGTAACGCCATAGGCAAGGAAAGTTTCCAGTTCCCATGATTTTGCAGGATATCGATCCGAAAGTCCATTCCAATGTGCATGGACGTCAATGAAACCAGGTACGACGTAGCCTGGTAAACTGTGAATATCGAATATCAAAAAGGAACAACGAAGGCTTACCACCATCCACGTCAATTACCGTGGCACCCGGAGGTACATTATATTGGTCGAGAGGGCCTGCATATTCAATAATGCCTCCTCTAACAACCAAAACCCCAGAGTTAATCAAGTCAACCGCATCATTTCCTGATTCCATGGTCAGAAGAGTGGCATTGTAGATGGCGACGACGTCAGAGTTGCTTTGCTCAACGTTGAGCCAGGGTTTGTGTATAAGAGCCGCCTTTGAAGCTTGCTTCTTGAGCCTCGCAATATCCGTTGCATGTTTGACATTGTCGACTTTTTGGACGTCCAGCAGAGTCTTCACGCACGAAATACCAAAAGTGTCTTTATCTTTTTGATAGCAGAATAACATTTGTGAAGTTTGGACAACTCCAAAGAATGCAGATATGGACCTATATCAGAACAAGATCAAAACAAAGCAGAAGAATAGAAGAGTTCTCGGGAACTCACCTAGAAACCAGAACAACCGCTTTCCATCTGCAGTGAAGGTGATACTATGGCCACCATCTAAGCTCAGCCTGATCAAGCCTCTGGTAGCATTTCCAGGCCGTGACCAAACGGACTCTCCTTCCCTGACGTGGTCTCCAGAGACTAAATAAACGTGGTAGAAGTCGACGAACGCAATATTCAGTGCAGAGAAAAGGCCTCTATTATGCGATTTAGGGACAACAACGAGTTCAGTCGACATTTCGCCTGAAGCGATAGTTGTGTGAGAAGGTTTCCCGGATATATCGCGTTTTCCAGCCAAATCAATCACAAATACACGATCTTTTTGTTGAACCAAAAGTTTTTGGTTCGTGTGGATGAAACGCATGTTGACCGTTGTTTCCTCTGAATCAATGTCGATTTCCGAGGGTACATGACGCAAGTTTTGTATCACGATGTTGTGAGGCTTGGTTGTATCACTAGTTGGAAGAGTTATGTCACCCAGATAGAGACCGGCTCCTCCAGTGGCCAGAATGTCACCCGAAAGATAACTTCCTCCAGATTTGATGAAAGCGATCGTCCTATTCGACCCATGGCACTGACAAATTATGGGAGAATAATAACGGCCGAACGGAACTTCAATCTCGTGCACGATGCTTGTATTTAGATTTGCCAGTTCCAAAGTTGTGTACGAGATATCGGACCAGCGGGCATGAAGAACAAGGTCGTCCTCACCAGGAACAAAAGTTGGCGAATAATACGCAGCATCTTGCGCATTAACCGGAACAACTCCGCTGTTCTTTCGGCCCACATCTTGCCAATAGGTCGCTCCTGCGGCTTGGAAAAGCACTTTGGTGCCTTTGTCGTTGACGCGGAGATCCTGCAAAGACCGAATGTCTTGGGTATCCTGAGTTTCGAATTGAACCAAGTCCACCCCTCCACTTCGAGTGTTAGCTAGCCGCTTTTCGATGTGAGCAGTGAACGCAATATGTTTCGGGCCTTCAGAAGAGGACGCCACTTTCTCTCCTAGGGTATTGGTAGACAAAGGGATCGAATGAATCTGGCCTGCTGCCCAGATGATTACGGCATCGTCAGCAGGAGTGAATGAGAACGATGGATAGGTTCCCATAGGGGCAGAGATAGCAGAAAGATCGTACGTCAGGCCGTACCAGATATTGTGGATAGAGCCTGTTTGAAGATCCCTGAATATCGGTGAGTCCACAATATGAAGATGGGAGAAAAAATGACCGACTTCAGGACCAAAGCCTCCTTATCTCTAACTCTTCGGACAAACGCCAGGGTTCGCCCATCACGCGAGAGCTCTGGACGAGTCGCACCACCGGGAAGAGTCCCAACTAGTGTTGCGGTGGAGTCAGTGGTGAGGTTTTTCTCGAATATTGCATAGATTCCTTTATGAATATCTAAAACAACATGAGCTCTCTTTCGACGGGAACCACAGTAGGACCTTCACCTTTGCTGTATGTAAATTGAGCAGAGTCGATCACATTCTTTGCAAAAATGAGACTGTCATTTCCTTTCCACACGAATTGCTCCGGTCCAATTTGTTGGTCGCCGTAATTCTGAGACGTCCAACCTGGCGGCAGAGAGCGGGATACTAGTCGAGTACCACTTCCAGCTCGCACAGATTTTTTCTTTTCCTTTTCGCAGGTCGTGTATAGATGGAACATCGTATTCCCAGCCTTCGCCTGCACCAAGCGACCGGCCAGAGGTGTACCATTTGGTAGCAATGACTTTGTCGCCTGAAGGATGGAAGCGAGCATCTGTTACCCATCTATACGTCTCATTGGTGACTCTTTGAACTAAATAAACTAGTCTGAGTGGCAGAAATGAGAAAATACTGAATTCACATACCATTTAAACGGCCCTCTCGTATAAGCCTATTCATTTTCCTCGAGGGTTCTTCTTTAACACCTTGAGCAAGCAGGCGTTCTTCATATGCTTGCTTGTCCAAAGCTGCAAGCAATTCTTCGCGACCTCGGTCAGTCGGTCGGACATCCATTTCTTCACATCCCTTCCACTCAGTGATCCAAATGTTTTCCACCCCAAGCTCTGCATCGCTCCTAAACACAAGCCTGTCTCCTGTGGGAGAAAAGTGCGGGTCTGAATCATGAGGAATCCCCGTAAGAATAGGGCGAGCTCTGATGGCCCCCTCATTTGATTGTAAGGCCTGATTTCCAGGAAGGCAATATATGTCTCCAACCATATCGAAAACAATATCACCAGAAGTAGGGTGGACATCGAGACGTAGCCACGTCCCTTCTGTAACGTCGTATTCGAGCTTTCTTGGATAAGAGTAGTCCGTTGATATATCCCAAGGCGTTTGCTGGCGCAACGGCCAAATGTTATCCTTCCATTCCGTCGCAGGATCTGTTTGACCTAGATCGAGCGCGACTTTCAGGCTAGTAGTCGCGTGAGATAAAGACCACGGAGTTGGTAATATTGTTGACAGAGTAGCAGCGGCGAAGAATAAGGCGATATATGCAAGCAATTGACGAACTTTCAGTTTGAATCTAATCCCGGAAGGTGTAACCAGAGGCAGAAGACCATTGGCTGTTGGTTTCAGGTCCAACGTGCGATTGGGATAGCCCATATCGATAATACTTCACCTGCCCCGATTGCGTTAGAAAAGCAAATGAGGCCACAGGTTGTAAGGTCAAGGGTTGTTTCTGAGAGTGAGAGAAGTTGGGCGAGATGCACCTTCTCACAGCCATCACATGGCACACAGATGAGCGTACTGCGTATGTCGCCATATGGCCGGTACTGTTCACGATGAGTGTGGTTACTTAACACGCGAAGATTGATCAGATCTATTTGCAAATCCGTGACAGTGCCTACTACCAATTCCTGTGTTACCATTCAACGATCATAGGTACAGTGCTGCCGTAGCAGAATATATTACATGAAGGTGTCCAAGTCCTGCGAAGGCCTTGCCTAAGGAAGTGCCAATACATACTGACATTAGCTGTTCAATCGATAGAGTATAATGGCTCGATATCGAGTGAAGTACCCGATGACCAGTTCTCAGCGAGTTGAGAGCCATGTGACGCACAAGGAAACGCGGCAGAAAAAGAGATACTCATAGAATAAGTAAAGTGAACAAGTTCGCAAACGTCTACATATTAGAATAAAGATAGTTCGGGCGCCTATCGTGGACCGAGAAATAATATCAATACAATGATTAATTGTAGGAGGAATGGTGACACGCACAGACTCCCGGGTCTCAAAAGCAAGCCAATCTCCCGTCCCTGTGGGTAGTAAGCCCATAGACCGACATTTCCACAGTCCTACGCTCAGAGTAAGAAGATTGCATAAAATGTATACAATTTTATGGAGTGGTAGCGTCGTTATAGCCTTAGGACTTTTCTTTGAAGGCGCATATTGTGCAAATGCTAGCAAAGGGTCTCCAGTCAATGTACTTCGCATTTGAACGAGGTGACGCTCACCTTCATTGATGCCAGCAATGTTTTTGAAAGGAGAGAGCAACAGCATAAAGACAATGCCTATGCTGAAGATTTGGACGCCTCCGCCGGACATATAAAGCATGAAAGCTTGCATGGGCAGAGATTTGGCTGGGGCGATTGCTACGTCCCACGCGCGTTTCTCTTTAAGCGCATCATAAGAGTCTGGAGATACCGTGGTCTTCTTGGAGTGGGTTACCTTATGCTATTGCGAAATCGAGGCTCAGAGGCATGTATCGCAAAGCCATTGAGGGCAACTCACGACGGATGACGACGACTTTGAGAAGCCCGGGGAGGTGGTAAGTTCTTCCATCTAAGAGGTTGGTTAGAAAGTTATATTGAGATAGCAGGATGTACTGACTTAGAAGAGGTCTCTAATGTCGAATAATCCAGAGTCGTCTGCGACATGGTTAACTTGTAGCAGTAAGGAGCAGCAGAGCACATAGGCTCGTGACCACCGTTAGCCAATCCCAAAAAGCTCACGCGTTTTTCGACCTTCCCTGAACAAAGCGGTCCGGCGCCTGCCAAAGATAACTCCTAGCCTTAGCGAGCTCTCAAGTCCTGACATTAAGTGGCCCGAATTTGTTCTCGTTAATGCATATAGCCTACCAGAAAATGTGAACTGAGCAAAATTCTCCATAGTCAAGTGCGCTTTAACCACAGAAACGTGGTACTATAATAATTAAATTCACCTTTCCGATTTCGGCTGTCTACTCTTTTCATTTAGACTTGCCATGTCCATATACGCAGACCCAAGCAAAAGGCCAAGTCTACAGCCATCTCGTTACAATCTCCAAGATGACGAACGCCACTTTTTCCAACTCCTCACCGGTATTGAAGATGACGCTAAATTAAGGGATCATATCTTGGCCGTTCAAGCAAAGGCTTATCAAGTCTGTCTTCAGTCCCCTCTATCTATCTAACTATCTAACCCTACCATATCCAAGATTTATGGATATCCTTGTATTCGTCGGTTCTCGTTCATCAAGTAATAGTACCGCTTTGGCCGTTCCACCCCTCGAGTACTCATTTCATTAGGCTCAAGATTGCACACCTCCCCGGTTACCCCAAGGCACTGAAACTCCTTGCACAGCGCAAGGATCCCATCCTGCTCGATATCGGATGTTGCTGTTAGATTTGTCTCTTATTTCAGGCGATATTCTCTTACCTCTGAATTCCAGTTGGAAATGACGTCAGGAAGGCAGTCGTAGATGGTTGGCCCGTAGAGAACGTCATTGCCTCCGACCTTCGCCAAGGTAGCCCACAAATAGTGATAAAATACAAACCTTTAACATCTTTAGCCTTCGAATAGGTTTCTGGGACTCTGGTCACGAGCTGTTCAAGTCCACCCCTGCAAGCTTTCCAGCTGCATTTATTGCCGGGGACATTTTCGAGTGCTCCATGCTCGAAACATCTGACCCTGGCTCTCCAGCAGATACCAATCAACAACCCATTCGTCCCTTAAGAAACCTTACATCGCTCACCCCCTAAAGCACCAAATATCCGCCATTCATGCCTCCTCATTCTTCCATCTGTTCTCTGAAGAACGCCAGCTCGAACTCGCAAAGCGCCTGGCCTCCCTTCTGCTTCCCGAGAAAGGTTCCATCGTCTTCGGCCAGCACGGTTCCAGGCCCGAGAAAGGCTTCCGAATGGAAGCGATTCGGAAAGAGAAAGACACTGACCAAGTCAGAGAACACGCTATGTTCTGCCACTCGCCTGACAGTTGGGTTAAACTTTGGACGGAGGATATCTTTGGACCCCATCAGCAGGTGAAAGTCAAAGTGGATGCTGAACTGAAGCAGGTTGAACGATGGGATTTCGAGAATGTGGATACAAAGTTTTATGTCATGAATTGGTCCGTCCAGGTGCTCTGATTCATCAAACCTTTCAAGATCGTTGTTCGTTTGTACAATCACCAGCAAGATACCCGTGAGAGGTACTTACTCGTCGTAATTTCTTGTTTCAATGATAACAGCTTATTGTACCTGAGCAATGGTTGAGAAACTTCGTAGACGGTGGAAGTGGAAGTCTCCCATCTCAACGTAATCGTCCTCATTTCAGTGACCGAAATAAGGAATTTATTCCTCGTCGTACTGTAAATGTTGTTACCCACACCCATGCTTCCTAAGTATTAGATCGGAGGACGGGACCCTGCCAAAACCTGGCAACTCCTTAACAGGGATTTCTACATGGATGAATGGCGAACCACTCGCAACGTCTCTCAGATCCAATCCTTTCACTTCCATTCTCGTTTTCCGACGTAAATGTTAGTGATGTGAAGATGGCCGATGGATTAATTCGACAAACAACATGTCATGCTCCTTGGAATCTTCAAGTTGAGGTTACAAGCAGCGAAGTATGGTGCTTGGCCATTCCAACGACTTGATCTATTATGTTAAGCAATATAAAGGCTTGTCCTGAATATATATGACGGAATGCTGCTGGTTTTGCAGATGGATAGGCAGTGATTGGGAGCAGCAATGTGATAAACAAACGCAACAGTTGACTGGTTTCTAGCATTGTACTCAACCTCGGGCAGTTCTCGTTGCTATTCCATCGGAAGAATTTGGATCTCCAGAACGTCTATTTCCAATCGACAAACGTTCACCCTCTTCGAAACGACTAACACCTGGCCAAATGATGATCATGAACTATTCAGATCAATGGCCACTATTGCAAGATAATATAGGCACCCAAATAGGGAATGATGAACGCTTTCTCAGGTTTGCGCTTTCAAAATCTAATCTCCATCAATAGTGAGTTGATCGAATGGGGTATATTCATTATTTTACATACACCGATACAGTGATACATCAATACATCAACAGTGAGGCTACTGTTGCTGAGGAGGAAGAGGATACTGTCCTCCAAATCCAGGGGGGGGGAGGGGGAGGGAAGCCACCATACATCTGCATGCCAGGAGGAGGCGGTGGCATGGGCATCCCTTGCACGCCCATTGGAGGACCCATCCCGGGTGGACCCATCCCTGGAGGACCCATACCCATTTGCATCTGGGGCATAATGGTTTGCTGGGGTGTGAATCCGGGCGGTGGCGGCGGTGCAGCGAGAGCACCCGCAAATTGACCCTGGTAAGGCCCCTGGAATCCCGGCATTGGCGGCCTGGCGCCGAACGCGATTGGAGCGGGAGGAGGTCGAGCAGCTACAGGTAGCGCATTGTTCTTGCGAGCCTGGGCAGCGAGAAGACGTTCTGCTGGTGTGCCGTGACGCTCACCCTTTCCATCTTTCTTGAACGCATATTGAACCGTGATAGCTTTGTTCATCAAGAATTGTCCATTCATTGACTCGATAGTGGCGTCCGAAGATTCGAAATCCGTGTAAGACACGAAACCGTAACCTTTCGATGTTCCTGATGTAGGGTCGCGAGCGATCTACAAATATACAGTCAGTGAATTAAAAATGCATAGCTAAAACACATACCTTTGCCGTAGTTGCCATTATTCCAAAGGCGCTGAAAGTGTCGTAGAGCAGTCTTTCATCGACATTTTCGTCTAGATTTCCAATGAAAAGATTTGCGCCTACATCCAGCTGTTTCTTGTCTGATGACGCCTATAAAAGATAGAAATAACCAGCTATTACTTGAGGACAGGAAGGGCGGAGACACATCGAAATGGACTCGAGAACAGACCTTGTTGACACGAATAGGTTTTCCCCAAAGTTTTATTTGATTCATGATCTTACACCCATATTCTGCATCCTTTTCTGTCAAGAACTCACAAAAACCGTACCCTTGATGTGCCATTGATATACGGTCCTTTGGCAGATGGACATTGACTGAATGAAGCAAATAAGCATGCTGTAAAGTATGTTCCTAAGTTGAGTCAGTACTCACCAACCGGTCCTGCCTGCAACATCAACTCCCATACTAGCGCATCCGCACAACGCTCATCGAGATTTCCCTAAAATTCAACAGGCGTCAACGACGTTCTATAATACGTATATCAAAAGCAAAATGAGACTTACCAGATACACAGTAGCCTCCTGGTTTCTGTCGTCTTGGGGTCGAGACATGGATTTTAAACGAAAGTAAAAGCTGAAATGTTACAACCAAAGCCTGAACCGTGTCAAATTCGAAAGCGGGCAACAAGATGGACTTTCTTTGTACTTGCTTTATATAAAGACTATTGGAAAGGGCTCCATTAGGCAAACATAATCCGGCCCTCTTTCCTGTTTGTTTGACGGCATGACTGTCCCTCCAACTTGCCTCCAATTGTTATCGCAAATGAAAATTATTACTTGGACCGGCATCTCAGTTACTTTCTATCCCAGTATGTCAGCCGCTGCTATAGAAAACTGAACGAATTGAGCTCAGTGTTGGCTCACCGTTCTTACAACCTGGTCTTCTAGGAGTTTTCGAAATGATAATCGAGAGCATACCAGGAAAATGTCAGCCTCCACCCTTTTACTGGTTAGATATAAAAGGACTTCTATTGTCGTCTATGTGCTCTTCAGTTATTCCTTGCATCGCTATCTGTTCCTTCGCTCAGCAAGTCGAAGACCTACCTGTCGGCCTCATCACTCCTTTGAAGCTCTCAACCTCGATAGATGATCATGCTCTTGAGGGTTCATTCTAGTCTGCTCATTCTCACTGTTCTTGTTTTCTCTGCCATGGTAACCTCCAAGCCGACTGTCAGATCCCATCGACTAAGGGATGCCCGGTTTATTGCTGCTAAAAACCTCAAGCCTCTTAAGCAGTACAATATGCGTCAGCATGCAACAAAGAGAGCTGAGCTCGTTACTGCGCCGAAGCCTAGCAAATTTCCCGGTATCCCCATACCTGTAACAGGCGACGAAAAACTCCCTATACCTGCCAGTCTTTCCGACATTTTGCAAGCGGTGCCGATCGCCACTGCCATCTCCTCAACAGGGACAAAATTAAACCCTGATGCTCCCACTACTGGGGTGGTCAATAGTGCTGGGGACGTCGCGAACATTCTGAAGGCTCTTTCTGGCAACACGATCCCCCTTGATGGATTCTCTGGCCCGTCAACCACCGTGAAGGCTCCCAGCGTGTCCAATGCGGGGAGCCCTGCTTCAGTGATCTTCGGCGGCATCAATTCCTCTGGTGGTAAAATTGACGCCCCAACTTCCGGCCACATAGATACGCCATTCGATCATACCATAGAGCTCACCAATAGACACGAGGTCGTCCCCAGAAATCCCCTGGATGGCAGCGACGGTACGGTATAAGAATTACATCGCTTCTATGAATTATAGATTAACTCATGGCTCTCTTGCAGCTGAAAGAACTTAACTTATGAATCACAATTGAACAGGATATTTCTTTTTTACTGTCCTTACTTGTACACTCTTTCGCCTTCATACCCACACACATATTCTGAAAAGAAATTTCTTGATATCTTAATGACGTAGTCTAATGTCATGTCTCACTACTATGGATTTCCTATATTTAAAGATGTTAAAAAATCAATACACTTTACTATGCCGCTCTTTAGAATTATATTAATTTCCCCGTGGCAATGAATTGGGACTTCACCACGAAATGCACAACTCTGTTCCTACTGTTCGTAGGTACAGACACGCATTCCCAGCAACCGTCACTTACAAAGTTAACCTCGGAGCTTCTTTCCAGCTGACTTTAGGGGTATTATCGAAACTTGATTATATTCTACTTGATATCATGCCTGCAAAGCATCTACGCTTCCCTGAGCATGTCGAGTTGCTAAGCTCAGTATCACGCGTGGGTCGGAGGAAAAATGTCATGTTTGTGTTAACTAGTAGCAGATAAGAAGACGTAGACACATGTAGAAAGGGAGACAGTAAAAGAATAGGCGATGTCGGATATATAACCAGATCGTGGCGTGAGGGTTGATTCGTGAGTGACAAGCATAATGTAGAAGGGCAATAGTCCTAGTCATCCAAAGTCGTTCTCAAAGGACGAGACACATCTTTTTCTTGTTCTTCAGAACAGGAGGTTCAAGTGCTGCTACAATGGCCTGAAAGAATACGAGGCGGAAATGGTCAGGAGTGGTCAAAGGTGGAGTTGTAACGGAAAAGAACGCACCTCATCGAACACGTTCTTCAAACCCTTTTGCGTCAAAGCCGAACATTCTACGTATTTGACTGCTCCGAGTTCCCGTGCAAGTCTCTCTCCCTGCTCACTCGTGACTGGTCTCTGCTTCTGCCTGGCCAGCTTCTCTATCACTTGAGAATCATCCCTCAAATCAACTTGTGTTCCAACGATAAGGCAAGGTACACCAGGACAGTGATGATGTACTTCGGGGAACCACTTCTCCTTCACGTTTTCGAAGGAGGCGGGGAAGTCACACTGAAACAGACCAAGAAAACGTCTGTCTGTGGGTACGACAGTGGGCGCAGACGGTCGTAATCCTCCTGACCTACAAAATCGGGGGCAATAGTGGTTAAACCGATAGCACGCAGGTAGGTTGGATATTGGGTATACAGAGAAACGCACCAGCTGTATCAAAGAGACCTAATGTGTAAGGATCCTCGCCAATCATCACTGTAACAGCATAATTGTCGAAAACCTATTCAGAGGTAACAGGTTCAAATATCTCCGCAATGCAGGAAACATTGTTACACACTGTTGGAACGTATTCACTGGGAAATTTATTTGTGGTATACGAAATCAACAGGCAGGTCTGCATGTAAGAGAATTTGGCGGTTGTTAGATATAAGGAGATGGATTGAGAGCTTCATGACGTACCTTTCCAACGGCACCATCTCCAACGACCACACACTTAATTGTCTGCATGTTGATGAATTTCTAAAGCTTTGTTCGCGGAGTTGATACGGCTACTGCAAAAACAGGTCAGCGCACAGAAACAGCACTATCCCTCTCTACTGTCTCTTATCGCCTGAAGACATTTGCGGCGTGGCAACAGAGCCTCGTGGCTGTGTCTCATAGGACAGAAGGCGGCAGGAAATGGCGGGAAGCTAGAGACTCACAGATCTGGAGACAGAAATCAATGAGTTTATTGACGAAGTACAGGGAATACGTGAATGAAACCGACCAAGTGACACAATAGAATGAGCTGTTAGTTTATGCAGGCTCGTCGTCCAAAACTGCACAAGGGGCTGATAGAAGAAGGCTGGGACCTAGAAGAGAATTGAGCAGGGTAAAGGTGATAAAAAGAAAAGAAAAGGGGGTACGTTTGGAGGAGAGCAGAGGGTGTTGAGCGGACTGGTTTGAGATATGACTGTCACTGACGGTGAAGGCGTTGGTTGCAACGACTTGATCGCACTGGTAAAGGAGCACGGCCCTGTCCGTGGCATAATGCCAAACAAAACAAAATAGAATCATTTGCCCCTGATAATGATAACAATTGACAACAGCCAGATATAATACAAAATCCCTAACAAAACAACAACTATTATACGTATAACTAAGTTACTAAGATATATAACATATACATCATTTGATACGCTTTCTCTGTGAAGTGTCCGCTGTGAATCCTATTAGTCAACCCAGTCAACCATTGTACAAATATAAACCGGACTTACGAGTGCCTCCAGCTCCGCTGTGGGTAGGTGCTGCCGCAACCGGTTGCGGCCACCAAAACAGTCGTCCTTGCATCGTCCCAGTGACCATCAGGCCTTCCACACCAGGACGCCCATCAAATGTCTATGAGAGGCGAAGTCAGCAATCGGAGTTTCGCCGGATCTACATGTATACTCACGGCTGCAGCTTGTATTGGGTCGCCTTGAGAAAGTAGAAATAGTGCGTTAGATCAAATGTTGGCGGAGCGTACGTTGACAGTCCTTACCTTCTGGATGTTTGAGACCGTATACGATGGTCCCTTTCTTCCTATCCCACACTAGCGCACAACCATTAACTGTGCCGTAAAGAACTGCTTGACCCCTGGTGGCGAACACGGCCGGAAATCCCTTCTGTTTCAAAGATTGGAGCTTTTCAGACGTGTATGTTCGTTCGATAGTGCCCTTGTTCTCATTTGGTTTTAATGTCACCAAATGAGATTGGCCGCCTTCCTGCGCAACCAGTAAATACGCTCCAGTAGGCGGCAGATCAATAGAAGTACTGGAAAAATCAATTCGATAATGATTTATGAAAGGAATACAAAAACTCACATAGGTTTCTTGGACGGGAACAAAACGTGCACACGGAGAGTTCCATTCGGTACTTCGGAATACCATCTATAACAAGAGTATCAATCGCTTATTCCATAAACTAAAAATAACGATACACACAGGACTCCGTCACGACAGCCGCCAATGAGCGCGTCTCCATTGAACACGAAACGAATAGCGGTAACACCTGAGCGAACTATATCGCGTTGAGACTGCCAACTGCCTGAAAGATCGTGTTCGTGAACCGCGAAATTTCTACCAACCGAGAAAAGCTCACCATTGGTTAGAATCCATACTTTAACGCCAGAAGGTGTCGTAACAGCAATACGATCCTTAACGTATGCCATACAAACAGGTGTATCCAGGAGCGCGACATCTGGTATAACGAACAATTTAGAGAACTTCCATTCCTTGCCCTGTAAAGTTACAGCGTCAGTTTGTATGCAGTTATTTTTTTTTTTTTAAATTGACAACTCACGTTTCGCACCCACATGCTGACCATGCCATCTGCCGTCAAGGTCAATAGGCCTGTATCCGATTGTATCCAGCACACAAAAACAATGGTGGAATTATGAGATAGCCTGGCAATCTCTACTGCAGGCTGTTTGTTTTCCCATACCCGCAAAGTGCGGTCGGCGCCTATAATTGCCTTCAGAGATGACACAAGACGTAAGAAATAGAACTTACAAATTACCGCAATTTGAGCTCCGTCCGAGTTGAATACAATCCTCTGAATGCCGAGACTTACACCCAACCTATTACTCTGCAGTTGATAATTAGCACTAGATAGTGTAGCTGGCCAATCTGTACGAGGAGCAGGTCTTTTAGACTCTAGAGGCTCCAGGCTGCGTTCACGCTTCGTAGGGGGACGATAGGAAGAAGCCGTGGCGATCGGTTTTGGAGGTAAGGGGTGTGTCAGAGGTTGTGGTACTTCGAGAGCAAATATCAGGGCCGATGCGGCGAAATAGAACAAAAAAGAAAGTGAACGCACCTTTGGGGACAGTACTTGAAGTCTTGAGCGCAGGGGAAGGTGGAAGTTTGGCAGAAGACGTTGTACTTGTAGGCGGCGGAGCAGTTGGAATTAGGTCATTAGATAGGGATGCTAATGGTGGTGGTGGGGAAGATCTAGCCTTCTTAGAAGTCGGCCATTTGGAGACCTCAGATCGTTGGGTGTCGTCGTCGATAAGAGAGTCACGGGGTCGTTTCAAGGATGAGCTAGAAGAAGCCACTGAGGTGGGTGGCTCGTTCGAATTATTTGTCCCCTGACTTGAATCCGACTTTGTAGGAGTGTTTGCGTGTTTTTCATCAGCGCTGGATATCCTTTTCCATTTGGCCAATCCAGCTTGTGGGGGTATGGGTGGTGGATGGTCAGATTGTGGGGGCGGTGGCGGTGACGGTGACGCATAACGCATGATGTGTGATAATCCTGCAGTTGCTGTAAAAGGAGCGGTAGAAGGGGAAAGGACAATGGGCGAGGAAGTTACCGGTGTCATAGAACAAGAACTAGCCGATGTCGAAACACCGCCATTCGATGTATTCAAGCTTGATCCAGAGCTCCTTGCCGCCGACCATTTTGCGCCAACCACAACAGGCTTTTTGGTGGGATGCATTGTTGGCGCGGGACCGACGAGGGACCGCGGTCCTTTCGGCACTGACTTCTGCGATGAGGAGGGAAGAACACGTCCGGATGAAGGTCGAATTCCAAGAGGATTTGAAGAAGATCCAGAAGGAATATATGCTAGGGATTTCGGGTCGGGTGGAGGGGAGGAACTTCTTGGTTGGTTGGAAAAGTTGGAAATCTTCGTTGAGATTGGGGTCGGTAACGATGCCTTGGTTGAGCTTACGGCCGGCATTTTCTCCTGGGTGAGCGTCTGACGCATGGCACGAGGGTAAAAAGGAATACCCTCACGCCGCATCATAGATTCTCGGTCAACAGTTGACCAATCCAAAACTATCTTGCTACTTGAAGCCACAGCGTTTGGTGTTAGGGAGGAGTCTTTTCTGATTGCTGGAAGGCGACACAATTGACATAATAGTACCATTCAAATCGTTTGGTGCAACTTACCGAAATCAATTCCTTCTTGATCGCTACACTTTGCTGGGGCTCTATTGGTTTATCAATAAATTTCAGCTCATCCTGGATTTCATTGGATTTTAAATCTGCCATTTATGCCTTAGTATCATAAGAGATGAAGAAATTAAATGAAACGTTACCATTCTCGCGAGATCGCGGCGAAGAGTTGACGGATAGCGGAGGCGTTGTACAGGGCATGGTAGTCGTGGACGCAATATGCAATGATACATCTTCTGAGATAGAACTGTCACTAATCATTGTTGGAGGCGTGGCCAGCCCAGAGATATTGTCGCATGGTGTAATACTAGGAGAGTCCAATGAAGCTATGGGAGGGTCGACTGAAGCTATGGGAAGGTTGACTGAAGCTATAGGAGGGTCGACTGAAGCGATGAGAGGGTCGACTGAAGCGATGGGAGGGTCGACTGAAGTGATGGGAGGGTCGACTGAAACGATGGGAGGGTCGACTGAAGCATTGGGGAAAGAGGAAGGAGGAGGCAGAGAAACGCTTCTAACAGGGGGGTCAGGGGCGGGATCTTCTGGTAATGGATTGTGCTTTAGAGCGGGTGAACTAGCTGGCGAACAACTCGCACTACTCAGGTCCATCGGGGAGAGGCTGCGTTCTACACGCGAGAACTATTGTCCTGTCAGTATTTGATTTCAAAGTTACAGAGTTGCACCATACATCATCCATTTCTTCTCCTTCTATTTGGGTAAGAGATTCCGAGGTCGGCTCTCGTGCATGATCCGCAGAAACGGGAGAAGGTAGCTGGACGGGTGATTTCTCCACATGTTCTATGACAGAGAGTGAAATGCGAGAGGTATGTGTGGTCTCTACAGGCAGAGTGGTAGAGGAAGAATGAAGGTCGGTCTGCACCGAGGCGGAGCTATAGACGCGCGGAGCGGGCGCGCCCAACGGGTATCCAAGGAATCCAATAGAGGACGGTGGTTCGTCTAAAAGAAAATAGATTAATAAAAAGAGAAGGTGTAGGTTTTATGAGAACATAATAAGCTAACTTTCGATGTAACTCGCGTAAGATTTCTTCTTCGCAAAGCTCTTCCGCATCTTCGGCGGGAGGCCATCAACATTGCCCCGCGCCTTCCTTTGCGCCCTGTCTGGTGAAGGGCGCCCGAAACTCTCTTCATTATTATCCTCAGACACAGTCGCCACATCCGCTTCCAGTAAAAACGTATTGTCGTCGCATAAGAGCGTCTTCCCATCTCTATCCGCTGGAGAGGCCACTGCAAGGAGTAGAGGTTGACCCTTGCTGATGGTGAACTTCTTTCCGGCAACAAAACTAAAGCGCGCTATACTTGTAGAGGACTCTCCCGACTCGAGTTGCTCTTTGAGGTAGTCCCGCTTGATTACGACGTGTGGTTTTGGCGTTGAGCCTTGAGGCACAAGGCGAAATGGACCCTTGACTCCAAGGAGCGAGGCAAGCGCGTCGTAGGACACAGGGCCCCCTGCGTCCGAAGCGCTTGAGTCTTCCATGCGATTGAAAACAAGAAGAGCCGCTGGAAGATTGCGGGGGTGTGGATACGGAATAATGGTGGTGGAAGAACAGAAAAGCTGTTAAGGCCAGAAAGTGGGAGCTATGTGGTCACGTGAACGACATTGCCATGCCCCCATCTAAGGCCATTGCGGTAATGGTCCAAGTCACTGTTGCGCTAATACTCTCTTCAATCACCCAGTATGAAGTTATTACGCAACTGTATATGTACTCGGACTTTGTACTGAGATTCAATGCTTTAAAGCCGACTTGTAGCGATGTTGTCCGATATTTCAGTTACTTAAAGTCAATGCCCAACCTCAGGCGTCCTCGAGCTTAAATATTCAATAAATTCCAGGAATCATGATGTACTATGGTTAAGATCCAGGATCATGGTGCGAGAGTGGATTTACTTATTTAGCACAGAAATAAATGGGGCTCGTAGAGAAGACTGCCGAAACAAGAGCGTCTCAGTATGTCGGAGTACTCAACGCGTCTCCGAGTGCGACAATTTAGCATACTGCGCGGCGCGCGCCTAGATGTTGGTTTGCGGTCAAGTTGCGCTAGTGTGACTAGATGTGACTTTACATTTGCGCCGTGTCACATGCGTGGGAAGCGTAGGACAGACAGGAACACTTTGAAATTCAATATTTCTCGTCCGGAGTGCTGGCTATAACTACGCAGCTGTTTCATTCATTAGACCATTGCTTCTCTTATTCTCTCACCTCGAAACTACATACTTCCCCTAGCCGGGACTCCACAGTCAATAATGCATTATCGTTGCATTATCTTATCTATCTTTTTTAACAGTCCCACTAAGACAAGTGTGATAATACGAATCAACTCCTCCAAGTGGATCCGAAATGCTACTGAATGGATCAAGACACATGGTTGCAATTCTGATTCTTTTCGTCTCAGGCAGTAGGTATACTTATACTTACATATCTTTTACTTGGGTCTATCTGCCTACCTCCAGGTACGTTTGCTTTCAGTACCTCGTCCAATTCTAGGTTGAAAGGATGATTTTAACAGCATACACCTTACCGAGTACAACACGGAGTCTCTCAAGGCAATGGGAGTACTTAAACCATTGGCCATAAAAGGAATCATTCCATCGACTCTAGTTGTGTCGTTAATTGACCCTATGGTTCCAGGATAGAACATGATAGGACCGAGACTGGTAATCGTCCTGACCGAAGTGCGCGAGAACAGGCTCCAACCCAAATGTTTTATTTCACTTGCAACATTTTCACTAATCACCATAATATATCGTGGTCAGATGAACCTGAGAATTAGGCTCTGAAAGCGGAACACATTCCATGTAAAGATGATGACGCACTTCACCTGGAAAAGGTACGGAGATGAAAGCGCGCGCTTGTCTAGGCGAGTCGACCATTTGTGTCCACTGTCATCGGGAATACTCACTTTGTATAATATTGAATGTGGATCACAAGAAAGTGCGAAAGGCATAGACTTCATGTCGCATGCTGATGCTATTGTTTCTTACTTGGAATGTGGTGTCATGAACAGCAAGTACAATTAGAGTATATATCACACACATATCGCGCGATCCAGTTTTTAGCTCTCAGCTAGTTGACCTCCGGCACGTCATGTTTCCATTGGATTCCGGAAAACTTGGCAACTTCTATCGAGAGTTGTCTGACTGCTCGCACTTCTTCCGTGGTAGCGCCGCCTCTTTTGGCACCGTCAAGATGCCACCCGATTTGCTGCGGTGTATCACCTGCTATCAAAGCTGCTACCAATGTGTATGATGTTTCAAGTGTTGATAATGTGCTGATATGCCCATAAACTAATCCATAGCCAATAGTTCTTGAAAACCATCCTGTGAAATCTTGAGGGGATAGGAGGGAAGGAAATGAACCGAAAATGACCTACCCATGTCCGGATATATGGAAGTGAGTAATCCATCAACTGAATCGGCTGTGTCTCCATAAATCGAACGGAATACAGTCTGTCCTTTCGTCTCGTATTCGGCTAGCGAGATGTCAGTGTCTCTAAATATGCGACGAGAATTAGAAGAATAGGTGAAGAAGATCCTTCGACTCGACGAACCGTTGTATCTCGGTTTCTTTCCAGTCGTCTGTTATTACTGCATTCAACGCCTGCAGAGAATTGATAGCCTTCACGACGAGAGTCATTCTTTGCACTCGTTCAATCAAACATGTATTAGAGTACCTTGGGATACCCGCTGACCAACCCTGATTTGAAGAGCGCTTCTCGCAATTTCTGAGCTAGCTTCTTTGATTCCTTTTAAGGCTCTCCTCATCATGGTGACGACCGAGGTCCTGTAGAACGTGCTCAAAGACATATTTGACGCCCTCCGGTCTGTTACTAGCGCTGAATGCGACGGCAGCGACAATGTACCAAGGATTTTGAAAAACTTTTGAGAATGAGGCTCATCAATAACTTGTAGTCGAGGATAACAAAATCTTTAAACTCGGGAAACGCACCAGGAGATTCCCCTTCTGAGCGATCATTTCTTGCATTTGTCACAGCAGTACCGCGACCACCGTCAAATTTCGAAAAGCCAGGAAAGAGTGATTTCAGAGTATTTAAGAAAGTCGAAGAAACAGTCAACGGGAGTGTCATTTTGAGGAAATAGTTTGCAAGTTGAAAGAGATGTCTCTAATCTGCCTGCAACAAACGATGACTCACGAATAGCTACGATGACCGTACGTTTTTAATGTTTTGGTAATGTTGACCCTAAACTGGCAGGGGATCGACACTACATCCGATCGCCAACAATGCACTAGTACCTGCACATCCATCGATAACCAAAAATAGGGGCACCAATTGACCACACTATATATACGTAACATACATAGTAAACTGATACTGTACTGCCGTGATTCCTTGACAAGAACTGATATGTTGATCGAAGATAGAAAGCGAACCTACGGTTGAATTACTACACCCGCCCAACATATCTGATCCTGTTTGGAACTCTTCTGCGCCTAAAATTTTCTAGAATCAAGTTAGGATATCAGCAGCTTCTGTCGTGTCTTCCTCATCTGAAGCATTGTCCGGCGGGAAATCGCCATGCAAAGGACGTTGGGTAGGAGGAACAGTCGTAATAGACGAGGTCATGACCTGCATCGCGAATGCACAATCACAAAGGCAGAGGAGCGAGTTCTGTGACATTGGATCTTTGAGGATAGCCAAGGCCCTTTCGGCTGCAGCAAACTTTGCAACTGTCAAACTTGCTGAGACAATAGGCCCAACTATTGTAGTCCCATGTACTGTGACTGCGATGCCCTCCTGCTCCAGAATATCTAAGGTTTTGATTTTTTCCTAATGTGTATCAGCACCTTATAAGCAGACAACCTTTCATTTGCACTTACTCAAACGCAATCACCCGACACCCTGCACCAGCCGTCCATTCCATGAGTTCGGAGACAGGATCCTTGTCAACAGCTGGAGAAAGCGCCTCCAGTACATCTGCCATCACGTACTCCACGATGGCAGCAGTCTTCTCGTAGTCGTACCCGGAATCCACAAGTACCGCTCCCATAACACTTTCGAAAACATCGCTAAGGGCTTTGGGAGGATCATATTTCCACCCACTCTTCACAATCTCGTCCCCAGAAATATTTTCGAGCAGCGGCGTATAGCGATCGATGGCTAAGTTTAGGTCGACGCTGTTGGTCAGCATCATCTTGTGAAGGCCCAACTTCTTAACAGCTAAATGGGCTAAACTTGCGGAACAAATTGCTTTCGTTCGAGGAAGAGCTAATTGATGAGAAGTTGCGTTGGGGTATTTGTGAAACAGATAGTTAACAACCACCAGATCGAGAATGGCTGGAAGACAATCAGTAGAATGTCAAACATGTTGGAGAATCATACACACCGTCTCCTAGGAATTCCAAACGTTGGTATGAGGGAACATCCGAATCGGTGAATGAGGGATGACTAAGGCTCTCCAGCACAAGATGATTGTAACGAAATTTGTAACCCAGAATCTTCTCCAGGCTGGCGAAGAGAGGGGCAATGGGCGTTGGCTCAATATTTTGATTGTACCGCGTGAACCACGGCAGAGGACCTCCGAATTCAAGACCCAAGGCAGTTCCTGTGTGCAAAGAAAGAGGAATTCCACCAGCAACAAAACTGGCACCCAAAATTGCTTCCATGCAGTCCTGCAAGCTCCGTCTCGGATATACACTGTTGATCGATCTTTCTGGAGAAGATGATTTGCCTATAGAGGCGTTGGTCTCAAGTAGATACCTCCATTTAAGGACACTCGCGATTTCTGCATTCACGAAGCGCTCAAAACCAAGGTCAAGGGCTCTATGAAGAAGGAAATGATTCTGGACGTATTTTTGTCGCAGGTTGGAGAGTTGCCCTTCATGCCGGTTCGGGTATTTGTTCAATAGATGGACAGTCGTGCAAAGCTTTAGAACGGCGTCACCAAGAGTCTCCAAACGTTGATTGTTAAAAGGCATTATGGCTGATGGAATAGTAAAGGCTTCAATGATTAGGCTAGTAGAAATGACTGGTATTCCGAGTTCACATCGTACTGCTCGAGCCCTGTAGCCATCTGTCAAACGACGACATACAACAGGAAGCACATCGAAGGCTTGGAGCATTGAAACTGACATGGGTAGCCAGGTGCATCCATTTCGCGGCAATAAACGACCATTAGGAACGGAAAGAACAGTGACATTCTGGAGGCTGGGATCCATGTGGTACGCGCCCAAGTTCGAACGTGGACGACGTAAGGTCTCCAGGAGAGGTCCGTCGCAATGAAGTAGAGCCCGTCGCCTTTTTCTGGTCCATTTTGTCATCCAATATTCATAATAGGTTGAACCACTGGCCTCTCGGGAACCCGACGTAGGAATGGACATGGGTGATAGGTCGTCACGAATTCTTCGAAGAAGGTGAAAACTTCCCCAATGATTAAGGGATATGACAACGAGCTGTTCATAATGTTCTTCAGATATTCGACTCCAATCGCTACATCCGCGGGGATTTGACAAAAGTAGTCCAATGGCTTCGAAGTCTGGTAGATATTCAGAGGTGATTGGCACGAGGTACAGGCTGAGAGCACCGGTGAGCGGTCTTGATGTGATATTATACCAGATGCCTAATCTGGTGAACTCATGCATGGCCATCCTTTGTTCATATTCGTAGTCCTTTTCGAAAGTGAGCAGTTTCGCCGGAAGACTCTTTACCTGATGCCCACTGATTATCGCCTCATCAGGACATAAGGGTGTGCCTGTAACAAGCCCAGCTATAGCTCGGTCACCCAAAAAATGGGATGCAACCATAGTTTGTGTCCGACACACCACGGGTCACGAACCGATACGTTCATATTGACAGGAACTTCTGGACGCTTTGTTTTCTTGTGACGGTGTTTCTCACCTATTTCCTGACCATCTTCGGAATGCTTCGCCATAGGGAGGAGATAGTCATCGAAAACATCGAGTTCTTTCAGCCGTTTTACAGCTTTGAAGGCAACAGCTCGTCTAGCTTCCTTTTTAGATCGCCTGATAGGGCCAGAAAAGAAGAGGTCTTCAGGTAACAGAGGCAAAGCACGAGGGAGTTGTAACGTGGCCCCAAAGTCGCCCCCATAAACAGGCACATGGGCAGTGGTAAAAGCATCGCGAGGAATAAGAGAGCAAAGATAGTTGAGAAGGTTCAGCGAGTTGTCGTAATTAAGAACAGCGCCTGTAGATGGCACGACATATCGCTCGCGTGCCATCAGATCGACTGGGTCAGTTTCGTCTTCGCTGTCAACATCTTCGCTATTGTCGATTTCCATGTGACGAGTTCGATAAACGTAGTTGACTTCGGGCTCTTTCTGCTTGAGGGCTTGATATTTTTCAAGCTGAGCGGTGTCGTTCTGCTGGATCATTACAACAAATGTCGATCCATCCTTCCTCGCACGACCCCGAGACTGGACGTATCCGACCATATGATGAGGAGGATCGAAACGAACAACGAGGTCACATTCCTGAGTTCATTGCATATCAGGACAGTCTTGCTGGGTTTCGATATTTAGATAATAAGCCTTACCTTAAAGTCCAACCCTTCCTCAGCAACGGATGTCGCAACAACTGCGGAACAACAATGTCAGGATTGAGTAAAAAGATAACGGGCAGACATACGAATGTTAATTACACGGTCCCGGAAAAGCTTGACCGGATCGCCGTGATGACGATCTGTTTGCTTCGACAATCCATCACTATTTACCCCCTGGCCCGTAAGGAAGGCGCATTTGATTTTACCATGTAGGTCTGGAATAGCCTGAAGAACCATTGACAGGGAAGAAGCTACTTGACGTTGTTCGACAAAGACGATGCATTGGAAGGCTGGAGTATGGGCATAATAATCCGCCAAGATATTGACTAGCAGCTTGACTTTGGGCGTACACCAATCCAGAGTAACAGACAACGGGATAGGTTGAGGTGTTGTCTCTGTTGGAAATATCGTTTCAAATTCATAAAGAATGTCGATGATTAGAACGAAATCATCTGGTAATGTTGACGAAGAGGAGTTTGGAAAAGGCAAGATTCCTTCTATCTCCATCACATTATCAAATTTCTCAATAACAGTTTGCTTGTTTTCGACGATAACTCTGGAAACATGGTGATGAATCTCTTGATGGAGAAAAAGAGAGGCACAATAAGGACCAAGGTCGTTCAATGTAACGACATAACGGGTTTCTATATTGGTCCACGGGATGTCCAACTGATCCCAGGCCGGAATATCGATGACCTTAAGACACTGGTATAAGGTTGGTGATGGAAAGTTGTATTCTTCGGGAGGGTGGGGGTATACTTTGATCAACTAAAGAAAGAGTTTAGTATCATCTGGCAATACGTCATGCATTCTTACCTCCGTAGCTTTGGGCGCATAAGAGACAAGTTCTTGAACGTGATCGCGTACCGCAGTCACTTTGGCATCTAAGTTTCGTTCCAGTACAGCTAGAGATCCCCGTGGATCTCTGATGTTCCATATAGGAGAAGCGGTCATTCCAAATATCTTTGGGCGCAAATGTGAGGGATTGTGGAAGTATTCGCGTAGTATACCATTGTAAGGATGATTCTTTCGAGCATGGTGGCATTCATCGAAAATCATTAACGACACCTTATCTAGAGTCCAAAGCGAATGAGTCAAAATGTTGAGGAATATCTGAGCTACTCATCATAAGAAATAAGCAGGCAGCTGAGAAAAAATGAATGATACCGGTCATTACAAGCACATCACAACCTTCAAAGCGCTCTTTCCACCCGATCCTGTCACTCAAGTCCAAATCCTGTGCGCCGTAAAGTTTAGCGACTCGTAAAGATGAGTTCTTTGCGAAGAACGCGTGTTGTTGTTCCACAAGAGCAACTTTCGGCACCAGAAAGGTTATAATTTTCCCTGCAGATTTCTCCTGCGATGAGATCCATTTGATGAGGAGTAAACTAATGAGGGTTTTGCCGGAGCCTGTGTCCATCGCTGCGATAACATTGCCTATCATAGATGTCAATCTTGATAGACCAAGGCCACAAGACTTTGTATATCCAACCTCTTTGCGCTCTTGAGAATATCTCTTCTTGATATCGACGCGGCAAAAGAAACTCTTCAACTTGGTCGTTCCCATTTGCTGTCATTTTTCTCTTCTATGGTCTCTCGCACGAAGTAGTTACTGACTCGCAGCAAAAGTGATCGATAGGATTTGGCTCGATACGAAGCTTGATCTAACGGTGTCATGATAGTGTTATGGACCTGTCCATGACCCTTGGGCGTTCGAAAGAAGTCCGACAGTACTGTCAACAAGTCACGTGTAAGCTTCAGACGGGATTACCATTGGCCTTGACCTAGAGACTCTGACTAGACACTGACAAACTCAAGGAGCGTCAATTCCGCAGAAATATGTCAAATCCAAAAGCTCAGCCGCAGGCGTCTGCCCTCCTATTTAACGTACCCATAATGAGAAACCATGAGTTTTCACTGCCCTTGAATTGTGAATAAGGCCCAGTCAACCCATCGATTACATACTACTTATTTTCTTATCGTACATTCATCCACAGGCTCCTTTAACCCGATCACTGACCATGGCTATAAACCCGAACGAAGATACAGAATTGTAAGTAATTAAATGCGATTGTAACGTGGGTCACCTATTAAGATTCGATGCAGTAATGATGCCCTGAGAAAACATGGAATCATTGGGCCCAGAGAGACAACTCCTCCTTCCCCGTCTCCGCCGCCATCGCCAACATTCGATGATCTCCTCAACGACTTTACTACAAAGGAGCTTCAGGAACTAAGCGAGGACGCTCCGGATGACGAAACAGAACGGTTGATAGCTATTCACAGACTGCAAAGGCTTGCTGAAGAACGTAAAGACAAACTGAAAGCACGGTTTGGGGAGGTGTACCCCATCGGAAGGGAAGACTATACACGGGAAGTCACAGAAGCCAGTAAAATTGATGAAGAAGACGACGATAACGAAAAGGGCACCGGGGTAATTTGCTTTTTATACAAAGACGGGTGCGTTTCTTGTCTGCATAGTGCATTTTTTAGATTTACATAGGATAAACAGGATACCTAGAAGTGATCGCGCTTTCCAGCACGTTCGGTCGCTGGCTAAACGGTACCCACGCAGCAAGTTTGTCTCAATAGTGGGGGATAAATGTATCCCAAACCTTCCGGATTCCAGAATTCCCATGTTTATCGTGTACAGGAAAGGCGATATTCGACAACAAATTGTTGCATGGAGCGCCGATCGTGAACGCCGTCTAGAGGGTGAGAATCTGGGTTGCTAGTACTCATGTAATAAGTATGCTAACTTGCGAGGTTCAGAGCTTGAAGCAATCCTGTTAGTGACGGGCGCTCTTGACCTACCCGATCGATCTGGGCCAGTAGAGAGCAGGCACGATGAGAATGAGGACGACCTTGAAGATGACGATGGCGATCCTTCATCGAGAATGCGCTCGGCGGCAACCTCGACAAATGTACGCCCTCAAAGGAACATCAGGTCTTCAAAACAAAAGAAAGATGACTCGGACTCCGATTTCGAATTTGACATGTAGTATGTGTCAGTCCAAGGTGGATTTTTCATGTATCCTCCCGAATAATTGAAATCAGTAGCGATCTACTCATTAAATGTTCGTCATTGGAACATTACGATAACATTTAACTTATAGTCAAGAAAGAACCATCATCTGCTGGCAGTGTAAATGATAAGCTCATGCATATACTTAATACTCGTTGCACCTCCAGATGCTCCCATTGACAGACTTCGCATAAGGTTTCTATCGCATTCTTAGCGAATTTATTATTAGCAGATGCGCCCCATGACTATTGCGGCATAAGTATAGCCTGCACGTGATAAAGATGCATTGATCTGAAGTGACAAACAGATCTCACGAGTATCTCTTGTTTAGTCTCTTTTAGTCCTCTCCAACCTCCAGATTATCTACCTCTGCCTACACTCTATCATGCACTTGTCTCAGCTCTCATTTACACTGCAACTACCCAACGTTTGAATTACTAGGAATGCAAAGTAGTTATGTCTGTGATGCCCATAGCGTCGCAAAGCAATTCATCCGACTATTATGATGACGAAGATCCCCAATTTTTGGAAGCATTGAATGCCGCAGTACTTCCTGGAGATATACCCCAAGATATACTACAAGAAGATGATAACTTACGATACTTGATACCGTCCAAAGAATTCGAACCCCCTCCCCCAACACAACCCTCCACAAAGCGACGCTATAGTGACATTCTCTCAGAAGAAACCAAAGGAGTTCCGATCACACCTGATGACGATGTCTATGGTCCTGCTCACTTTGGAGATTTTGGAGAATACATGCGAAGGAAACGGGCAAAACTTCAAATACAGAATGCAGATTTAGCCCAGTTTAGCGATGCTGGTATATTCAAGGGCATCTCTATATACGTGAGTACGATCATCCAAATGATTAGGACATTACCCAATAGAAAGCTCTCAGATCAACGGGTGGACTTCGCCATCCGTGCAGGATTTACGACAGTTAATAGTCCAGCATGGCGGAATATTCCAAGCTTACCTCACCAAAAAGTCCTTAGTGTAAGGCTCGTCCCGCTCAAAGACTTTTCTCTTTGGTCTGAACAATTATTTCCAGCACGCACATTGTTACATGCTCTCTTACTCCTGCCAAAATTCGCGAGTTTAAGAATATGAAAGTTGTTCATCCAAAATGGCTTGTTGAAAGTGTTGAGAATAGGCGTCTTTTGCCATGGAAGGACTATATGTACGTTCATGAAGAACGCATTGAAATTACCCAGGGGGCAGAAGCAACCAGGGGACTCTTGTCCAAGCTAGCAAGACATCAACGTCGTCAAAGTTGTTACTCGAAGCACCAAGCACAAACAATTCATCGGCCTCAAATTTACCTATATCTGTCTCTTTGAAGATCAAGGGACAATCTCCAACTCTTGATTCTTTATGCGTCACCGACCCGGGCAACAAAGCAGACACTGTCCGGGTGCCTGACTACGCTGCTGACAAGTCTAACCCGAATGCCCAGCGAGCAATGGCGAATCCGGAATGGCGAAAAGCTCACACTTCTGTGTCCTCAGACTTCATTGATGGCTACTACAAAAATTCGCGACTACACCATCTATCTACCTGGAAGTTGGAATTGAAGAATCTTGTCCAAGAAGCTCAAGAACGTGCCGAATCCGGTTTATCATCGGAGCACGTCGGAAAAATAGCGTCTGAAGCAAATGGAGAGGGTACCTCTGCTGGAGTTAGTATGAAAGGCGTAGAATTTGTCATAAAGTCACCTCAAAAATGGAAGGGCAAAGAAAGGGCTGTGGGCGACGAAGACCGGGTCATCATGCATTGTGATTTCGACTGCTTTTTTGTTTCGGCTGGCTTGGTTTCCCGCCCAGAATTAAAAGGAAAACCTGTTGTAGTTTGCCACTCTCAGGGCGACCAGGGAGGCGCTTCCAGTACCAGCGAGATTGCTAGTGCGAGCTACGAAGCCAGGAATTTTGGTATCAAGAACGGCATGAGGTAAATTTTACTCCTGTGACATGAAATTATGCCTTGATATCGATTATTAATTTCCAGCTTACAACAAGCTCGCCAGTTATGCCCCGAGATTATAACTATACCGTATGAATTTGATCGGTAAGTACTCATAGTCTCCATTTACATTATTGATTATTGAAAAATCCTAGTTATAAACAGTATTCCCTACTGTTTTACACGGTTCTTATGTCTTATGCAGACGATCTTCAGGCTGTATCCGTTGATGAGGCACTCATTGATGTCACAACTACGGTTAACCGACTTCGAGCGCAAAGTACGACTCAAGATCCGGCCAAAGACTTCGCCGAGACAATTCGTGCTCATGTGCGAAAGGCTACAAGTTGTGAAGGTAAGTCGCCCTTTTCTGTACAGCTGTGCATGGAATTAATTACCGGTTTATTTGTTAGTCAGCATCGGTATCTCACACAATATTCTACTTGCTCGTCTCGCCACACGGCATGCTAAACCAGCAGGCTCATATCACCTGTTGCTAGAAAACATTCCCGAAATATTAGCACCTTTGCAAATTTCTGACCTCCACGGCTTTGGCTGGTCCACTAAGCAGAAGGCACAAGAAAAGCTTGGAGTTGTTACTCTTGGGGAATTAGCAAAGAAAAGTAAAGCTGTTCTCATTGATGCTCTTGGGAAAGGAACTGGTGAAACTCTGTATAATGCTATCCGTGGTATCGACGACAAGAAGTTGGAATCTGATAAGCCTAGAAAGTCAGTTTCTTGCGAGATCAACGTAAGCTATATCTATTTCTGCCACCACACGATATACTGAGTGCTCTGTCGCACAGTATGGCATTCGGTTCGAGAACAACGAACAAGCAGAGATATTTATCCGCCAAATGGCAGCTGAAGTAAAGAAGCGTTTGGATGCAATTAATATGATGGGGCGATCCATAACTTTGAAGATCATGAAGCGTGACCCTACAGCGCCAGTCGAACCACCCAAAGTATGTGGCTTCAAAGTCTCGTTTATGCTCCTTCTGACGACTGCGTCGTATACATAGTTCCTGGGGCATGGCTCCTGCGATCTCTTCAATAAGCAGATGCCTCTCATCGGTCCTGGAGGAAAGGCAACAAGTGACGCAGAAATAATCGGCCATCACGCTTGGAAATTGTTAAAGTCATTCAATTTCGATCCCAAGGAATTAAGAGGCATTGGTATACAGGTGCATAAGCTCGAATCCAACACTGTTACCACGACCGCACTGCCCGGACAAGCAGTTCTTCCCTTCAAGATTAAAGCAACAAGTTCGACTGTTTCTGGTACCTCCAAGAATATTGGTTATCATAAACATGTCGAAGATACCGCCAATGATGCAGATGCCAACATGCCAGACCCTGTAAAACCGCCTCCCGCGGGGTTCGATTTGCCGTCTTTTTCTCAAGTTGATATGACTGTATTCGATGCTCTTCCTCGGGATGTTCGCGAAGAGCTAGAGAGTGAGTATAAGCGCCGTTCAGCTTCTCCATTCACGTCTGTTGGTCCAGGCGCAGGTGCAGACCCAGTAAAATCCCTTGTTCACCACCAGCAAGGTCAACCCATTAGCAGAAGATCTGTTACTCCATCTATTTTTCCACAGAAACTCGACAGCAAAGGGCCAAACTACAAGCGGGTTGCCCAACAACTCGCATCTCGCAGCCACGCCAGCGTCTCCCCTCAAAAGAGCGCGATTTATGCTTGGGTAAAGAAACAACAGGAAAAGAAAAAAACCAACTGGGGTTAGAATCGCTGATACGGCTTTAAAGGATCTTAACCTTGACCCGGAGGTATTTTTTATGCTACCCCCAAAGGTGCAGCGTGAGCAGCTTGTCATGGCTCGCCTTATTAAACAAAAAGGTAGCATTCCGGAGCCACCACCTAAAAGAAAGGTTCTGAAGCCTCACAAACATAAGTTACCACATGATTTTGTGCCCTATCGTGCCCCAAAACCCAAGGCAAAACATCTCCCTCCCCCTTTTCTTCGCCAGCAAGGGCCAAACAAGAAAGACAAACTGCACTTCACGGAAACAGATGATATCCAGAATATCGTGGAAACATGGATGATGACCTATAGGCACTGGGCTCCGCGAGAGAAAGATGTCGCATTTTTGTCGAAATTTTTGGTTCAAGCTGTCGATCGCTCCAAGGCGACAGATGTGGGCGTAGAGCGCGCGGTCGCTGTTATGAAGTGGTGGTTGGTTCTGCTTCGACGTTTCTTCCCTGCCTCGGAGTATCTCGACGAGGACGATCTTGCTTCGAGTCAGAGGGATTCTGTTGGTGAGGCTTGGTGGGATGCTTGCCATGGCGTGCAAGATGAAATGGACAATATCACCAGAAGGAGGTTCGGAGGTCGACTTTCATACAAATAAATATGTAGGCAGATTCGAGTTGTACTTTCGACCTTGGTTGGTCCTTTTTATTTATTTCTATTCTATTTCGCGCACATTTCTCGATTCCTTTCCTGTATTCTGTTCGTCGATCAATGTACTTCATTCATACACCGCAAGATCTGCAACTCCTACATAATTTACACCATCTCACTTATATCCTGTTTATGTATATCTTTGACCACCTAGGAACACTAGAACTTTGACCCTACATCACTATACCGCAGGCTTGACTCCTTTTGCAATAAACAGTATCGCGTCATGCTCGTGTATCTGAACTGGCGAGATCGGTTCAAAAGAAAACGAAGTCAGTCCAGCGCCATCGAACGCGGCCTTCATGGCGCCTTCGGATAAGCCGTGGTGGTGAGCTACAACATGGCGATACTTCTCTGGGAAAAGGGCTTGATCTGGCGCAGAACTTCCCTCAGATTCTTTTGGTGTGATATCAACTACGAACAAGACTCCGCTGGGTTTCAAGAAGAAGGCCAGAGTTTTAGTGATGGTATCGATTGACTCAAAATGATGATACGACGCTGCACACTGCGGAAAAAGTAACATCGTTGAGGTTGCAAACATTGCTGAGATTTTGAATGCAAAAAGACGTACTGTGATCACATCGAACTTGAGACCATCAAGTTCGCCTTCTTCACCTTTGAGTTCGATACAGACCGCGCGCATCTCCTCTTGGGGAATGCCTTGATTCGAGACGTGTTCGTTGAACAGATCAACCGGCGTCTGGCTGATATCTACGCCCACAAGTAATTTGGTGTGACCTGCGATCTCTTTGGAAAGAAGACCTTCGATGTGCGCCGGCATTCAGTACAGTTCCAGGTGTTTTGATGGTCGCCTTCACCTCTGTTGCATGCGAAATCCATGACACTGGTGGACTCTTCATCGAAAGGATAGCGCGCGAGTATCGCTCGCGCAGATCTACAAGACATTGCTAGATCAATCCCAGAATCACCCCGTTCTTGTGATTGCTACGAACCGTCTGGCGAGTTCAATCCACTTGGGGTTCTCTTCACTGGACGTGGCATTTGCGTAGTGCTCCTTGTTGGCAGAAGCATAATCCTTATGAGCCACATCCGGGCCATGGTCATGCTGTCCTTCAGAGTTATGGTGGTGTTGATGGGACATGATGCAATGTCTACTAGTACCTGAAAAGTATCCATTCAGTATTCATTCAAGTCGGTCCTACCGACAGAGAGTTGAACTCACCAAATTCTTTTGCTAAGCCTTCAAACAGCTTCAAGAGCAGATCCTGGATCTAGCAATTGTGACGCGTGTTTTCCTTTCTGAAGACGGATTCGTTCAATAAAACCTTATCCGTTTCTTTCAAGAAAATGTAACTGGACGTAGGAGTCTGAGCCACTGTGGTAGGGATAACGATCTGAGTGATGTCAATCATCTTGAAAACGCAGATGGCTGTGGTTCATGGGATGGATCAGCAATTGCTAGCGGTGACTCGAGCGGTACTCATAATAAAATGGTACTGATAACGTGTACTATGAGTACCGGTATGTTTCGTGTTCTGATATTCTACATCTCTGCTATGGGTAGATTGAACTATTGAGTACAATGGCCATGAGTTTTAACAATACAACAGACACTATCCATTATATCGGTGCGACGTAAAATAACCATGAGTAACTACAGAATTCTAGCCTATACCAACATGCGCGCCTGCGCAATGCTGTACGGGAATCATTGAGCGAGTCATCGAGACCCGCAAGAATCACAATCCAGTTGCAAGGAAAGGAAAAGAATGCATCTACCAAGAGATAACCATTGACGGCGCGATGATGCTACATGATCATGATTGGACATAAAGGACCGGATGGGTGCGAGGCTGGCTCGTCAGCCCTGAGTTAAAGAGCGGGTGGAAAACGATAGTGGTGAGACACGCCTTGCGCATATATGGCCCTGAGAAAATAGCCAATGAAATGATGACGATTTGTGGTCCTGGTGCTTAAACCAGAGAGGGGAATATTAGCGGGTTGGAGAGAATGTGACTGGGTTGTTGAATTTCTTTATAGAGTCTTCGTAATGGCTACGGAGAAATCGGAGAAGTAAACGTCCTGATCCTTTGGCGAGGCAAATTCGATTTTAGAGCCTGCAAAAGATATGTCAACAAGTGCAAGCACGGCATTGAAGAAAAGTCAAAGGACAAACCACCGAAGAAAGTCTGCATCTGTATTCCCCGAATTCGACCAGCGGCATTGTCCCGCAAGATGAGACCGCCAACGTTGATAACGCTCTTGCCATTGACGAAAAGCTGGAGTTCTCCGTTGGCTTGTCCAACATCGTTGAGTCTAACACGTTCGCTGACAGTGGTCCATCCGCCAGTGGCAAAATCGAAAGAGCCACGCCCTACGGATGCACCATAAGTCGGGTTGCAGTCAGAAGCAGGGGCAATATTGCAGACAGCCCTGTTCGCAGCGAATCGGGGTTCGGTGTAGGGTGGCAAATAAGTATAGAATTCGCCAGCGCCTTGAGCACGCCACATTAGTCTCGCAGAAAAGCAAGCAGCAGATCGGCTTCCTCCCGAGCATCCAATAGCTTGTTCAGGACTATTTCCTCCATCTTAAAAAAAAAGTTGATTTAATCACAGATTGAGATTCGAACAATGAAACTACTCACAAAAACCAGGCAACTTTCCTCCAAGTTGGAAATTGAAGCCTGCAGGGAAGTACACGGAGTAGCCAAAGGTGGCCTCCTTGGCGGTGGTCAAATCCACAGACTCGTGTCCAGGAGCATAGAACGAGAAGCCCCCTTGAGGATCATGGCCGAAGGTGTACGACCCCTTGGGATAATGCGCCTTCATTGCTCTCTTGCCGTCAGGAGCGTTTACATACGTATGTGGTACGCTTGTAAGGACATCAGTGGGGCGGAAAGCAGGATCAGCCAGGGCTAGGGCTTTGTCTGATGAAGGAGAAGTAGTCCATGACTTGCTGAAGCCGGGGACAGGAAATAATTTGCCAAGCACGCCACTAACAGTGTCAGTAGGTGCGGTGGGTGCTGCATTTGAAGTGGAAGTAACAAATTTGGAGGACAATATCTTGATGCTTGAACTTGAAGAGGACGCGACGGATGTGCTTGAAGTCGAAGAAGCTTGTCTTGTGGAGAATTCCGTTACAGGTTGTAAGGGAGGGATCGTCGCCGACGGGGTAGCTGATAACGCCACTGCTGCTGGACAAGACTTTCGTCGAACTGGACGAGCATGGGATAAAACGGCGAAGATAGCTAAATGCAAAATAACATTGATAGCTCTAGGAGAGAACATGTCGATAAAATCCGGTTGCAGTGAATGACAGATATAAAAGAGTGCGTCGATCTTGAAGACAAAGAAGAAGACAGAAACAAAACAAGACGGAGAATGACGGCGTGAACAACCCAAAACTTGAGCCACAGAAAGGAAGGGTTAACGAACAGGGGGGAGGAAGCCAACCAATCCAGCGCCGGTTCCTTCTATTAACCATGTTATGTAATCATCGTGCACAAGAAGAAAAAAAGCATACAACGCTTGGCCCCCAGGTGTATCCATGCTTCGTTCATTCTTCCAGAACAATTGTCACGACGGCATGCCGGTTCATGGTTGTGACTAGACAGCGGCTTTACGCTTTCAACCGCAATCTGAGTTGAAGCTAAACGCTGACTCCTGAGCTACTCATTCCGAATTGCACCGGGTCCCGACCATGTCCTATACTTCTGATATCACTGGCTCTCTCTTTTCTCTTTTTGTACCAAAAATCGACTGGTTCAGCATCTGGCAGAAAAGAATCTGTTGTCCTGTATGATTAATCGCTGGGTGCTTCCGGAGTTGTGTTGAACTTCTTGAAGTGCGGAATGTAGAATGTCAAGTTGGTCCGACTGTGTACGCCTAGGCTGTAGCGCAGTCTACGTGTCATCGATAACGTTGAAGTCAGCAGGGCGGTGGGTGGAAAACGCTGTCACAGAAGTTGTACAAAAACAAAACACAATCACTCGCCACTGCAATTCCGAGTCTAGACAGACAACGTAAGCCGCCGTCTGCATTGGGTTCAAAAGTAAGACACAACGACTTTCTTCATGATGTTCGTTAATGACTGCAGTTGTTTTTATTTTGGAAAAAGAGCAATATCACTGGTCATTGGCTTTTGAAAGCCTTTTAACCTTGGAAAGTGATTCAAATTTAACTTACTCGATAGCGATGCTGGCTCTGTCCAGACTATGCCGCGCATCTTGTAGACTGAAAACCGTTTGTGCCCCAGAAGCCGACTTGATCCTTGTTCCAAGTTCTCGCTCGCTCTTGAATAGAGTAAACTCTGAGGAACTTTGTCTAGAAACAAGCTGAAAATCTCTTCGGGAACCCTGGACCGCGAATCCGATAGACTTGGCAAAATTTAATCAAGTTTATACACGTGCCCAACCGGACATGTCAAGACAAGTCCATCGTGATCGAAAGAGGAACTTCAAAGAAAGGTACAATGTTTATGCTAATCCTGTCGACGCTCGATACCAACGACTTTTTCCTTCAAGTACAACTTACTTATCGAACCAGGAGAACCAGGATCTGGCGGCAGAAACGCTTACGATTAACTCGGGATTCCACTCTTGAGTCATAAATCTCTCATCAAGACCCTGCTAATAAGAGGGTCGATGAATCCATTTTCAGGTACCTGAAAACCGATTGCCGACAATATATAAAGGCCCAATGACAGTTTACCAGGGAGATCATTGACATTCCTCAACTCCGTAAAATCCCCATGTTACCATGTCCTCTAGAGTTTCTTCATCGTCTTCGTCGACTGCATACCACCAGGCCGAAGACTTCCGAGAGAGGTCTCAGGATGCTCTAGCATCCACCTCTACACTTGTCAACCCAGACCCGCCTGTCAGCTACATTTTTGACCGCAATAGTGTCATCGGAGCTACGCTTTACACTTGGTCTGGTCCTGCGTACAAAATTATTACAAACCGTGAAGTCAGTCGTACAGAGTTATGCGACTTGACCGACCGAAATATCGTTGCCACCCTTAAGAGGCGCGATTTCTTGCCCAATCTTGTTGTTTTCGCCCATCGAAATGGCAAACCTTTAAAGATTAGTAACTGGCTTAAGCGCCGCAAAATCTCGCAAGGAAGTCAGTGAGTCGTTTTCATTTTCTACCCTGAACACAAGAATGGCCCGTCAATATTTCCCTCTAGAATGGCGACTGTCTATGATCTACTGACACCATCTGGTTGTTTTACTTGGAAGTCAGATGGCACACGTAAACTTGCTGTATGTTGAATCCGCACTTCATCCATTATACAACTTGGTGATATAACGTTCTCGGCCGCAGCTTTACCCTCAATATCAAACGGATTTTCCTATTGCTTACTCAAAAAGCTGGAAGATCCACCTACCCTGGCCCTCTTCCTGAGAAGTTGCTCAGATAATGACAAAGTCGAAATAATCACCTCATTCATCGTCCTCGAGCATAGATTGCGAATGAAGGAGAAAATCCTTGAGGGAAACACGCTTTACGGAGTGGGTAGCCAGTTCATCATGATGCGTTGATGTTAACCCTTCTAATATCCGAATCTGTTTTTGTACTCATCCTAACTTTATTGCATTAGAACACAGATCCCGTCCTCAGTTATACTCTCGCCCTTTCTGTATAACAACAAATTATTATCCATCAGCTCAGTGTACATTCTTTTATTACGTCCATTCCATCACTCACTTGTACCACACATACATACACCTTGCTTCTGTAGCTTGCCTTTCTGCATATAATTTTACATGGATTCGTTGTCTAGGAATCGCAATCCTAATTTATCAGTTCTTGATATTAAGAATATTCTCCCCTTTCCAAAGAATAACGTATGTAGCCCTATGAAGGTAAATGTGTGCAATTGAAAGCTAACATATTTGGACATTCATAAGGCCACCTAAGCCTTGCCTTCGAATCTGAAGACTTCAGGTAGGGTCTTCAAGGAGATTGTTGAAGTCAGCAAAGTTAAGTCAGAAATGCTGACAGAACTTACAGTCCACCAAGATATTTCTTTTCCACTACCTTCTGCTCCTTCGACGAAGCTCTCTTGCATCCCGTCAGTTAGTTTCCACCACCTCTGTGTGTCTGGATCTTCAGCTATTTTATTCATGTCACTTTCATAATCATCCCCTGTGTATTTGAAGTTGGCGATCAGGAGTTGGAGGGGTGCATAGTAGTGGATCGAATAATCAGTGATATGCGCGCGTTCGAGGGCAGCAAGGACAGCAGGCCAGACATTTGCATGGATTGATATATATTCTTCTACCGCCGAGGGTTTAAGCTATATATGCACGACGTTTCTCAGTATGAAGCTAGCCCAAAGATAACGAGCTGCCAAAATCACGGCGATAGAATTGCAGGTAACACACCTTGATAATTTGACAGATCCTTTTTGAGCGGGGAGATGCAGACATTGCAGGGGCTCACGGTACTTTGTTGTGGTGATTAGCCGCGCAGGAAACCCGAAGAGAATGTCAATTTGTGAATAGTGAAACCTATTGAAGCTTGCCTGCCCTGGCGGACAAGTCACTTGTCGATCCGGACCGCTGTCTGTTCTTTAATCACCTTGTTCAACAACACATTGAGCTAGAAGGTCTAGACCTGGGAGCACTACATACTGAGACAAGATTAAGCGAGACGGGGGAGATTTACAAGTGAGGTTTTAGGATGAAATGGAGCAGTACCAACCAAGCAGGGCCGAAGTGCTTGAAGTTGGCCACAAAAGAATGTAGTCTATTATATGCTTTAGGTTGAAAGTGAAACATGTGCCCCATGGCTTAGTTGGTTACGGCGTCCGACTGTTAGAAATTCGAAAGATTTCAGTACATCGGAAGATCGTGAGTTCGAGTCTCACTGGGGCAGCTTTTTTGCATACATTTTCATTTTGAAATAAAAATCATAAAAAATACAATACATCGCTTTATCTCTCGTGTGAGAGCAGGGGAGGTCAGAGTGAACGATTTAGAGGTGATTCTGGAGGACGATTCAGAGTCGGTTCGGATCAGAATTGAGTCCACAAAATCGTTGGAAACATCGAAAATCTGAAGCGGATTCAGTCCCCTCAGAATCGCTTTCGAATACTTTCTTGATATAACTTGTATCTACTTCATTTCTTTTGGGCTTTATACATTGCTTCTTCAAAGCATCTAGCAGTTGCTTCCTACCTTCATAAATTCCGAAATAATACCTAAAACGCGCAAATAACATCCAGAAAATAACATTGTGAGAAATTTAATATTGTCTACTACTCCATGGCAGATGCAGTATGCAGTATGTCAGGTTACAGCATACTGGGCTATTAACAGTAGATTTATTGTGACAAAGCATATATTTTAAGTGGAAATGAAGTGTACAGGATCTCGTGAATTGAGTCTGAAGCCGATTTTTACAAAGGGGGTCAGAGTCTGCGAATGTAATAAGCTAAAAACACGGTCTGCCGGGCGTCGTATGCAGCTCATATTATTCAACTTCATGAAAGAGATTCCATGTTTTTCGATTGTTTCCTTTTAATTGACAATCCGATGCTGTATCTAATGATACAGAAGATTGCCATTACGGCCCCATGCAACATTCATTCAATCTAGTTTGATTTTCGTCGGTGGCTCAACGAACGTCGTCTGGAAAAATTGTAAGTGAAAACAAAATGGAAATTACGATAGATCGAGTCTTACCGAGATAAACTTCAGGACCTCGTCAATAAGGAGGACAGGTAAGCTGATCAGTAGCACTGCCTTCCACTCAGTCCAGTTCAGTGGGGTGATAGCGAATAAGGTCTGAAATTCGCGTCAGTGGAATACAAATGTTTGAGATACAAGTGAACTTACAGTGAAGAATGGGACGTAAAGAATCATGAAGTGAAGCGCCATACTCAATGTTATGGCAGAGACAAGATACATGTTTTTCCAGAGCGGCAGGCGGAGCAAGCTCTCATTTTCCGAAAGCGAGTTCATGGCGTTGAACATCTCTATCGTGACTAAGATTGACAGACTCATGGTGGTGGCGGTATGGGACAGTTCATTAGTGAACATCTCACAGCCAATCTGCGGGAATTGGGTGCTGCATTGATGGAAGTGGGTCTAGAAGTTGCAAAGGTCAGGTTGAAAATGGATGGTAACGACGACGCGAGGTTACATACCAGTTGATAGAAAGAAATCTGGGGTCCTCCGGTATAGAAGATGAACCACCAAGCGTATCCAAATACTGTGGCGCAGCCTACGTAGATCCCGACCACCATGTATCGGAAAAATAACCATTTGCCGACGAGAGGCTCACGGCTATCTCGCGGTGGAAGACGCATGATGGAGTGGTCAGGAGGGTTGAATCCCAGCGCGGTGGCAGGTAGACTATCGGTCACAAGGTTGACCCAAAGCAATTGCACAGGGATCAAAGCCTCAGGCATGCCCAAAAGAACCGTCAAGAAAATGCTGTGAATTCAATTGGTTAGTCACTTCCAGATTTTCCAAGTGCTAAAAATTGTTTACCTGACGACCTCCCCAATGTTTGATGAAACTAGCAACACAGCATCAGCAACATGAAAGAAGGCATAGAAAGAAGGAACGCACTAAGATAACGAATAAACTGCTTAGTGTTGTTATAGATAAGTCTACCTTCTTCCACAGCCTTCTCTATTGTGGCAAAGTTGGAATCCGCAAGAACCATATCGGCCGCAAGTTTAGCGACATCTGTGCCGCTACCCATAGCCACACCGATGTCTGCCTTTTTCAAAGCAGGAGCATCATTGACACCATCCCCAGTCTAGAAGAGTATCATCAAGATGATATCGACAAATGCACCCAAAGAGAGACTAACCATAGCAACAACCAATCCCAATCCCTGGAGGAGATCGACTAGCTGGCTCTTGTGTCCAGGTTCCGTGCGCGAAAACAGGCTTGCTCTTTGCACAGCCGCGACTTTCTCCTCGTGGCTGAGTGCATCTAATTCTCTACCGGTATAACTTTTGCCGGTCAGATCCTCATCTTCACCAAAGATTCCAATCTGCCTGCAAATCGTCTCGGCCGTACCCTTGTTGTCTCCAGTGATGCAAATGACCCTGATTCCAGCCGCCCGACAGTTTGCCACCGCTTCACGTACTTCAGGGCGAGGGGGATCGAGCATGCCGACCAGAGATGCAAATGTCAAGTTCTGTTCGAAGCGGGCATAATCCTTTGAGCTCTCCGAGAGATAGTGATTTGAATCGATATCTTCCACATCGCGATATGCCAGGGCGAGAGTTCTCAGACCGTTGGATCCGTAAGCAACTGTACGTTCGAGGATGGATGCCTTGATAGTGGGTGTCAAAGGAATAGTCTTCCCATCGACAAGAACCGAGGTACACCTGTCAAGGACAGATTCTGGGGCGCCTTTAACGAATAAAGAACCAGTTCCATTGAGGCGGACAAGAACCGACATCATCTTGCGGTCACGAGAGAACTCAAAGGTCAACAATCGGGGTCTGGTGCGCTCAAAGTATTCATTGACGGCGTTTGCGCGGGCTGAAAGGGACAGATCTTGAAGGGACTTGGAAACTTCAGCATCACGGCAACCAATCTTTTCAGCGAGTACTCTGAGAGCCGCTTCGGTAGGTTCTCCAACATTACTATAAGAGTTCTTCTCCTAAAACCTTGGTTAGACATACCTTCACGAGAATTCTAAAGAACATACGTACAGGGTGATAGACGATTTTAGAATCATTGCATAGGGAGCTGATTTCAGCAAGTCGTTGGATTGGGTCTGATTTGAGTTCAGCAGAGGCATCTTTGCCACTAACATTGTAAACCGACCCGAAAGGTGCGAAGGTGGTCCCTTCCACAGTATACTCGCGGGGAGCACCAGTGTTGCCGTCGATGACAAGGAACTATACGCAAATGATTCAATTTAGGAGATTCTCGATTTATAGAAGAAACCTACGTTGGACACGCTCATTTGGTTTGTAGTCAAAGTGCCAGTTTTGTCGGAACAGATGACATTGGTGCAGCCAAGAGTCTCGACGCTTGGAAGATTCCTGACAATCGCATTCTTCTGAGCCATCTTCTTGGTTCCAAGAGCGAGACAAGCGGTGATGACAGCGGCCAGACCTTCCGGAATGGCAGCGACGGCTAGAGCAACAGCAATCTTGAAATAGTAAATGGCACCCTTGAGCGCACCGTGATGGGAGGGATCCCAGAAATGACGAATGTTCACTAGCCAGACAAGAATGCAAATAACGGTGATGACCTTTGCAAGCATGTCACCGAAATCATCGAGTTTCCTCTTCAAGGGAGTCTTTTCTGAGATTTGGGATGTAATGGACTTGTGAATGTCACCGATGGCAGTCTTTTGGCCAGTGTATACGACAATTGCTTTGGCATTTCCATTCACAACGCTTGTACCCTGCAACCCATCAGTTAATAAAAAATAGTGAATGAAGTAAGTGGGGACGACGTACAGAGAAGAGGATATTGGTCATGTCCTGTTTAACGGCCTGCTCGTCGTGGACAACATCGACGGACTTATGAACACTTGTGCTCTCCCCCTGTTAGAATGGCCTGGTCGATTCTAAAGCTGCTCGAAGACACCGAAAGAAGCCTGCAATCCGCGGGGATTTTGTCACCAACTGCTACCGAAATTATATCTCCTGGGACGAGCTCCGACGCGTGTATACGGGAGATTTGGGAAGACCTTATGACTTTGGCTTCATCTGGGGAGTATTCTTTCAAGGCCTAAGCAAAGATATTCAGCAACATGACAGTAACTATAATGCAAAAATACTGACGTCAATGGCCTTTTCCGCACTTGACTCCTGGATCACACCAACAGCTGCGTTCGCCACGAGGATGAGGAGAATGACGAGAGGCTCAACGAAAGCGCTCCACCAGGCAGAATCCGCAGAGTCTTCCAACAAGGCCAACGCAAAGGATACGACAGCCGACGCTAAGAGGATAAGCACGAGCTGGTCCTTGAATTGCTCAAGGATAAGCTCCCACAAGGGGGTCGAGGGGTCTTCAGGTAGCTCTGGGGAGACGATGCAATGTTAAATCCCGTCAAGTATGCGCATATAACGTTGCATACCATTCTTTCCGTAGATTTGAGCATGCTTGGCTGCCTGAGCTGTAGTGAGGCCTCGAACAGGGTCTACGCCATAGTGTTCGAGTATCTCTTTAGGGGACTTGGTCCACGGAGCTTCCATTAAGGAGATACCAGTTGAAGGAAAGTAATTAAATGTACAGACAGTGGGGAATACGTCGTGGTTAATGGAAAAGAGAGTGGTGAGTTTGGCGGCAAAGTACACGTTCCATAACTTGTTCTCCGTAAAAATATGAAGCACACGTGCGAAAGCTGACGTGGCGATTTCTGAAAAGTTTTATCCCGTTTTCCACCTTTCTCTCCAGAGGAAAGCTCGATCTCACAGTGTGTAACAATCAGCGCGTCTGGGATGATTTAGACTCGGAATACGACCTGTATTCAAGAAACCGAGCCTGGTTCTTGTCAAAAATGACGCTATCGGGTTCCACGATACCTGCCCATATAGGGTACTGCGAACGATGCTTACAAACATTTCTTATCTCTCAAAGATAAGATTCTCGGCACGTTCAATGATCACAGCCGGAGAAAGCACTTTGCGTGCTCGGCGCGAACAAAAGGAATAACATCTCCCAACCTTTGAGGCAACACGAAACGGTTACTTAATGTGCAATGGTTCAATTGGGCCGCGTCAACTCTCGGCTCATATATCAAGGCGGCATCCAAGCCGCACCACAGTTGCAACAAACCTGGCGGCCAAGAGCGAAGACACAGCCAACAAAGCTGACACGAATCATCTCTTGTGCTCGGATTCGGTACTGCGCATGCCCAAATGTCCTGTTCCGATCTCATCTGGACACTGGTGGGCATTGATGACTGAAATTATTCCTGACTCCTAGTATTCTTGATGATAGTATGTGCAGTCTTATCCCAACGAGAACCAACTATTAAAATGGCAGGGATATGACTGGCAAGTTGTGACGGATGTTGGAGGAAGGCTCTGATGATTCTGCCACAAGTCACTAGTCAAGTCGCGTAGTAAGCAAGTTGTTCTATTCAGCGAAACGCCACAAGATAAACAAAGAACAACAAAGATTAGAGGCATGGCGCCCTGGCAATTAGTAGACTGACTCGGACTCGGACTCTATCACAAGGTTCTCCTCTTTCTTGCCTTACTTTGTTATCAAATATACTCGGTAAAGCCTGGCGTAACTCCTAAACAGCCGTCATGGGCAACTCTTCCTCGTCAGGGCGAGGTCATCACGACGAAACAGTCGATTATGGCTGTCTGGTGCCTCAGGGTGTTTACACCGGTCCAAGAGACTGGAATCAGGCCATCGTCTCCCAGCTCATTGTTGGTCGTAAACTCGCTCCTTTCTACCGGCCTTTGGAGGACTATGAAGAGGACTGGGACGATGACCAGATCTTGGCTGCAAGAAAGGAATTGCCAGATCCCGATAATGCTGATGTCGTCACACGAATAGAGGCCACTGCTACTGCCTCAAATCCACACAAATCCAAGCGGCCAGGGTCTTTGAAGGAACCCTCGAAACCGGAGGCACAGGTCTACAGGGGTGCAGTAGAATGTCCTATTTGTTTCCTAGTTAGTGGTACCACTCGTATTTCCTTTCCGTGTGACTGATTACATCTCTTCTCATTTCAAGTACTATCCTCCGAACATTAATCATTCTAGATGTTGTGATCAGGCAATCTGTACCGAATGTTTCGTTCAGATAAAGCGCGCAGAGCCTACAACAACCCACTTAGTTTCTGAACCAGCAGCGTGCCCGTATTGCGTCCAAGACAACTTCGGCGTTGTGTACACCCCTCCCCCCTGGCGTGCTGGACTTGGTAGTGACGGTTCCGTGCGTACTCTATCTGCGTTTACATTTACATTTCACATGAATCTGACGTCATGATCGTATTAGAATGGCTTGTGGTCAGACTCACAACGCGTCTCGTCGGAGCCCACAACCCTGCCCACCCACAAACGACGTCAGAAGAGCTTTGGTGCCGACAGCCCCGAAGTTGTAACGACAGGTATTTTGAAATGTTCGTCAGATAGAGATGGCCACCTCATGACAACTGCTAGATCAAATCCGCCCTGATTGGGAAGCAAAGCTTGACGCCATACGTGCTGCAGTTGCAAGACGCGCAAATAGAAGAATTATTATGCGACAGGTTGGAGACCGCCTCATCCCCGTGGGCGTGACTAGTGGACGGGTTCATGCGTTATCTCCCGAGGAAGCTGCCGCTTTAGGAAATGATGCTGCAGGAAGTCGACGATCTCGGCGAAGACAGGCCCCTCAAAATGGACAATTCGAACAGTTTATGGGCATGGGTGGACAGGATCTCGAAGAAGTATGTCCTTATATGCAAACAAGGCGATCGTCGATATTGACTAATTGGTATATAGCTCATGCTTATGGAAGCAATGAGACTATCTTTGTTGGATCACGAAGAGCATCAGCGAAAGGAGGCAGAAGAAAAGAAAAAAGAAAGCTACTGCTGGGGCTACAGGAGACAACGGTCCAGGAAGGCCATCCAATGAGGCGGAAAGCACCACAAGTCCACCTGGTCCGGGACCATCGACACTAGAAGCCTCGTCTACCCTTCACGCCTCGAGTTCAACTAATATTTCTTCGCCTGTTTCTTCGATATCCAGATCTGGAAGTCCTTCTCCGCCCAAGCAAGCTACGTTGAGCTCGCAAGAATCTCTAGAACCAGGACGAAGGTCTTGGTCTATTTCAAGAAGCCGTACACCGCCGCCAAATCCTGTGCCGAATGTCCCTTTAGGTGAAGATAATCAAGCTGCATGGCGCAGCAGGACTGGCGCACCTCCGTTCAGTACGCTAAGTGCTGCTCTGACATCGACATCGACGGCGGCTGCCTTCCTAGGTTCATCGTCTTCTGGCGAGCAGAGGACATCAAGATCTGTTACTCCTGAACCTACCCCAGCACCTTCATCGACACTTCTCTCTCTCTCACCACCTTCGCAGGGGTCTTTAACAACTGCCGCTAATGATGGAGAGCCTTCATTACCACCGATCACGGTGGAGATTCCTGAGCCAGCGGCTCCTGTTGTTGATCTTTCTCATGTCCCTGTTGAAGATATTTATTCGACGCACATTTCTTCTATTCCTATTGCAGAGCAGCTCCCTCCGGTTGTTAACGTGGAAGCACCACAGTCATCTTCCCCATATCCTCCATAACTACAGTGGAGAGTGAAGCGGGTGCTGGCACTGGGGTTTCCTCCTACGGTTTTCTGCCCTCCTCGCCCGAATCGGATATGTCGCATGAACCATTGCTAGGGTCATCACATCTAGCAGCTAGTATAGACGACGCCTCGAAGAATGGACAGGCTGCTACCGTATCTACCCGTGTAGAAGAAGTGTCGAGGTGAGGTATTGTGGATTTCTCTATTCATTTTAATTTGTCATTTGTGGAGGTCTTCTATTCTATGCATTATTGTACCCAATTCAATTTCTCTCTGCTCTTGTCAGCCTCGCCCACTTCATCTTTTGCTATCCGCTATTGGATTACGTATGATCTCTATTCAACACAGTTAATCGGCAGCTGATTGACTCGTGTCTCCCCACAAACGACACAAAAATCCGGTCTGTGCTTTAGAATGAACTGTGTAGCACTCCACTTGCGTCTCCCAGTCAGGCAATGCGTTATCTACATAACATCCGTGCCTTCAAGGACACTGGCGTCCTTCCACTGTCTGCCTGTATCCTACGATCTTGTTCCTTTCCTCTCCACTCACAACAACTTTAACGAACCAATCCTTACGTCCCCTGATTTTTACAACCTTCTATGGCCATGGCCTATCTTATTGGAACATGAATGTAGATCTATGCTTATTGGTTTATGACTTCGACTCTGGCCTCTCACAACTTCATACTTTCTACGTTTTGATTGCGCTCAGGCGAGTTGATACCCTCTGACACAAATATAGCTGCTGCGCCGTGCGTTGAAGTGACTCTGTATTGCCATCTGTATCACGTCTGTATGACTGCTGTTTAACTACTCGAGTATGGCATGATATACGCAGCTTTTGACCCCTTTAGTCAACCCTAGTACAAATACACACATTTGGATTTCTAGCCGGCGGCTTCAGCTTGGCAGGTGTTCCAAAAATAACTACTGTGCTGTTGTGTTGTGATACTGTTGATCAAAACTCTCATGTCAGTGACACGGAGTACTACTTATGTAGTGGCAATAGCACCAGCTTAGCTTTACAGGCTGCTAACTGCCTACTCGCTTTAAGTTTAATACACGACGACAGACCTCCAAATGGTCTGCTACGTGGGTCAGATGCAATAGCCGCGCGTGCGCATGGCGTAGGCAGCGCTTGGTGTATATTTTCCGAGATAAAGGTTAATCAGCTATCAGCGCATTTCTGCTTCTGGTCCGTAGCAGCCCGTGGAAAATATGCTTATATTGCATACATGAGCGAGTCGACTACGAGGCAAGGCGACAGACAGACAGTGGCTGCGTCGCGTTACTTCAGCGCGGCTAGGCTGAATCATTCCGAATCTTTGCGTAATATATTTGTTAACCAAAGTTCAACCTATCAATGTATCATACCGGTGATTCTAGAGTGCCAGGATTCTACAGAACGATGATACATAATCCTTGCTGTTACTTACATCAATCAAGATCAATGAGTCACCACATAGCCCAATGAATAAGTCAGGCCAGAAACCGAAGACATACATATCCGAAATTCCTATTGCGGTTGTACTAAAACAGAGAAAGAAGTCAAGGAAGAACCCTCAGATGGGCCACGGCGGCCGCGAGATTCCAGAAACCCAGGTGGACGGATACTTGTCAATCAAAGGGCACACTAGCACTCGCAGACGCCGACTACAGAAGGTTTCTTCTTCCCCATTCATAACAATGGAAACAAAGAGGCTATTGGCTTGATTAGAACTCCCCACGAACCGTACTTTTCAGAAGGCCCCAGAACCTGAAGTTGCCTGAAGGAGGCAACCAATTGATTACTGATGATGGCTACGTGCATCGTTGCTTTCTGAACAACCGAGCAAAAAGCACACTATAATAAAAGGAGAAATAAGGATCAAAAGAGGGCCGGGGAAATCCAGCCAGAAAGTCTTAACTTGGAGTTGAATATGAATCGTCAATAGTTTGAGTCGCTCTGTAACTCTAAATCAATTGAGTACATCATGAATTGACCAAGGAGCTTAGAAGATGGACTAAATGAACCGCATTTACAAACCCACCAACTTGCTGTGACCACTAGCGTAAACGTTTGAATTAGCTGACTTTCTGTATATGCCTTGAGGCAAGCAATGAATGCCTACATACCGGTAGAAACACATCCGGCGTTCTGATAAGTATTGTCAAAAGAAACCCCGGGCGGATGCTGTAGCAACTCCGGAGCCGCGTAAGTACGCGTGCGACATCGACAACATGAACGAGGTGGCTTGGGAAAAACGCGTAGACTAATAGATGACAGTGTCCGTCTGCCTGACAGCCTCGTCACATCCAGTTCGTGAACATTAGCACTAGGTGTGATCCTCTTGCATCGGGGAAATGTCGACCCAAAGTAAGTACGTTCGTAAGATGCAGGACGGTGATAGCTTGCTGCAATTGTGTAATGTTGAGATAAAAATGTCCTCAATGCGTACGATGTCACAGAGAAGAATTATAGAAAATAGGACCGATATTAATACAATAACTAACGGAGGGGGGGAGGTGACGACCATTGAGGATTTTGGACGGTGGAAATACGATGGCCCAGTAAGAAGGCGGTCACCCGATGGCATACGAGAGGGGTGGTTGTGTATACGGAAGAGAATCGCAACGCTATGCAGGCTTGTGGCGTGGCAGACGTGCAGTTATTTTTGCTAGAAGGAGGATCTGCCCATATAGGTTTCGCCGCCTCTGGATTTTTTCACCGACGACCTACAAAAGTTCATATTAGTAGAAGATCTGACGAAGTTCGAGAAGGAAAAGAAATGGAACGAAGAATCTCCGTTTTGTTCCAATAACCGGAGAAAGATGTTATTGCAGCTGAGAGAAAAGGGAACGAAACGTGGAAACTTTGAGACTATCGATAGTATCGATGCAAATAACAAGCGTCTCTTTGAGGGGGTCTTAACCGTAAAAGAAACACCGACACTCACTTGAGCATCCACCTGTTTCTTCATTTCGGCCTCTCGGGCAAGGCGGGCAGCACGGTTAGCGTCCACTTTGCGCCTCAGATCGGGAGCCATTTCTATACATTTTTTCCAACCGTCCAAAAATAACGGGTGGCAAAAAAAAAATAAAGAGAGGGTGGAACAAGAGTAAATCAGTTCATGTAGGTCCGATGATGCAAGGGAGGGATGTAAGCAATAGCAGAGAACTATTTATAAACAAGAAATAAATATACCACAGAAGGAGCTTGTTCTTCAAAGAGAGATAGATGGGGGCGAGGCGCATATGAAGAAGTCAAATACAGCGTGACATGAACCCAAATACATCGCAAAAACCAGAATTGGATATAAAGGTGAGAGAATAGCGAGTGGGCGGTATCCGGGAGAAGCATGATGACGACTCCCCAATAGAAAAGAAGACACCCACCCATCGTCCTTTGGCTTACAGAGCAACTCTAAGAACGCAAGGAATCCGCAGCCCAAGGCATGTGGAAGATCGTCACTTTCGTTCGGTGCACATCGCCACATACACCGAAGAATGCGTATGCGGTCGGATCTCAATACGAATTTCAAGAAACAAGCCACACAAAGATAAGGAAATGGAATGAAGGGTGTAATGAAAGGCATACGAAAATCTCGAATGGGGTATAAGATCCAAATAGACCAAAGAAAAAAAGCAAAGAACGAGATAAAATAGCGTGAACTCACGTTATAAAGCTGCTCTTCTGTAGGCGTGGTGGCTAAATAGCATTACAAGTTAGCAGGAGATTAAAAAGAAGCCATAACAAGAGACAAAGAGCGAAAGATAGATTGAGCATAAAGCGAAAATGAAGCGTCATCAGAACAATCCAGTGGCTTATGGGTGCGCCAGTCGAGTTCTTTGACTAGCTAGTGGCGTATATGAATCTAGTCCGAGAATGACGAACCTTTCATAAGTCCATAACCTACCCCCATCACTGCATGCATGCCGAAGGGAAGCAAGGGTAATATGGGACGGGCAAGCCAAAAAAGAGATAGGGTCGTAATAGTATCGATATTCCCCCCGAAGTCGGTAGCAAGCAATGGATACGCCGAGATCGCGTTGCATGTTCACGAGACCAAAGAACAAGGCAACGCCCCATGGATGAATTACATCACACACATTCAGCCACCAAAGGTGAAGTAACGTATCAAGGTCATCATTTTGGACAAACACCCCCGTGTTGAAGCGTGAATGCGCGGAAAGTCGAGGGCCGCACCGGTGGCAAGAGCATGGGTATAGCCATAGCCATGCACGAGCCATTGGCACAGAGAAAGAGAAAAAAAAACACGCCAAGAGAGGTAAGGAAGCGGTGGTTGGTGGATGTGTGCACGATATATCAGCAACGAGTCAAAAGAAGGCGAATGCGATGTGTGGTTCAGAATTTCCGAAGTCGGGGTTCAAGAAGAGTCGAGAAAAGATGGATGAGATACTATCAGGATATTAGGGCGAGATATGGCACGCACGAGCTAGTGAGAACCCTGTAAATCTGACCCATGGAAACTTGACCGACATGATGGTGACTGTAATGGTTAGAGTCCCTTTGCTAAGACATTTCAAGTGCGGCGGAGATTTCACGACTTGTAACTCGGGTCACAGTCACGAATGCGAAGGCAGCAAGCCCACAACAAAAATGCATCGATTTGAAAGTGGTGAATAAAATACGTATTATGACCGCAGAAAGTGCGAATAGTATGTGTCGTGATATGGATAACAAAAACTGGTACAGGAGAGCTATGCAGAACAGATCCAAGAGGCGTGAACAAAATTGTGACATGACGGACAGCGACGATGACGACTAAACAAATGAACATGATGAGGACAAAAGAAAACGAAAGAAATAATGCATACAGTCTAAAACAGAGAGAGCCATAAAACGAGAAACAAAAAAGGGAACAAAACACTCGCGCCGACTCAACTGGGAACTATTACTCTCGGGGCGCCAGCCGATCTCTTTCTTTTCCCTGAGAAGCCGAGCAAGTCGCTCGAACGGCGACTTTTCACCTCAATTTTCGCAAGTTCCTCTTCCCATTCGCGCATGTGCTCTGATGTTTCCGAGTCCCCCCATGGCTGCTACTCGAGACACTCGACGAGCTGGCCGTCGTACTCGTACTGCTCCCGCTCGGAGCAACCTTCACGCGGGGCGCTACTCCATTCGAATGTACAGTCGACCAAAAACTCGTGCTGCTCAGCTTCCCACTCCCATTCCCACTTAAAAATCCTCCAACACCACGCTTGCTGTCCGGTCTCTGCGTGCGCATAACCACTACTTCTGACCGCCGCTTCGTCGAAGTACTCGTGGGACCGCTTCCAGGGCCAGCGCCCGAACTGCTCCCCATCGATGGCTGCCCAAAAGTCTCGCCTTCTGGCCCGCGTGGGCGTCCATATGCGCCTCCGGCAAAGTTCACGGGTTTATCACGCGGTCCCGCACTTGTATGTGGTCGCCGGTTACTGGACTTGCTTCTATTGTAAGGTGGTGAAGCGGCATTAGTGGTGATGGTGGGAGCCGGTGATGGTGGTATAGCGTCGTCGCGTTCGGGCCGCGTGCGTCTTGGAGACTTGGATTTGGATCTTGAGTAACCGTCAACGACCATGGCATCTTGGAGTTCATTATATTTGGAGAGAGCAAGCTGTCGTTCAGCTTCGTTTGTGGATACCACCAGAAGTTCTTGGTCGGCAAGTTCGACAGTTTCTGTGCCAGAAGGGGAAGTAACAATGATCTTGAAGAAGGAAGAATGGTAAGGAAGGCAATCGAGACTTGAGTGAGAAATATAAATACCTTTGTACGGATGAAATACTTTACAGATACAATTTCAGAAGATATGGTTTCGCCGATAGCCCACCGACTATGGGACTTTGCAGCAGGCCATTGAAGAGTTAGCGTTTTAGTCCAAGTTCCCCTACCATCATGGGAGAATTGACCAGAGGATTCAGCGCCAGCGATGGGGTTGATAATAGCTTTCAAGGAGGATCCCTGTGTCGAAGATGAAGGTTGTGGAGGGTAATTATTAGAAGAGTTGGGAGATAGAGGCGTTTCAGATGTTATTGATGTGGATGAGGGATACACTGTGCCGGGTGTAATGGTTGGATTAGAGGAAGATATGGAAAGGTTTGAAGTGGAGGCTTCTGGTTCTGGGTCTTGATATGAATATGAATATGCAGGATTGGATGATGATGATGAGCTTGGAAATGATGATTGCAGATGAGGACTTGGTGATGATGATTTGCTAAGAGACGAAGAAGAATGACTTTGTTGCAATGTCGGTGCGTTTGATGTAGATTGTTGGGGAATATCGAGCAAGGTTATGCGGCGCTCAACGATGGCACTTGCGCTGCGTACTACGACGCCGTGGTCTAAGGGTTGGAGATGAATCGGGATGGATACTAGATCCAAGGGCCCGATGGGAGTTTTTGGTGGATGCATGGAGTATCGTATTCGTGGGGTGCGAGGTTTGTTAATTTGTTGACCGAGCATGGGCTCCGGTGAAGGGGTGATGGTTGAGAAGGGGGAAGATCGTATCGAACGAGAGGAAGCTCAAAGTGGCGTATCTGACGGGACCCCACGCCAGATATCGGGATGTGGCTGAGGACTGTGGAGAAGAAAATGAGAGGAAATGGGAAGACGAAAGGCAAGAAGACATACCAGCCTCGACCCGCCACATACACCGGTAATCTACAAACTGTGCAGTACTAAATCCGGCGACCTTGGCAGGTATTGATATTCGAAAGGGAAACTCGAGATTTGTGATGGGCTCATGATCTACGCCGTCGGGTTTTGACCAAAGGACTTGTGTGTAGTCTACGAGAATATTGGACTGGAGGATGTTGACACGGCCTACGCGGGACTCGTAGCAACGGACGGAGACGGACAGAGTCTTTGCATGAAGAGGCTTGAGATCGGCATCTATTTTGGTGCGGACGACTAGAAGGAGAGCGGGTGAATAATGAGCGGCATTAACAGGTCAATGAACTCACTGCCTTCAACGCGTATTGGGGTCAAGCCGAGATAGCCTGAATAAGGGAAATAGCGCAGGCCCTGGTTGCCTGTAGGAAATTATAAGCAAATATAAGTGGATTCAAGTAAATATTGAAGGGACCTTTTGTTGAGGAGAGGATGAGTTGGACCATTGTGGGGAGAGGAAAGAGAGGCGGAAGGTTTGAGCATCTGAATAAAAAGCCTTGGATGTCAGAAGCAGAGATCTGTCGACGCTAGCTTCTTTACATCCGGGGAACACAAGATCTTGCTTCTTCCTGGGAATTTACTTTCCATTTATTATTATTTATTCCCCCGGTCACGGTCACGCTACCCCCATTGCTGGCACTGCTCCCCCGCACTGCCGCCTTGACCAGAACACCAACTATGCCCTCCTCCCTCTATGTGCCCTTTCTCCTCGCAGGCATGCTCCTCACGGTATGTCGTCTGCTTTCATACTCCCTTATGCGCTGACCCTCTCGACAGGGGTCCAGCAACTCGATATGGACCAAGTATCAGGTCAGTGGTTGTCCCTATCAGCTCGGTTGCTTGGTCTTATCATCAGCCTTCTCTATCTCCTGTCAGGATATGCAATGTGTAGAGAACTGCAATGACCCCAACATGAAGAATCATGTTCTCTATGAACAGCCAGTCTGGCAGACTCTGCAGATGTTCGGTGCGCCAGATCTCTCTTCTCTTGGTCCCCGCATTTGGTCCTCATATTCATATTTTAACACCACCGAACTAGTCGGAGAGATGCTATGTCAGTCATATATTTATTCTTTCTTCTCTCTTTCTCTAACCATGTGCTTGTCTGTCTCTTCTTTCCTTAGGTTTCTTGCCAGTTATATACACGTGGCTGAAGACAAGGCGACAATCTTCGGTCCAACTCGAGGCGGATTCCGATCATGATCCTCCCAATAAGCTCGCTTCTCAGCCTCTCCATGGCTGGAAGGTTCTCCTCCTTTGGATCCCGGCCGCCTGTGACCTCACTGGAACTACCGTAAGTTTCATCTCTATTCAGTTCTTGAATTCCATTTGTACTCATCATCCTATTCTGTTTCCAATTCTCCTAGTTGATGAATGTCGGACTTCTCTACACTCCCGTCTCCATTTACCAAATGACTCGAGGCGCTCTAGTCCTGTTTGTAGGTGTATTCAGCGTTATATTTCTCCGAAGACGTCTTTGGCTTTATCAGTATGGAGCTTTCATATGCTAAGAATATACTTCTCTCTTACTTACCTTTGTTGATTTTAGATGGGTCTCTCTCATCATTGTCATGACCGGCGTGGGCTTGGTGGGTGGAGTGGTTCACTCATCAAAGATGAAGTGAAAGAATCTATCGTACATAGCTTGGCCCGAGCTCTGAATCTCTACCACGATCCGCAAAGAAACGCAATCGAGGAACCGCAAGTCACAGGCGTGCTTGTCGGTAGGTTTTTCCAACCGATCTTTGATGCAAATCCAATTTCTCATTTCTCCATCACGCCTCCCCCTCCTAGGCATATTCTTCGTTTTGTTTGCCCAGGTATTGTAAGTGTACATCTTTTTATCTCTGACACATGTCCGACACTTCTTCCGGTGATACACCTACTGATATATCGCACGTAAATTCTAGCACTGCCACTCAATTTGTCGTTGAAGGTTTGTTTCTCATCACTTTCGCATTCAGAAGAGTCGCACGCTGATACACATTGACATATGCAGAAAAGATCATGAGTTAGTGCTGTTACGTGCTATCAAATGGCCTTCGTTGGCTTAACTTTTTGCAGGCCGATATTCCGTTTCCCCCCTTGTCGCCGTCGGTTATGAGGGTCTTTTTGGTACCATCTCCGTTCTCATGTTTGTTCCGATTATGGCCATCCCATCCATCTCTGCATTGTCGCCCTTCTTTGACCTTCCCCGTGGTTGGTATCAAATGATATACACACCCGCAGTCTTGTACTCTGGGCTCGCGATCTGTGTCAGCATATCTCTTTTCAATTTCTTCGGATTGAGCGTCACTCGGCACGTCAGCGCCACGGCTCGGTCCCTCACAGACACATGTAGGACTCTTGTTATTTGGATCATCAGTCTTGGTCTTGGCTGGGAGAAGCTTGTCTTCCCGACTTCCCTGCTCCAAGTTCTCGGATTCTCTCTCCTTGTGTAAGCTTTTACATTACGGCGTGGCGCGCTCTCCCTTTTCTGCCCAAGAATCATTACTGACCTATTCTCTTCTCATCGATCTTCTTTTTTATCGACATGCCGCGCATTTGAAACACAGTTATGGCACGGTGAGCACTTGCCCCATCCAAAGCCCTTACCAATGACACTAACGCATGAACCTGTTTGCCTGTTCGCCTTCTTGATCTATTGTAGTTCCTGTTTAACAACCTTGTCACAGCACCTCCATGCTTGCCTGTCCCTAGCCCCGAGGCCCCACTCACACGGGTGTCTGACGAAGAGGAACGGGAAGGTCTTTTGGCAGCTCCGTTAGACGAGACGGCGGCACTTCCCGCAGACCTAGGCCAAAGTGGCTTCGATGTTGTCCCCCAGGACAACATGCCCTTGCGCAAGGGGTACATGTCACAAAATCGACATCGAGAACGCACTCGGACTAGACTATTGTTCCAAGTCCTATTGTGTCTCGAGTTTTCTTTTGTCAAAGTTACCCGCTTTCCCGGTTTGGTCGACTATTTTCTTGGAAACCTGTTCCCTATTTTACTGCTCACTGATATATCTTTTATGATACAACCTTGGCGTAGATCAGTGTACATTTTTGGGTCTAGAGAATGCTTGTTTATAATCAATTCTAGCGCTATTGATATCTGGAGTGACCATAATACTGGTGTACATATTTCCTATATATCGGTACGTGGACACAGTGACAATGGACGATGATCGCACCGATTTTCTTGGAAATGCACAGGACAGGATCCGAAAAACATTGATTTTCTTGGTTTTTTAATTTTGGAATTAGGTAGTTGTAGACGTCATCCCTAAGGATATTTGTGTGGCGCCCGCCGCACCACGCGCAACACTGGTGCGTATACTATCAGCAAGTTAGTTGAGGTAGGTGTTGGGCCAAAATCATTGAACGCTGAACCCCCACCAATGTGGGGCCCACTGTTCGCAGGTCAGTGGGGGTTCGAAGTCGTATGCACCTGCCTTGTTGTAAATATCAAGGATGTAATCCGATGAAGAATTCCCAATCGGAGAGAAGGAAGGATATGTGACGCGCATCGCACAACCCCGTCAAATGCACATTGCAGCCCGAGAACACCGAGATGGGATCCAATCGATCATGATTCATAGAACCCCTCCATCATCCTTACAAGGCTGGCGAATTTCTGTAGTTGATTGGATTCTCCAGGGTGTTATTTTTCTGAGTGTGGGCAGGCTAGGAGGTGTTGCGTAGGTTTGACGTTGGAATTAGGAAACACCTGGGATGCATACTGGTGCACACATGTCTTCTGAAGACCCGAGGCTCCGAGTCGCCTATCTGATGTGTTGCAAGGGGTGGATGGAGGGAAATTGGAATTTCCAACTGATGCATTGCCTTGCATTGCTCCACTAGCCCACACTGTCGACCCCTCTTAGCCCCTCTTGCATTCTCGAAGGTGAAATTTGACTGTTGACATGGTGTGCAAGCCACAAGAGTGATCTCGAGACAATGGCCACTAATTATTCTAAATGACCCGGTGATGGAAATGTGGCCCAGAATGCTCATCAAATCACACTATTAGTACTAGGCGAAATAGCTTGTTCTAGCAGAGCTTTCTGTGCTAGTAGCACTAATACTAGTCGTACAGTCTAGAATTAATGCACTGCTCAGATTTAATTGCGGTGTTCTACCTGGTTCTACTCTCGAGGACGGCAGGAAGACTATATTTGAATGTTTAATTATAAATGTTTTAATGAAAGTGCACAGGGGAGTAGCGGGTGTGGGCGCTTGTTCAAAGCGACTAACCAAATATTGCATGGTCGGTTCTTTTGATGTCATCGTGATCGTCACTGCCAAACTCGCAGTCTGTAGGGCAATACAAGTCATAATTGCATTTGAAAGGTGTCTGCTGTGTATATTGCACAGGTGGAGTGTTCAGCCTATATTTTCAGCCTCTCGTTCTTGCCGTTATTCCCGGACGTGTTAATTTTGTTGTGCGTGTTGATGACTTCCATTTAGTGTAATAATTAAAAGTTGTGCGTCGGTCTGGATCCATGTCACCGTGAGCCCTCATCATTATTGATCGAGGTGAATGCCTGAGAATGCTTTCTGGACATGCCGACGCTTGTGTGTTATAATTGGAGCGGTCGAGGGGGCCCACCGCGGGTTGGTGTGAAGGGATTAACAGGCAATACATGTGCTGTCCGCGCGTATGGATCCATATATATGTTACAGCTCTTGCTGACCAGTGACAAGCGTCGATTCGTGGATATATGGATATCTAGATTGACATCGCTTGTGTCATTTGCATCGGATCCGACTATCCCAGAGTATCTCCGGTTCAATTATATGTCGCGGGTGCCCATTGGACATGATGCGACGAACATGAAAATAGAAAAGACACCGCTTTACTTCCTTGAATTCATTCATTTTCCATGAACATGGCATGTCACAAAATGTTTCTCTCAGAGATTGTTCTTAATATCAGTGAGCAAGAGCGGACAGATAGAATTTCCCCCTTCTCATGATCATGCATAACCGACTGCGGAGAAAGAAGAAGAACCCATATCGCTGTTTCTTCGCGTTCACATGCATTTGGCACTGTTCCGATTAAAGTCAAAACGCTGAGCAAGGAAAAGGAGGGTTTAGTCGGAGATATCCCACGCACATGAGGAGGGGTTAAAAATAGGCAATGGACAGGTTACAGCTGTAAAGTATTGACATGGCTCAGGTGCAATTTTTGCATGGAACATTGCCAGTTCTCTGACAGCGCCTACTGGGTAATACGGACTCGGGACATATTATCCGCTCATCATGCATAATGCTTTCGATGACCAGATGGTAATTCCATGTAGATGTTCGATTTGATAGGGTTTGATTCACAAATATCAAGTGATGTCGCATGGGGTGCTGCTGGCTCGCAGGTAATTAAAAGGTATACGCGGGTCGAAGAAGTCGGGATCCTGTGTTTTAATGAAAGGCATAGAGTTCGGAGCTCAGCTAAATAGCTCTAAGTTCTATAACTGAATGATTCTAAAGCCCCTCTGGTTATCAAATATTGAAAACGGAAGTGACGAATATGACACAAATACCCAAAGAGAATCTGCTCCCCTATCTGCACGACACGACACGACACGAGACAATTGCGGAAGAAGCGCCTGCCATTGTGTTCTACTATGACATATTCTATTCAGTCAAATCTGTCGATAAGAGCTGGAATGCCGAGATAGGCTTTTCCGAATGACATATGGTAAGTTAGCCAGTAGTTTTCCACAACGTGCAATGCTTTCATACTAGAAACGTGTAAGACAGTAGAGTCATGGCACTCACAGTTGTGATATAAGACGAGAGATCTGAAGATCTCTCATCGGGCGTAAAAGTACCCAATCGATGTCATAGGCAGCCGACGGATCGGGAAAATGCCCATGTGGTGGGGAAGAAAGACAGATCTCGAGATATCTAAGTCTCGACCCGGCAGCCATTTCCAATGCACACGCATAGATAGCCGTTCTAGTGATATATTGAATAATAAAATTCTACACAGAAAAGATCGGAACTTAATCAGAACAAAGATGAATACTTGCTGAAATGGATGACAGGAGAGGGGGATCTTGAGAGCCCTCAGTTCTGAGTTGAGTAGCAGAGCAGTCAGAAGGTCAAGGTTGAGTTGTTTATGCACGAGACGAGAAGTGGTACGGGTGCAGATAGATATTTTAAGTTTAAGTTCGCGACTGATTCGCAGAAGTGGGATGGGAAGCCTCATGTTGGAAGATAATAAAAGACGATAATGCCCCCTTCAATCAACTTGCTTGAATGGAAGAAAGATGGAAGCGGCGGACGATCCATAAAATGATAAAAGCCCTAAAATAGCTAAAACACGGTGTCACAATGGTGTTACTCCGGAGCCGCCATCCGGAGCCGAAATAGGGTTTAGTTTGAAAAACATATTTCTGTGTGGCGTTTCCAAGCCCGGCCCTTCCCCACCAGGGAAATAAATAGCGCCCACCTCAGGTCTTCTTCTATTGCTATAGAAACTTGGAGTCGTTCGCATTTACTTTTCTTTCTTCTGAACTGCTTCTTTCGTCACTATCGCTTTATTTGGGGTTTCTAACGAGTTCGTATCGCAATTCTATTGCGCACTCGCAACACACGAGTCGAGGCTGCTAGCGGCTTGATCACCTACTACCACTACGCCTAACTGAGCATTCGGCTACGATGACGCTAGCTTCGATTCCGCAAGGCTTCGAGGCTCAAAAATCGAAGCGAGTAGACGGTTAACCACCCGTAACTTTGATATGCCCTTAAGTGTCTGCTTCTACTTTTCTGCTGGGGCTCGTTTTGATCAAATCTGGATCGGATTCCTATATCTTTTTCAATTCTTGTCTACCTTCTGGCGCCACTCCGAGCTTTGTGATGATGCGATATCTCTGGATGCAACTATACCATCTGTTCTCCGACCTGTGTGGAGAAACACAGGTTTCCAGAGTGCCAGAAGCTGCCTGTTGCCGGTTTTGTGAGCGCTTATTGCGCCTTGGCTTCCTTTGGAGACCATCAAAGGTCCTATTAGTTGCTCGGCAACTATGCGTGATAACTAGCCAGACATACAAACTGTCGCATTCTAGAGTGTGTGGCAATCTGAAGAGCAAACAACAACCTCTATCAGATAGAAATATGCGAAATACAAACTCGTGTGCGTTATGTGCTTTGTGCCAACAGACATACACCTGCAGACACCGACGTGCATCTGAATCCTCCTTCATGTTTCATTGAAGGTCCGTAAAGCCAGGTGAACGCCTCCTGCCTCCTGCCTCCTCATAACTCAACAAAAAAACTGTACACAAAACACGAGGACATCCCGCCGGCATTTAACCGACACAATAATGATAAAATCCTGTTGACGCACTCTTTGTACATTTCCCATTTTCACGCCAGCGAGAATGATAATCTAGACTCTCGTAGGAAAGTTGTCGGGTTGGCATTGAAGGAAATGTGTCTATACTGCGTGTCGACACACTAATAGTACAATGAATATCCGGCTTTATTTTATTTATCATTGCAGTAGGCCAGCTACCTATGTCACTTGATGACTTGATGGAGACATTATCGGTTACTGGTCAGCTGGATTCTCTACTTAGTTTCACCCGGGACGACAATGCGCTAGTAACATCGGAATCGATCAGTATTGAAGACCATGTGCCCTTCTCCGAGGACGAATTTTACCGTATATATGACATATGCAGATGCAAAGTTCTCTACAAATCGCCAAATTGAACATCGACATTTATTCAAAATGATCTCGGTGATATGGGGAGGCAGGTCTTTCTGCCAGTTAGTTGACAATGAGCAGGCCGCGCGGGCAGCCTGATCCACGCCAGTAATGTATTGGACAAAGACAAAGTTGCAATCGATAGTAGAAAGTGTTCGTACATTTACCACGAGCTTGAAAGTCAACTCCAATGCAGAGAAACTATGCAGCATCCGAATCGTCGTCTGTAGTTTCGTCGTCACTGTCACTTTCTCTCTCTCCTTGAAGTGCATCTTTTACTGCTTTCTCGATCTCTTGAAGGCTCCACCCGATAGCAATTTTTCTAACTTTAACCCCTATTAAGGTATTACCCAAGAGTTCTAAAATGTCGTCACTGTTCAAAAGACGTTGAGTTTATGGTACCAAAACAAGTGAATGGTTGAGTTACTCGCCTTGCATCAGCCTGGATCCAAACACAGAAATCGTCAAGCCAGATTTTGCTATATATGTAATATGCTTCATGATGGTCCAATATGTCTTTCATCTCTAACAGACATCTCATGACCATTCGTTTGCCTTTCGAGAGGAGGCCGGCTACATCTTCCCGACACTTTTCAGCCAGTGCAAACGAACGATATAAGGGGAATGCCAGAGAGCGTCGGTACGACGGTACAAGAGTTTCCTCTAATTCCTCCTCCGGGAAAACATGAGGGCCTCCTTTATAGCGGAATGAATGCGGCGGGTCCAAGGCCGTAAAGGCAGGTGTCAGACTGCACATCGTCCATGCGCTCTCTGGGGTAGGGTCGAGCTGCGATGTCCTCGAATCATAAGAATAAGAAAAAAGTAGTGTGACAAGAGTCAAATATAGATCATGGGTTTGATTTTCTGTCGCAAGATCTGTATACCAGGACATGAATCAGTTTTTATCAACGAGACCGCGGAAATCTGAAAATGATTTACATTCTTTCCGTGGTAAACGCAGGATCGCCATGTTCTCCTTCTCCGTATACTGTATTGGATTGCGGTCGGCGATATAGGGATTCGACCAGTGTATCAGTTCTTGAATATATTCGTTGTCAACAAAATCTGCCCTATTCATATTTTTGAATGATCGCACTAGTTATAGAAGTGAAATCAAAGCCTACATGTAATGCTCTTCGTCCCATTTATCGTCCTCGTGCTTCACCCTCTTGAGACGGCGTTCTGCTTTTGTACAGACTTCGGCATCATCGCCCAGTTCGTTAATCTCATTTTCGGTGTGTGTCACATGCTTTAGGTAACCCGAGTGCATGCTTAAAAATCCATAATGGACTTGGGCGGAGACATTCGAGGGAGGTAGCGGAGGTGGGACCTCTTGGGGTAATTGCCAGTCATTCTCGGAGGCTGGAAAGTTTGTTTATGAATCCGGCGTTGGATGTTTTATATACAATCTACCTTTTAAAAATTCATCGTTATCGATTGATAGAGCCTCCGTTCTAGACACCAATTCATCTTCCGGAAAACTTTCAGATGAGAGGACTTCAATCGAAGGTGTTTCTTGCACAGTCTTCCTCGGAGCCAATAGTTTCGCAAGAAGATCGAGGTCGTCGAAATTCTCTCCTTTATTTTCTTTTGTCAAAGTGATAGTAAGGTTTCCTGAGCTCGGGTCGTACTGGGCTGATGAACTGTCGTCCTCTAGCACGGGTTTCGAAAAGTTGAGGCGCAGGAAATATGGGTTAACGTGAATAGTAACCAAAGTGTCGTCGACGTTTATCTCAACATCTGCTGCCTACTTTGTTCGATAATAAGCCAGGATTTCGATGAGATTGAGGTATATGACGTACACGGATAGAAGGACAGTAAAGAGAAACGATAACCGCGCTGTCTGTCTGAGTACAGCTAAAACGAGGTGTAATCATGTCCGATGGAAGAAAATTGCTCCAATATGGTCTCCAGATTTGTGCACTGATAAAGTATGACCTTTTTATAGACAAACAATATGCGAGAGGAATACCGTGGTCGAGGTGGGAGGATGCTCAATTATGTCTGAAGCTGGGTGACATGTGCATGGTCGCTTAATTATTCTCCGAGTCCGAATTGTTGCAAAAATAGCAGCCGCGTGCCGATTATCTAGTCTACCTTCCTAGTGTCTTCCATTTTCTCAGCCTACCATATAATCACACTATTTGTACAATTTCTAACTTCACGCTAAACTACTACTCTAGACTCTATCTACATCTATGGACCCACTGGTATGTTCACCTTTGTTTATTTCTTTCGTTGTCATTCACCTGCTTTCCTTAGACATTACCCGCACTACCTTCTCTTGCGACCGTTGAGAACTTGATCTTCAATGAAAAACGAGGCAACTGTGTCCCGATATATGTTGAACTGCCAGCAGATTTGATTACACCATGCATGGCCTACCTTCGCATAGCGAAGGATTCAAAGTACAGTTTTCTCCTAGAATCGGTGATTGGTGGAGAGAACGTCGCTAGATATAGCTTTATTGGAGCTGGTGTGTTCGCAAAAACATGGAGGCCAATCTGCGGCCATGGCAATAATGGGCTTATATTTTGAATCTTTGCAGATCCGTTGAAGGTCATTAAAACTGGACCTGGCGAGGAAATTACAGGCGATCCTATGTCTGCGCTGCAAAAGAGCTGGCCCTTCATCAATACATCAAGATACCAGAAGTACCGACATTCACTGGTGGTGCCATTGGATATGTGTCGTACGACTGTGTCCAACATTTCGAGCCCAAGACAAAATGCGAACTTAAGGATGTCCTTGAAATTCCGGAGGCGGTCTTCATGCTTGTTGATACGCTCCTGATTTACGACCACATCTTCCAAACATTGAAGGTCGTATCCCACGTGTTCATACCAAAATCCTTCGGAACGGGAAACCTTGCTTTCACATACCAAACCGCTGTGTCCAAGGCACGCAGGTTAGCCAAATTGCTTCTTTCAACCTCCACACCAGAACCTCCGCAGGCCCCAATAACCTTGGGAAACGAAGCGGTGTCTAACGTCGGAAAAGAGGGCTACGAAGAATTCGTAACCACTCTGAAGAAGCATATCGTTGCTGGAGACATCATCCAAGCTGTGCCCTCCCAGAGACTTAGCAGACAGACTGCTCTCCATCCTTTCAATGCGTATCGACATCTCCGGCAGGTCAACCCCTCACCGTACATGTTTTATCTGGATTGCGGAGATCTTCAGATCGTCGGCGCAAGTCCAGAAACACTGTGTAAAGTGGAAAAAAACGTCGTTTACAATCATGCCATTGCTGGGACAATAAAGAGAGGGAAAACGCCTGAAGGTTGGTTATTCTGTTGCGAATAATGCTCATTATGCTGACCATTTTTGATTAGAGGATGAGAAACTTGGTGCTATTCTTCTTGCTTCTGAGAAAGACCGAGCAGAACACATCATGCTTGTCGATTTAGCACGGAACGACGTAAATCGTGTCTGTCAGCCGAAGACAGTGAAGGTGGATCATTTAATGAAAGTGGAAAAGTTCAGCCATGTCATCCATTTGACTTCTCAAGTTTCTGGAACATTGAGAGAGGGTCTAACAAGGTCTTTGACCAATATCTACCATCTTTTGTGCCCGTTACTCACTAGTTCTCAAGGTTCGACGCTTTCCGATCAATATTTCCTGCTGGTACTGTTTCGGGTGCTCCCAAGATAAAGGCCATCGAGATTGTTTCCTCTCTTGAAAAAGAGCGAAGAGGAATATATGCCGGCGCTGTTGGACGTTTTGATTTTGCTGAAGACGCCATGGACACTTGCATAGCCATCCGGACCATGACGTTCAAGGATGGTGTTGCGTATCTGCAAGCAGGAGGAGGTATTGTGTTTGACAGCGTCGAGGAGGAGGAATATACGGAAACGATCAACAAATTGGGAAGCAATGTCCGTGCTCTCGAGGAGGCTGAACGTAAGTATTCTTTTGGATAGTCTTTGCGTCAAAGTAATCAACGTTATTCTCAGGATATTGGTACAAAGTACAACAAAACCAGAGCTCCAAGAAAGCGACCACTCGGAATGTATAGTTCAATGATAATGCTGGATTAATGTATCAAGACAATGTATTAATTATCATCGCTATCTCGCGCATCGGAAATATAAGTACTGGTTCTTTGCCGTTGCTTCTTACCGTGCTGCTTGAGTGCTACCACATTTTCCTGTTCAAACAATGCTACGCCCTCCCTGCCCGCAATACTCAGAATCCCACCGATTAGCTCTGCTGTTCTGGTGTTTTCGTCGTTAGCTGGGATGGGATACATCACTAGTCGAGGGTCCACGTTCGTGTCAATGATACCAATTGTTGGTATATTTTCGGCGGCGAATTCATTGATCGCAATGGTGTTTTGAAGAGGGTTGAGGATAACGGCGAGGTCGGGGATCATCCTTTCTTTGTCGACGACCTGGTCACCGAAGAATTGGCGTCGATTTGATAAGGTACCCGGAAGCCAACGCTCTCCGACGTAGAATCCTTGCCGCCCTAAACGTTCAGATGCTTTGGCCACGATAGGACGAAGGTCTGGCCGCGTTCCAATGAAAACCACTAGTCCACCAGCACGCGCAACTGCTCGTACAAGATTTGCAGCTTGACGAAGCATAGGAAGGGTATGGTCGAGGTCAATAATAGTGATGCCTGCACGCGTTCCGTAAGCATAGGGAACGAAATTGGGGTTCATTCGAGAGGAGGCATGTCCGAAGTGCGCGCCGGCGGCCAAAAGCGCGGATACTGTTGCATGACGCGGTGGTTTCACAAGACCATCTCTCAGTTTGAAGGTGTTATCAGAATTTTGAGTTGAGCCGTAAGGTTCAAAGAATTTAACTAAAATGAAAGGTATTGAGTATCATCCAAGAACGGGATGAACATGAAGCACCAACCTTGCAGCTTTCGTTCCTCCCTAGTTTTCCTGAACGCCAGCCAGTCCTCCGGGGTCTCTAGAGACGTGCTCTGCTGAGTAGACTGATGGCGAGCAGCTATAGTGGTGGCAGGGGTATATTTTCTAGAGGAACAACGGGCAGCAGCCAACCATGGGCGAATTGCGGGCTGGGACATGGTTTAAGTCGGAAGAGGGTGGCTGTGGCTGTGCAGCATTCAGATCATTTGCTTACATCACCCATCGATTTTTTTTCCGTCCTTCGTTCACTTTCATCTTGACCACCACCCACGACCTCCATCCCTCCTTCTTTCTAAAACTAAAAAATGGCCGAAGATTTGTTTGATGGTGCCATTGGCATTGATCTCGGTACCACCTACTCGTATGTATTCCCTCTTTGCAGCGCCCAACAGTTCCATATTCTTTTTTTTCTCAGATGTGTTGGTGTCTGGCAAAATGACCGTGTCGAAATCATCGCCAATGACCGTTCGTATATTCTTTTTTTTACCTCAAAGTTATTCTCAAGATTTTTCTATGTGCAGAGGGTAACCGAACGACACCTTCTTACGTCGCCTTCTCCGCTGAGGAACGTCTCATCGGTGATGCTGCCAAAAATCAGGCCGCCATGAACCCCCGCAACACCGTCTTCGACGCTAAGCGTCTGATTGGTCGCCGATTTGAGTGGGTCAACTCTACGCTACTTTTTTCTTTACTTTTACTAAGTTTTTTTCTTTCTTTTCAAGTGACCCCGATGTTAAGAAGGTTAGTGTTGCTTGAGCGCGCACGTCGGACTCCAAAGCTCAACATTTTCTCGCTATCCAGGACATGTCCCACTGGCCTTTCGAGGTCGTCGAAAAGGAGGGATCTCCCCCTCATCAAGGTTAACTACCTCAATGAGGACAAGACCTTCAGCCCCCAGGAGATCTCTTCCATGGTCCTCATGAAAATGAAGGAAATTTCTGAGGCCAAGCTCGGAAAGACCGTCAAGAAGGCCGTTGTCACGTGCGTTTTATAATTTTTGAAAATTTGGTCCTTTTTCCGTATTAATGTTTTCACCTTTCATTTAGCGTCCCTGCTTACTTCAACGACTCCCAGCGTCTCGCCACCAAGGATGCTGGTGCCATTGCTGGCCTCGATGTTCTCCGTATCATCAACGAGCCCACCGCTGCTGCCATCGCATACGGTCTTGACCGTCAATCCAAGACCGAGAAGAACGTTCTCATCTTCGATCTTGGAGGAGGAACTTTCGATGTCTCTCTCTTGAACATCAGCGGCGGTATTTTCGCTGTCAAGGCTACTGCTGGAGACACACATTTGGGTGGTGAGGATTTCGATAACACACTCTTGGAACACTTCAAGAACGAGTTCAAGAAGAAGACCAAGCTCGACATCACTGAGGATGCTCGTGCCCTCCGTCGTCTCCGCAGCGCTTGCGAGCGTGCCAAGAGGACCTTGTCAAGTGTCACCCAGACCACCATTGAGGTCGACTCTCTCTTCCAGGTTCGTATTTCTGGTACGCGTCTATATCTAGTCCTTTGCTCATACCCCTCTTGTTTCTTCTAGGGCGAGGACTTCTCAGCTAACATCACCCGTGCTCGTTTCGAGGAGATCAATGCTACCATGTTCAAATCCACCCTTGACCCCGTCGAAAAGGTTTTGAAGGATGCCAAGATGCCCCGTGAGAAGGTCGATGATATCGTCCTTGTTGGTGGCTCTACCCGTATCCCCAAGATCCAGGCCCTCGTTTCCGAGTACTTTGGTGGACGTCAATTGAACAAGTCCATCAACCCTGATGAGGCCGTTGCCTATGGTGCTGCCGTCCAGGCCGCTGTTCTTACTGGTCAAACCTCCGACCAAACCAAGGACCTCGTCCTCCTCGATGTTGCTCCTCTCTCCCTCGGTGTTGCCATGCAAGGTGATGTCTTCGGTGTTGTTGTTCCCCGTAACACCCCCATTCCCACCAACAAGTCCCGAACATTCACCACCGTCGAGGACAACCAGACCACCGTCACTTTCCCTGTGTATGTCTCAAATGATTGCGAAACAATTTCAGATTACTTATATTACTTGTAGTTACGAGGGTGAGCGCACACAGTGCCGTGACAATCGTCTCCTCGGAGAGTTCGAGCTCACTGGTATCCCCCCATGCCCCGTGGCCAAGCCGAGCTCGTCACCACTTTCGAGGTTGACGCTAACGGTCTCCTCAAGGTCTCCGCCATGGACCGTGCTTCTGGCCGCAAGGCTTCCATTAGTAAGTTTTCTTTACGGTTACGCATGTTCTCCTTTGATTCAATATTTTAGGCATTACCAACTCCGTTGGCCGTCTCTCCAACGCCGAGATCGACCAGATGATCAAGGATGCTGAGCAATTCAAGGCTGCTGACAAGGAGTTCTCTGCTCGTCACGAAGCCAAGTCCGACCTCGAGGCCTATGTTCACCAGGTCGAGAGCACCATCACCTCCCCTGAAATTGGCATGAAGCTTAAGCGTGGAGCTAAGGCCCAGGTCGAGGCTGAGCTCGCCCGCGCTCTCGAGAAGCTCGAGATCGAGGATTCATCTGCTGATGAGCTGAGGAAGGCCCAGCTCGGCATCAAGCGTGCCCTCCAAAAAGCTACTGCCGGTATTCGGTAAACCAGCTGGTATGGTCCGAGGAGGAGTGTAGATCTTGTTGTCGCTTTTTTTTTTTACTTCAGTCGTTTGCTTTCTTCAATTCAATTTTTGCATATCAAAATGAAGTTTTGCTCGTGTATGATCCAATTTCAGTACCGGTTTGACAGGCGCTATGTAATACCATGATGAAATGAATTCAAAAAGCGCTTCGATTTGCTGATAATACGAGTGATTATAATTAAAAGTACTCGAGTTCAACTATCAAAATACAAGTAAATGAATAAGATACACCACCGATGGGACAAGAAGCTACGACAACACGGCTTTGTTGACACGCAAGCCAACTTCCATGACCCATAATTCTTCATCTGCACCATCACAAAGTGCCTTATCAGCTTCTGCAAAAACAAGTGCGCATTTGGACTTCTTGCGGCCGTTGAGAGTAGGGTGGAACGTAACTAGATCATGCAACTAAGGCAAAATGTAAGTCAAGAGAGCATTTGAGAATGTTGGTTTCAATGCTTACTTGCGAAATGATTTGAGTAGCAGAATAGCCCTCTCTCATAAGGAACTTAACGTATTTCTTTATGGGTACAAAACCACCTCGTTCCATGCGCGGTGAATTGTCAACATCCATAGTGTTATCCACCTCGATGCCAAGGACTCTGGCAAAGTCGTCTATGATGGCAGTTGGTACGACACCCGCTATTTCTTGAATGTCGACTGGTTCAATTTTGGTCGGCGGTGTTGTCGACGACGATAACCTTGAAGCAGATTGTAGATATGTGATTGCCCGTCGGAGGTCACCAGCAGAGGTTGATATGAGCTCGTCGATTACCGCCTTGTCGACGTCGATCCTTTCTTCTTGAGAAATGTGTGAGAGACGGAGGGCAGCAGAATCGGAATCCAATGGCGTGAAACGGAATTTAGAGCAACGAGATGCTAGTGGTTCTATTATTCTGTGAGATCATGTATTAGAATCGCAGGGAAGAACTTGTAAGAAATGGATCAGTATGCTGTCGCACCTGGTAACATAATTGCAGACTAGACAGAATCGTGTGATGCGAGCATAGGTTTCCATTATTCGTCGGAGGGCGCCTTGGGCATCTTGTGTCATAGAGTCGGCTTCATCGAGGATGATGATTTTGTAGGGGGGCATGGGTATACTTTTCCATCTGACGAAACTGTTTGTGCTCTGGGTGTTTGACGAGCGAAGTTTTTGATTTTATCGCGCACAATGTTGATGCCACGTTCATCTGAGGCGTTCAGTTCTAGAACGCGATTTCTGAAGTTGTCAGGGCCGAAGAGTTGTCGTGATAGCGCGAGAATAGTTGAAGTCTTGCCGGTACCAGGAGGGCCGTAGAATAGCATGTGAGGTAACTGTAAAATCGTAAGTTAGGGACACTGTTAGACGCTTTTATATTCACACACACACATTTGTCGAAGTAAGAGTCTTGCGAAGCACCGCAACAGTGTGCTCCTGAGCGGATATGTCGTCAATTGTTTTTGGTCGACTGTAATGAATAATGGACCGAGCTGAGTGATTTTACCAGTAAAAAAACGATGCCACGCACTACTTTTCAACCCATGGTTGCAGTGCCGGTTCTATAGTCTGTTTAGCCGCCGATTTCGATAAGGATGTTGTCTTTGCTGTAAAAAAGGTGGATGACATAGTGGTTCGCGGTTGAGGTGATAGGTGTCACGAACGCGTGACAAAGTAGGTAGTCACGACGCGTTGCTAATTCCCACGAATACTTTTTGACAACGTCTGCGTGTGCTCGCGCCCGGTTGAGCCTATTCCACTACCCTCTTTCTCGCCACCGTGCTTTCTGTCGCGATGTCGGATCCAGAAACGACCAAAGGTAATGTCGGTACGTTATATCGCGTAATGTGTAACTCTAATGTGCGTGTTTTGCAGTTAACAAGCAGTCCTCGCCACCAAGAGAAAGTGAGTAAACGCAGATGGCAGAGGTCGTACGGTCGTCCTGAACGCGTCAAATCACTCCAGAGAAACAAAATAGAGTGTCTATCGTTGAACTGAAGAATGGCAAGGTCTTATTCAAACAGAAACCCATCTCTTTTGAGAAGCAGTCCGAAACCCTACAGGGTGTGTCCCATTCTCCCGGTTTGAGGCCTTGATGCTTATTCTCCTCACATCAGAGATTGTTAAATTTCGTGCCATGCTAGAAGACAAAATTAACGCCAAAGAAACTCCTCTTTCCGTTTTCCCGGAAGAATACAAACCGTTAATTGCAAAATTAGCACACGAAAGGTCTGTGCTCTTGACGATGTGGCATCATTCATTTTGAATCTCAACAATGTTGACCAGTGACAAAACCCTAACTGTCCTCGGGAAACACATACATCACGAACTCCTACCTACTATCGACGAAGATAAAGATAAAGATGTCGCGTCCGCCACGTCTGCTGCCCTTCCTTTAAATCTCGTTGAATGCGCCATTCAAGACGTACTAGTCCGCAACAACTACGGTATCGATGTACCTCTAGGAGTCAAACCTCCTGCAGGTATCTCTGTATGGAGATGGGAAGTTAGGAGTGAGCATGCGAACTGGTTACCGAAGAACAGCAGAGAGAAGGCCAATTTGCGACAAGCAGAACGTGTTCAGGTTAGTCTGTTTCACTTGTTGAATGTGCAAAGCTTAACACAAGTTTACAGGCCAAAGAAGACCTTAAGCTACTTTTTGAATCTTATTCGCAAGAGGAGCGTGATGCAATAGTGGATCCTAAAGGTTCAAGCAAAGTCCAGTCGAAGGAACTCAATAACCCAACGGTTACTCAAGGATCGGACAGCAAATTGGACGACAGCAGAGGGACACCCCAATCGTCCAAAAAGCAAGGCAAGAAGAAGGCTGAGGAGCCCGAGAACGAGACTGTATGCTTTCTTCCTTTCGATGCCTTAATTTTTTAATGATCGTTTCTCCGTGTAAAGCCAAACGGCAAACTCCCCCGACCAAAGAAAGTTCAAGACCCCGAAAAGCTTGCGAAGGTCAGTATGATTAAAACCGCGTGTAACTATGCTTACCGATCATGTAGGAGAAAGAGAAGTCAGAGAGGAAAGCAGCCAAAGCTGAGAAAGAGAAGAAAGAGAAGGATGCACATAACAAATCACAGTCTATCATGGCGAAATTCTTTTCAAAACCGAAATCTCCGTCACATACAAGCAAGCCTGCTAAAGAGCAAGAAAGTGCTATTGCTGGACCTTCGAGGATACAATCGGACTTTGAGAAAGTCTTCAAGCCCTTTGTACTACAGAAGGACAAGGTCTTAGCACCGTCCAATTGGTTTTTGGCGCAAAAGAAACGCAAAAAACGAGCCACTCTTTCGACGTCCAATCAAGAAGTAATTGTCTTGGATAGTGATGAAGAAATGGATGTTGAAGAGCAGAGTTCTTCTCCCACTGAAATTCAGCTAGAGACGGCGTCAAATCAAGGTAAAATACTCATTTACAATCAAAAATCGCGTTCATTTGGAACTAAAATCCTCTAATCGCTAGAACACCTGAATAGCATACTGTCCACATTACCAGTTGGAGCGATGCCAGCTCGGGCGGCATTACAACGTCGATTGGAGGCACGAAAAGCCGGATTCCGAGTACATAGTCCTGTATCCGTTCGGGATCTTCTGTCTCAGCTCTCTGAAGCTGAAATCAGTGGCAACGACGATCTTGTTAGATCTATACTGACGAAGCTTGGAGACCGAGAACTACTGCTCGCGAAGGCATTTTGCTTCCACACGGACGCTCGCCCAGGCTATTTTGGAACATGGACACGAAGTTCACGTATAATTGGACCAAGGACACCATTCGCAAAAGATACCTTAGTTTTCGATTATGCTTACGATAGTGGGGAAGAGTGGGAAGAAGAGCCAGTCGGAGAAGACGTCGTCGAGGATGGCGATGACGAAGACGGCGATGCAGATGAACCAGACTCTGACCTGGATAGTTGGCTTGTGGATGATGATGACGAGCCAAACTTGGCTCTACTTGCTCACGAGTCTTCACCTCCACCTCTCTTGGATTTCCCTGTTACTGGTTCATCAAAGAGAAAAGCTGAAGATGGAGAAAGGAAAATAGGTAAAAAGCGGAAAGTGGTCGTCCCTCTTGTCCCCTTTGCGAAAGGACCGATTTTCGAGACGACTATTGGCCAATGCGAATATGACCCATTCAAACCATACGCCATCCAACTTTTCAATGGTAAAATTTCGTTTCTTCACTGTTTTGATATTATCTAACAGTGAACACTAGACACCCCTCTTACGATTGATCCGTTTACCTTCGTTTCAACTTGCATCGAGGATTACCGGGCGCGACATACGGGCGCCACTACGGCAATCCATGAAACCACATTTGCCGTTCCAGCCCTTCCTCCAAGACTGACATCTATAACAAACACCACGACAGGGAGTGCCGTTGCGGATTTCTCATCGAACCTTCCTACCACCGTCTCTCAGGTTCCCAAGAAGGCGCCGGCCGCGTCGAAATCTACATTCCCTGAGATTTATATGCCAGTGCTGGTGGCAAAGTTTGCCCAAATACAAGCCTCCAGTATTTCGGCTCTTGTCGAGTCCATCCATCTGGAGCTCAGGGAACATAAAGTCAAGAAAAGCGCGATAGAAGCCAAAGTCAGAGAAATGGGCGAGAAATGTAAAGAGAAGAAGGTTTGGATACTTAAGCCTACAATACTGGTAAATATATTCCTTGTAAACCTGTCACAGTTCAAACTAACTTACCTCGGATGCAGCAGGAGCAACAGCGACCGCAAATGTGATTATATACAAATAGAGACCGTCGGATTTATATCATTTATGACATAGCTCTCTGTGGACGTGTTTGTTTCCCTTTCCTTGTTTACTCCTTCACGAGGGGTCTAATTTATCCCCGAACCTTTCGCGTTGATAGTACATTATTCTATTATGATACAATTTACCTACTGGATTACAAATAAAATTAAAGATGGTATCGATAGCGACCTGATGAGCAAAGAACAAATAACTGCACAGGCGGGATCATGAATTGACTAACTTCCATAAAAGTTGAGTATATTCAAGATCGCTTTCGCCAGTACTGAAGTCGACAGAGTGGATGTCACCCGATTGGGCACCTAAAGGCAACTCAGGTTCAGTATTTTATTAAAAGAGACACAATCAAAAGGCGAGTAACGACACGTACGAACGAGCATTTTATGGACATTTCCGTTCTTATCTAATACTGGCTCGAATCCAATTCCTTTGTAAATCGCCAGTCGCAGGCTGCAGCAATGATTTAGTTAAATGGGACAGAATTACACCGTTTTTGTTCGAGGATACGCACGCGCTACCATCTAGCTCCTTCTCATGTTCACCAGCTGGATCGTAGACTTCTAGTTTTCTAGCGTCCTCTTTCAAAGCTGACAGTTCAGCTTCCTTGCTGCCCAGCATGGTTTCTGCATCACTTATGGCTTTTGCAAGAGATATCTTTGTGCCATCAAGTTCGTTCAAAGTAGCAGCATGGGCTTGTTCAGAGGGAACAGATCCAGGTCTTGTCGAGGATATTCGTGCGGCCTCTAAGATCTTCGATAGACCTATTCAAGAGGCGGGCATGCAGGTAAGTTGTAACGATGCCATGCTGGACTGAAAATCAGACCTTTGAGATTTGCAAGAGCCTCCTCCAGTTCTTTCTTGCGTCGTGCCTCGGATGCACTAATTTGTTCCTCTGCAGAAACAATGGTGAGATAATCCTCATCGGGATCTATAATCGGTAGCATGTCCCGTATAAGCTTCCTGCGGAAAGAGTAATAGATCAATTAATGCTGAAATACGACGATTTCTGAAGAGACGGGACTTACGTTGCATCTTGAACGTCAATCATGATAGCCTACTAGAAAGTTCGGCCAGTCGCAGCCTTTTTAGATACAAGAATTGGTTAAGAACTAGAATATGGTTCAAGTTCAAGTTGTTGATCTATCACTTCAGTTCAAACTCCACACGTCGCCTAAAATATCATGTGATGTGACTGACTCGCGTCGTCAGGGTGTCAAGCAAGTATCAACTTTGAAGACGATCCGTTAGAAAGTTCAAGCAAAGTTCAATTTCTAAGTAGAACGCTGAACAAAACGAATGTCCGTTTATTTGTCAAGACTATCCAATGCAATAAAATTTGTGGCATAATCGTATTATGAAAGAGCATTGTAAGTACTACTTTGTTCCAAAGTGAAATATTTGAAGGGTATTTATCGGGTGTGTTGAGCAAGAAAAAGAAGCCACAAGCAGCTCTCCATCTCGAAATCAACCTGAATGTTCGACAATAGTAGTGACAAGTTTTCCGTTCTTCACGACTGTTTTAAACATCTCAGGTACGGGCTGTTCTTCAAAGATACCATCTTCCTCGCCCACGACAGGTAAACTGATGTTGATGGCGCTACATTTGGCGGTTGTGACCTCAGTGCTGAGACTGTCTTTCGACAGGTAGATCTGACCAGAGTCGGTGGAGTCAAGTTGGATCATGGGTGCTGTTCCTGTAATTTGTAGTTGGAAAGAGGGAGAGTCCGTAACAGAGATAGAAGCCACAACTGAATCGACGAGAACAGATGTCTTCGAGCCCTTGACTAGGTTATTACGTATAAGATTTAGTGGCAGAGAAATGGAGAATACAGGATACATACGGATATTGACTGCGTTAACTTTCCCTTTGATGATAATGATTGTGCCTTTGCAGCCATAAATGTTGACAGATTGACTAATCTCCGTCTGGTCAATTGTTACGGTCTCGTTCTCATAGTATTCCTTGAGAATAAAAGATCAGGGACTTACGCAAACAGAATTCAATACTGAACTTACCACCAGCCACTTATTGCCTTCCAATGCAAGTTTGCTAGGTTTCTTACCTGCAAGGGCCTGTGGCTTGGAAGGTTTGAGGGGCTTCTTGCCAACTGTAGCAGAGAGGGAATAAGCATCAATAATCACAAAAATATAGATAAACCTGACCCGCAGAGCTCGACGTTGACGCTGGGACAACACTGCTCGCTCTTAACGCCGGATTCTTGTGAGTCATTTCGCTTTTGTCCACTTTGCGCAAACCCTTGGTCACCTCTTCACCGCGATTCAGTTCAGCAAATACGGCTGCAGCGCCCCTGCAGGTGCGGCAGGTGCGGCAGGAGGAGGGGGGAGGGGGAGGGGGAGGAGGTGCACCGCCTGTGCTGGCCGGAGACTGAGCTTTGTACTCTTCTACGGGGATACCCTATGAAAAGCGGATGAGGCGATGAGGCTTGGGGCGTTATTTGAAAAATTCCTATACCGACGCACCTTGGGATTCCAAACCAAACCTGTGGTGTGATATTCTTTGATGTAAGCCTGCATGGCATCGAATACGCCCACATATAGATTGACCCATTCGACGTGTTTAGGATTTCTTGTTCCAAGGGTTATCGCAAGGCAATTGCACGAAGATAGCGTTATACGCACTTGTCCTTATACTCCTGTTTCACCCTGTTTCCGTAGTACACGACGGTGTCCTTTATATCAATGACGAATTGAGCGGGTTTAGGCTAGATGAGATTCGACGTCAATATCATGAGACAGATTCATAATGGGATGAATTCACATTGATAACCCATCCAATAATTGGTGCGCCCTCTGAGATGATAGTCAGGTGCGAGAACCAGTCTCTATCGCGCCTGTTAGCCTCCTTGGCACGAGAAATAGCTTCGATGGATTTGAGGAACGGCCCAAGCAGTGACTCCAGCACTTTCTCCTCCGGCTTTCGGCAGGATCCAGCTAGTTTCAAGAAGTCTCCTAAAATTTCGTATTGCTTTTGCACTAACGCGCTCTGTTGACGTAGCGAAATGCCATCGTCAGCTTAGCGACCAGTTCTGATTCAATCGACGTACAATCTCGACGACATTAGGACCAGCAAAATTCTTGGTGAACTCTATGAAAGGCTTGACCTTTGCATCGATGACCTTTTCCTGGAATGTGGTTACACTCTTTGGTACTTCTTGAACAGCCGACGCGGAGACAGTTGGTGCTGCGGGACGTGGTGGGAGTGTTGCTGGTTGCCCTGGAGGAATATGGGAAGTAGATGCCTGCTGAATGGGAGCTTTCGCTTGTTGTGAGGATTCTCTCCTACTCAAGCCAGTCGATGGATCGAAAAAACCTGCGACATCTTCGAATCGAGAAGCAGCTGCTTCGAGACTTGAATATCACCATCAGTCTCTAGCCTCTGAGAAACTGTCGGAGCGCTGGTAGAAAGACGTACCGCTTGATTAAGGTAGCGAGCGAGTACAGTCCGCTTGAGTTCGCGTTGGACATCGTTGTCGATCTTTGTGAGGGATTACTTTTACAGGCCCCGACGGGTAATTGTGGTAAAACTTGGGAGTGCTGTAACACTTCAAGTTAATCGGAATATGCCGTATCACGGTATTGAAGATCGTCTAACTGGTAATTCACAAATTCATAGATGCTCATATGTCTATTCACTCAGTCTACATTATCGTCTGCAGTATCCTCCGCATCCTTTTGTTTCGCCTTTTTCTTAGCCTTCTTTCTCCTTTGCCGCTCACGTTCTCGCTGTTTCGCGGCCTTCATTCCTTCTTTGGATAGACCCGGGTTCGCTAGCTTGTCAAGCTAGGTAGCAACGTACGATGTTAACTTGCTTATGCATTAGAGAGAAGAGACAAGACACGCCTTCTCAAGGAGCCATTTTCGAGCTAACTTTCTATTCTGCGAAAGAGAACGAGTATCCTGACAAGCTACACGAATGCCTGTTGGCTTGTGAAGCAATTGCACGTTATTTTCAGTTTTATTGATTGATTGTCCGCCCTATCATGGATGTAACTTTGAGTCCGACTAAGAAATAGACATGAACATACCGGCCCACTTCCTAGAATATCGTAGACTTTTAGTTAGAATCCCGCAAATATGGCACGGTGTAACCAATGTACCTCTAACAAACTGTTCTTCTAGGTCTTCTTCTAGTAGCTGTGGAATGACACGTTCTTTATGGGCTTTCTTGAGAGCGGAGAAATAACGGTGCGGAGGGGATGGATTTGATGCAGTCAACGACGACAATCCAGCATTAGCTGGAACAGCATCTAAGAAAGAACTGCTCAATGGTCGCTCCAGTTTTAACTCAAAGAAAGATTCAGGCGCACTTGTGGGACTGTCCCTTTTCTCTCCGACGGAGACTGCGACTTGATTCCACTGGTCGAGGGTTCTTTATGGTATCATTGTCACCAAGCTCGGTATGCTTGGTCATACGTATACCTAGTGAGTCGAAGTCAGAGAGAGCAAGTTTGTAGTTGCTCTGTACTTACGATACAAGGAAGCTCCATCTTCTTGAGCTTTCCCTGGTATATGGACCCCTTGAACTACGTTCTTTCGCAAAACCTGAGCAACATCCCTTATAAACTGATTGTGCTTCTGGTATGCTTCGGGGTCTGTGGTGTTGTTCTGTGCAATATCATGCCTAATTTTTGCACGGAAAGCTAGACAAATATTAGACCCAAGAATTGTATCAAAGGGTGAAAACCAACCTTGGAACACCTGTTGATCTCCTGTACAAATCTATAAGTTTGGGACATTAATGATGATATGTAATATGTACCAGAGAAGGTAACTGAAGCCGCTCGCAATACATCCCGGTATGCAGAGCGAGTAGTAGCCTTGAGGACGGGGGAGATGGACATGGCAGGTGGAAAGGCGGAAACAGGGAGAAAACTGGAAGACGCTGATTGGCTGGGAAGGGTGGATGGAGTCCGCTGATCATGTGACTACACTGCCAGTGTACGCGTTCGACCGCGTTTTTGAATCAACAAGGATAGTTAGACGACGCTCATGGCATTGATTCTTGCGTGCACCATTGTGTATTTGCAGATGTAATAATTTAGCATATTGGCTATCTTCCCGACCAAAAATTGTATTAAAATATTGATTCTGCAGTGCAGTAGGAGCCCGAAGATTTCTTTGTTGATTGAAATAGATGTGTTCACGTGACCGACGCGATCGTGTTAGTATAAATAGACGGAAGACGGAGAATGTTATCAGACCCCCTTTGCGCCCCAGGTTCAACTCAAACCACCGCTACTCCGCCTTTAGCGTTTGTCCTTCCCCATCATCTCCATCCTTCCATCCCTTCCACCTTATACTTTGCAATGTCAACCACCACAAAGAAAACCTCCGCTACCAAGTCGACCGTCAAGAAGCCTACAGTTGCTAAGCCCGCTGCCGCTCACCCAACATGGGTCGACATGATCAAGGTTAGTGATCGCTCACTATGTTATTTTTCTAGCAAGGCTCCAAATCCACTGTTCGGCTTCATCTCTTTTTATCTCTGTCGTCGCTGTCTTACACCTGTAATGGTTGGGCAGAGGGCACATGTATCCGTACACATACACTGCAAATTTTTGAACGGTCTTTCGACATGACGCCCTTTAAGTTGTTGTCTTTTGCGCATCAGCATTACTTCAAATATTCTTTCCACGATATGCTAATTGTTTTGCGATATTCTGTAGGAGTGCATTGCGGCCAACACTGAAGACGCTCGCATTGGAGTCTCACGCCCACAAATCAAGAAGTAATTTCACACTTCTTACATCCAACCTTGATAACATGTCTGACTTTACCGCTAGATATGTCGAAACGAAGTACAGGCTTGAAATCGGTGCCGCTCAAATCAACCAGCTTTCCAAGGCCATCACTTCCGGTACCGACAAGGGTGTTTTCGTTCTTCCCAAAGGTACACATTACTTACCAACTTCAGTCTAAGTCATCTCCCTTATCTTTTATTCGCACTAGGACTCTCTGGCAGAGTTAAACTTGCTCCTAAATCTAAACCTGCTGTCGAGTCGTCAGCTACCAAAGAGGTTAAACATTTTTTCTTCATCCTTATCTTTTATTTCTCATACTTTGTTAATCAAGAACAAACCTGCCGCTAAGTCCAAAGCTGCTACTGCTACCAAACCTAAGGTTGCAAAGCTTCTACAACCACAGCCAAACCCAAAGCCGTCGCCAAATCCACCACCAAGGCTGCTGCTCCCAAGAAGGCTGTCTCAGCTAAGCCTAAGGCCACTACTGTGAAAAAACTGCCGCTCCTAAGAAAGTTTTGGCCAATAAACCCAAAGGTAAACCCACTACAGCCACCAAGAAGACAACGAGTGCCAGCAAGAAATCACCAGCGAAGAAAGTCCGTGGATCTTTTTCAGCTAAAATTGGATCACAATTAATTATTTTTGTTCTTTCAGGCTGTTACTGGAAAGACCGCCACCACTAAAGTCAAGGCATCTGCCAAGAAAGCATCTGTCAAGAAGGCCACACCTGCGAAGAAGGACGCTGCAAAGCCTGCTGCAAAAGCACCCAGGAAACAGGTTAGTCTCCATCCTCTTAATGCACCTCTTTTACTAAGCCGTTCCTATGTTAGCCCACCAAGCGATCATAAATTCCTCCCTTCCTGTTTTTCCTCTTCTCATTTAATGCATGATCTTTGATTACGCCTATCCTTAACGATCCCGGTGATTCCTCTTCCCCCTTTAACACTGTCTACTCGATACTGTCTCCGCCATCCACCTTGATCCTTTTCTGTTTTACTAGTTCTTGTCTGTTGCTTTCCTTTTCGTTTCTCTTTTTATCTGTACTCTTAACTTATTGGAGCAAAGGTGTACGATGTACTTCATTTTTCTTCTGCTGCCTTACTTTACTATTTCCGCGTAGCATTTCCTGGTCAAATGAGAGGGTGTTCGTATTGTGTACCCCCAGGGTTAGAAGCCACATGAGAATAAATGCCCAAAACAGTGGAATTTTTGAACGGTTTTGAATAAGTCGTTGCCGGTCGATCGCAAGTAGCAGTCGCGGCAGTGTCAGCCATCTCCCAATTTAGGGTTAGGGTCTACACCATGCACTCTAATATTAGTTCTGCCAACCTTCCTCATTCACCACGTAGAACTCGCTAATAGTTTGGAGCCGCGGGAGACCACGTTGGCACACTAATGTCGGCGGCATCATATGCAGCACGACCGCAGAACTTTCAGTATCCAGGCCAGACGGGGAGAGTCTCTTCGCGATCGACGTACCCCGCGTTTCTCTCTGTGCAAGACTCGGTTCTCCTCCAGCTGACTTGGGCTTGGAGGGGTCTTTACGACTCTTTTCGATGGGGAATTGTTCTGACAGCTGTTGCAGGGTGCGTTTGATACCATATTGTTGGTCTGATACTTTTTCCTGATTGTTGAACGACGAATCTCTTTCTTATATTGAACTGTTCTCTATCATACAACCTCGTCTAACACACCACATGCACACGCGTCCCCGGGACTCTCCAATCTTGACACTGACATGCCACCGTCAAATCCTATTTGATTTGATTCTATGCACCCGAATCAACTCTCGAATTATCGTGGAATGTACTCAGGGACTCAGAGATTCGCGCGAACGTGTACAAATCGCTGCTCCTGAACTCTCTGTCGTTGATCTCAATTTATATCTTTGATCTGCTCCTGCAGCCTTTAGTACAAGATCAGCCGAAATGGTTCCACCGTAACATCGGATGGTTCTACCAAGTGCTGTGGCTTCTACCCGTCGTAGGAATCTCTCTATACCTTAATGTAAGCCTTCGCTCTTGAATGGAAATTGCGAATACAGAAGACTAAGCACCGACATTTTTACTATGCGCAGGGTACATGGTGCACAATTATTGCGAAGAGGACGTTTTTATTGCAGCACGGTGGGCGGCCGGTAGCGGCACAGCCAACATCGTACACGGGTATGCTAAAGGCCGTCGCGACATCTGCATATCGGGTGGTGATGGTCTGCACGTCCGTGATTGTTTCGTTCGCGCTGCAGAGGATACCTTTTATTGGCCCTGTGGCCGGATTTATATTTCTTTGTTGGGTCGATGCGTAAGTGATTCTTGTTTAACCGGTCTCGCTGAAAGCAAGTTGATGGTTAAAGGTAAACCGTAGTTATTACTGTTTCGAGTAAGTCTCCTCCAAGAGGTGTGGCTGGATGGAACGACAGGCTAAAGCAGGATGTTCCGCAGATTTGTTTGGATAGCTCGGGGACTTTCGCTCTCACAACGCATCCGCCATTTGGAGGAACGCTGGGCTTATTACTTCGCTTTCGGTTTGTCTTCCAGGTATCTATTCTTGACTTGTCTACATTTCATTATCCAATAGGCCTGCCTTCAGCTGCGCTTTGCACTTGGGGAACAGGATTAGCAAATGCTGCTATATTTGCGCTCGTCTTTCCGGTGGTAAGCACCTCAATGAAACATTGCAATGATGTCTCCGCCTACCTAAACTATGACATCCCTTTACCAGTATATCATTATGGCTACGCACGCCCGCCCGGTTCCCGCAGACCCTTATAACCCCATGCCTCCCATAACCTCAGCTAAATCAGAGAACGATATAATAAGACACCCTTCCCCGTTTGTGCCCATCCGAATACCGATATTCGCACTGGTTATCTGGATAAATGATGCCGTGGTGAAGATTCTGAATGTCATCGGAGGACGGCCGATAGTGAGGCACAGAGGCGCGGCAAGGAGCAGGGCGTTTAGCGACCCTAGCGAGAGCGCAGAGGGTGGGACTGTTAAGATGGAGACGAAGGCGTTTGTGAACTCGACCTCGTTCTCGTCGATATCGACAGCGACTACGCCGAAAGGTGTGAGAGCGACGAGTGGACGTGTCAAGCTCGGCGCGCGGCCTAAACTTGATTAGTTGCTATAGTAGAGTATTCGTTATCTTTTTGCCTTTATGTGATTTTTTTTTTGCTTTCGTTGCCTCGATTATATTAAATACTTACTACATGTGTATTAGTTTCACTATAACCCGCGTCGTGAATGCGATCAGCCAAAGCCTGCCCATTCAATGGAAAGGTACGAGACTTCTTGCTTATCATCGTCCCAGCCGCATAGAAGATGCGCCTTTTTGTAGCGGTACCTAATCGACCATGTGCGACGATCTCCATCGGTCGTAAGGAAGCTAGGGGTGATTCCACCACAGACGCAGCAAAATGAGAGTGATAGCGCAACGGGTCACCTTCAACAAAATCCGATCAGAGAAAACGACGGCAGGGTGATGACGATTGCACGTACCTGGATATACAAGATATTCACCCCGAATTTGATACCGCCACCCATAAAATATCCTTGTTTCCAGAGATCGTGGAAGACGCCGCATCTAGCGCGTTCAGCTAGAGTCGCGGGATAATCCCAGACACCAGCTGCTCTGGCTGATTCAATGGTTTTATATGTACATGATGCGGCGTTATACCATGGTTGAGACGAGGCGGATGCCGGGATTACAATAGTATAGGGAAGAGAAGAAGTTTTGGAAGGCTCAGTCGAAGAAGCGGAGAGGGGGTCTGCGGGTGATGATGTCTGTACGCTTTCTTCTTCGGCCTCCGCTGGTGTAACAAGTAGGAAAGAAGGATCAGATTCCGTAGATCTAGAAGCAGTAGCTATTTTGTCAGCAGCAGCAGCTCTCTTGCGTTCTTCTCGCTCCCTCCGTTTGCGAAGCGCGTCTTCAGACATGGCGCGTCCGGCGTTTGCGCTTTCTTTCGCGGTCTTTGTCTCAGTGTGCGCGATTTGAGACCTTGCGGATTCTCGTTGCTCCGCAGACCATGCTTCTAATTGCGGGATAGTGGGATTTCTGTGCGCACTTGGATCGTCAACAAGAACGGCAGCGCCTAAGAGCAGAAAATAAACGATCGGTTCACAACCTGATATGGGTAATTTGCACACCTATGTTGACCAGGAGAGCGGCCTCTTCTGGCATCAGGACCAGGGGAACTCCTAAGAAGACATTCTGCTGGGAGAGATGTGGAAGCGTGCCTGTAAGCACACCGCAGATGCGGTGCTTTGAGCGTATGATAGCGATGTCTGGAATGAAATTAGAATTAGCTTTTTGAAATTGGTTTGATATTTGAGAGACTCGCCATCGACATCCCAGACATACGCTGTCTTGTTTGCTATTCGAAGTGGAATGAGCCGTGTGTCTGAGCTCATTACTTACGGTTATGAGCACTGTTACTTGAAAAGTGCTTTGACTCGAATGATGGTATACGGCTAATGCCGGTTAATGGCCATTAATGCGCAATATACTTTTATAGTACATGCATATCAGTAATCGTCAATCAGATCCCTGTGGAGTAAGCTTTTTTGACCTCAGACCATGGCCGCTCATGTACAGGATGTATTTATGCTTTTGGAGATTCTATCACTCAAGGGGCATGGGAGCCAGATCGTAATGGATTCGGGCAACGTCTTTCACGTATGTCTCGGCTCTACTTACAGAGATGGACTGGTCTGTTGACGACTCAACGCCCAGATGTCTATGCGCGCAAATTGGATGTGTTAAATCGAGGGCTGTCGGGATATAATACCGAATGGGGTATCCCTGTGTTTGAGCAGGTGCGCCCCTAATGCCATCCGATTGATGTAACGGAGGAATAACGCTCCGTGCAGTGCATTGCAAAGAGCTCTGATCAGTATGCGCCCAAAATACGGGTTCTTGCAATTTGGTTCGGCGCGAACGATGCATGCATCCAGCCATCGCCTCAACATGTTCCCCTCGCTAAGTTCTCGAAGAATCTCAAGCAAATGGTTGAAATGGTGAAATCACCGGAGTCGCCGCGCTATTCCCCAGCTACGCGCATCATATTGATCAGCCCGCCGCCCGTCAACACACTCGCTAGACGGGCGGACTTGGAAGCTTCGCAATCCGCCGCTGGCGCTGGACCGAGAGTTTGAAATTACGCGTGCCTATTCAGAGGCTGTGCGGGAGGTGGCCAGTGCTCAAGGCGTGGCGTTCGTTGATGTCTGGACCGCGATCTGGGACGCGGCAGACAGGAAGGAAGAGAGCCTGAGTAAGTTTCTGGGAGACGGATTGCATTTAAATGAAGACGGATATAAGGTGGGCGCCGCATTTGTCCTTTGGAATGGACTGTTGGTGACATGGGAAAGCGTAGATCCTGTACGACGAGCTGATGAAGACCATCGGACAGGAATACCCAGAGGTGCACTATGATAAACTAGAACAAGTATTTCCACCGTAAGTCGGCTCCCTTCCTCCTGTTTTACCTATATTCGTAATGATTTTGGAGCCGTGTAGATGGGCTGAAATCAACTGGAGCGATCCAGCCAAGAGTTTATATATCAAGTAATTGTTGTAGTCATAATTGGAGATTGAGCAACATGAGGCTGAGACAAAGAGATAGACGCGGTCACGTGCAAGTTGAACATTGACCAACTTTACGCAAATAAAAGAGAACAGTGGCGACGCGACAAAATCCGTCCGACGAACAAAGCGGTTTCATTTCCCAGCGAGACCCGACAGCATTTTCTGTCCTTCTTTCTTTCTCTTTGTTCTCCTCCTCTTTCTCTTGTATTTTCCTTCTTACTCCCCACAGCGCCCACACGCGTCTTCAAGCCTGGTTCGCTTTCACACCCTGGGACCTCGAACAACTTTCGTCGTGAGAACTAGCCTCGCTTCTATTTCATTCTGCCATATCAATTTCTCTCTCTTTGTCTCTTAGTTCACCCGTGCGCCTTCTCCGATTGTTCAGTCGTGACGCCCAAAGGTCAGTAATACTCTCTTCTTGGCCCGGATGGAGCACCGAGAAATATGCTGGCCTCTATTTCGTCATGTGCGACCATCCGAACTGGGGACACAATGGGGCCGGCCCAATCTCAACCACTTTTTCCATATCTATACCGAAATGATGCAACTACTTATCTCTCATTGTTCTCCATAGCCGATTTGCCTTAAAGTCAACTCAGGCGGACATAGCCTCCTTTAGGGCTCCCTCCCCAACGTGGTCTGTTCCACCACTTTCTTACCCTGTTCTATTCTGACTGTATTTCTACCTACCTGCCTCTTACTTCTCTTCATTGTACATATATCTTGTGCCTGTGCCCTCCATCAACTTTGGACCGTTGTACATCACCATTGCGACGCCTTTGTATATTAATCCTCTTCAAATACCAACCTCCACCGTGACCACCGCTACCATGTCTATGCCTTTCCTTGACCACCTTATAGAATCATCCGCTCATCGTTCCTACAAGAAGCAGAAACGATCTCATTCACCACCTCAACAATCCAAGATGGCATTCTTTGGGTCTCCTTCCGGTCAATTTCTCAACCCTCCTTTGGCTCCTTCACGCAAGAAGAGTCAACGGTTCTTAGCCACCAATAATGAAATCGACGAATTTCTGTCTTCAGACCTGGAGGTATCTTTTGCCTCCAATGTATCGCTAAACTCTCCGCCTCGAGAACATCTCTCCTTGGCCGCATCTGACTGCGAGCCAATGGATATCTCTCCCGCCCCCATTAAACATGTATCTTCTAGACTCTCAATGAACGGTCATAGGCCACGAGCCTTCACGAGTGGAGCTCGTTTATTTGGAAGCGACCTCAGCAATAGCAATAACTCGTTGCTATCTAGCCCTCATCTTGCTGATGAACAAGCCACTAAACCAACAAATGGAACCCAGTCGGGCGCGAAGAAGACTCAGAGGTCGGCGTTGCCATTTGAATGGCTTACTAGTTCGCGCGTCGCCGAGCCTCCCACTCCAGAGGTAAATTCCATTCCGTTTATATTTCATGAGGATGTTTAATGATATGCTTTGTAAACCAAGGCTATCCAAGAACCTTCCTCGCCCATGGATGACGCTATGGATGTGGATACATCCTACATTGCCGATTCTGCGGTAGAACCAGCTGATTTCAACCCAGTTCCACAGTCTGCCGCGCCGACTGTCACAGATTTCAATCAATTATTCTATGATACGGCGTCTCCTCGTCGGTCATTCGACTCGCCTGCTGGTCCTGGGCACAGGAAACGGCGTTCATTATCGCCCGAATCTGCTTGTGCTCCTAAATACCAATCCTCGTCCCCCATGCCTCCTTCCTCTCCTTCGGAATCGAAATTGGAAAGGATGGCTACCAACGGAGCTGCAGCCTCTCGCTTAGGAAAGCCTGGACTGCAAGGACTTGGTGCGCCGTCCGCAAATTTCCTCAAGCGTCCTCGCCGGCCTGTACTTTCGGCGATGGTCCAACCTTACGACCAGCATGCCCTATCTGCATACCCAACTTTGGAGTCTCCTCCCTCAACTACGCGGGGTTCTGAGGAAGACCCCAGCCCTCGAGGCTCTGTTCCCATTCGTCGCGCCTTCTCCGCTTTCCTCCCTCCCTCTGTCTACACGGAGCTAGAGGAAGAGGAAACGTCTTTCGACGGCCAAGATATGTCTTCTCCTGCTCAAGCTTACTCAAAAAGGCAGCAGGTGAAAACGATTAGGAGATGCGACGGTACTGAGGACTTTAGACCACTCACTGGCGTAACCGCAATGGTGCAAAATGAAAGTCCTTCAGCCAAATTTATGGCGGCGGGCTTGCCGGGCTTTGGAGATAATGAAGCGCATGGAAAGGTTCTTCCTTGTCATCGTGTGACAGAAGACGGCCTGATGAGAATAACATGCGGAACGGTGAGTTTTCTGGTGTATTGCTTCTTCATCGTATTGACCATTGGGGCAGTTGAACGACCTCTTGGACGGAAAATACGACGAGAATATCATTTCATTCCATGTCATAGATTGTCGGTTTGATTATGAGTATAATGGTGGTCATATTCCAGGTGCTGTGAATATCAATACCACCAACGCCGTGGAGGAGCTTCTCCTCGGCCCTAGCTTGACTAAACCCAAAGCGTCCGTAAGCGGCGACAAAGCGAGAAAAACAGTCCTTGTTTTCCATTGTGAATTCAGTGCAAAAGAGGGCCTACATTGTGAGTAGCTATTCGCTGGCAAATTATCTCAGATGGTTTTAATTAGCGTGCCCAACAGTGCGAAGCATCTGCGTGCCAAGGACCGGGCCATGAATAATCATGTATACCCGAAGATTCACTATCCGGAAGTTTATATCCTTGAGGGCGGGTATTGCCAGTACTTCAAGGACTCCGCCCACCGATGCGAACCATCTAGTTATGTGACGATGGATGATCCCAACCATGCTACCTCTCGTCGTGAAGACTTGGACCAATTCCGCAAAGCCAAATTCGGCCGTCATAAGTCGTATGCGTATGGAGACGGTAGCAGCAAATCTATGTCCTTTGGACAGCCTCAGCAACCCAAACGCAACACCGTTCCAAGTGCCCCTCAAAGTCTTTTTCGCTGCCGCCACTGCTGCTCGAAGTCGCCGCGGTGGAAATGGAACTAGTCTGATGACGCTCGTTGAGGACGGCAATGTCACTGCCGATGCTGACGATACGGACACTGACCTGGGGGATAGTCCCTGCCCGCCACCTGTTAAAGCGACAACATTCAAAGTCAAGAAGGGTGCCCGGGCCTCTATTGTTCGCTCTGAAACCTATGGGCCTGCGCGCATGCCTTATTGATGGGTGATAAATATGGCGCATATATGCCTTTTCTATGTCTGACGAGTCATGACCTCGAAGATTCTCTTTTACTAGTGAATCTATTTGTAATTATGCTCAGCCTCTCCAAGTCCCTTCACCCTCCCCAGAAAATCCTACAAATCCTACATCCTCAACTTTCTCGACAACACTTTGACATCGTCAAGAATTCAAGATTGAATATGCAAGCTTATGCCCTATGTCGCACCTCTCGTCCATTTCATCCACAGTCGTTCATTTCTTGTCATCTCTTCTGGAATCTACGGTTCCTGGTCGCTCATGCTGCCGTTATCATCGTCTGACTTGCTCGCATCTGTGCCGCTTTCCTGTCGCCTGTATTCGTCGTCGTCGTCGGTCTCGGTCTCATCTCATATCGCTGTCGGGCCACAAAACATCTTGGTTTCCCTGCTATCTATCCTTTTTCAGGTACAGTGTTATCAACGGAAAAACACCATTCAAATACCCCAGCACAAACTCATAATCCATCAACATTTTCGACAACATCAATACCATCAATCCATCATCGTCATCTCCTTTTTCACCCATCAATCAGCATTACACAGTTTTAGGGAAGGTGTTCGTCATCCGATGCGTTTCCCTTGACATGTTACATGGACTCGTCTAAAGACCTTTCTTCTTTTTTATCTCATGGTATCCATCCTTTTATCTCCCGGTTTCATCATTTATAACCCATTTCTTTTTCTATTCTCTTTGGTCTCTTTCATTATCGCATCCTCATCTCTTAGTATCTTTTCATCCCCTTCAAAATTTATAAATAAGGTCCTGAGTTCTCTCCGAGCTCTTCTCGTTCTCCTTTCATCATAGTACTCACTATTCCCATCCGCATCTTTTTTTTTGCGTTGTGGCTCTTCCGGATAAGCATTCACAAATGTCGCCTCTCTGTCCACCACTTCATTCTCAATTATTTCCTACGGCACCGGCAGCCACTCCGCTATAATGGTCGCTCTGAAAGGACTTTCCCTACCACAACACTTACAATTATACAAGCATATACACAACAACTTCCATTCGAATTTCCCTTTCATTTCGCCTTTTTCATTTTCTCATCTTTCTCTCATATTTCCTCGCGATTGATCAGTTCAATTTCTCACATATTTATTTTCCTCTCTTTTACACAGTTTAATCCACACGCATTTAGCTACAGGCTTTTCTTTTCATCCATGTTTTACCTAACAACATTCTGTGGCCGTGGATTTTTCTGTTGTCGTATTTATGAATATCATCTCAATCACTCACTCATTATTATCTTTTGAGAGAATTGTTAAGGTCGTGTCGAATAGAGTTGGAATGTTGTTTGAATGTGCACGATGGGGATGATTGAAGACGATTGATTGGTCAGACTCGCGCTGTTTGAAACTGTTTTGAAGCGACGACCAAATACGCGTCTCTCTTTCTGAACGCGTTTGAGCTGATATCTTCCTCGAATTTATCTCCCATCCGACTTTTCTTCTAACCCATTTCATCGGTGATATAACAATGTATCAACGAGATCCTCGAGCAGGAGGATTCCTAGGAGGCGATCGTGTTTCTGGACAGGATATTCGGGACCAAAATGGTACGCCTTCCAGAATCTCAGATCTTTGGATTCTTCTCATTCAAATGCACGCTGCCTAACAGTTCTTGCTGCTCAATCGATTGCGAACATTGTCAAGAGCTCTTTAGGTCCTTTGGGACTTGATAAGATGCTGGTGGACAACATCGGAGTTGGCATCTTTCATTTTTTAAATATGAAAAACAGGACGTTGACATCAACCGTTCGCTTTCTTTAGGAGGTGACGATCTCAAATGACGGAGCAACAATTCTGTCGCTTCTTGCGGTCGAGCACCCTGCTGGTAAAATCTTCGTTGATCTAGCACAAAAGCAGGACAAGGAGGTTGGTGATGGAACAACGTCTGTGGTCATCATCGCTGCGGAACTCCTTCGTCGGGCCAACGAACTCGTCAAGGCTAAAATTCACCCAACGACAATCATCACTGGATACCGTCTTGCGTGCAGAGAGGCTGTGAAGTTTATGCAAGAGCAGCTGAGCATTACGGTGGAGAGTCTTGGTAGGGATGCCCTGATTAACGTCGCCAAGACGTCAATGTCGAGTAAAATTATCGGAAAGTACGTATGTTTTGATCTTTCCGATAGGCCTTATACTTATGAGACGGTGCAGTGATGACGATCTGTTCGCGCCTATGGCTGTCGACGCTATGCAGGCAGTCAAGTCCATCAACTTGCGAGGTGATATCAAATACCCCGTGAAGGCTGTTAATGTTCTCAAAGCGCACGGAAAGAGTGCTCGTGAATCCATGTTCGTGAAAGGATATGCTCTCAACTGCACAGTTGCCAGTCAAGGTATGTTTACCCGATGACCAGCGTTATACAATGTTCTAATTTCGAATAGCCATGAAGAAGCGCGTCACTGGCGCAAAAATTGCATGCCTGGACATTAACTTACAAAAAGCGCGGATGCAGCTAGGCGTTCAGATTCTAGTTGATGATCCTGAGCAATTGGAGGAGATTCGCAAGAGGTGAGTTTGTAATTTTGGCAGCAAGAGTAATATGTTTTCATCGCATGCTATCTTAGGGAATCCGAGATCACCTTGGAAAGAATTCGCAAAATTCTGGCTGCTGGGGCTAACGTTGTGTTGACCACCAAGGGTATCGATGACCTTTGCCTGAAAGAATTTGTTGAAGCTGGTGCCATGGCCGTCCGTCGTTGTAGGAAGGAGGATCTTCGCCGGATAGCGAAGGCCACAGGAGGGCAACTCATCTCCAGTCTAGCCAATTTGGAAGGAGAAGAAACTTTCGAAGCCAGCTATCTGGGTACCGCTGAGGAAGTTGTCCAAGAGCGTATCTCAGACGACGAGCTTATTCTGATTAAGGGCACCAAAGTCGTCAGTTCTGCCTCGATTATTCTCCGAGGAGCCAACGACTACATGCTAGATGAGATGGAGAGGTCGCTGCACGACACGCTATCAATCATCAAACGCACACTCGAGAGTGGATCGGTGGTTCCTGGTGGCGGAGCCGTAGAATCTGCATTGAGCATCTACTTGGAAAACTTTGCTACTACTGTGGTACGGTGATATTTTATCTTACTTTTAGCTGACAAGTCTGAATCGTCGTGTAATAGGGTTCAAGGGAGCAGCTCGCCATTGCCGAGTTTGCCAGCGCTTTACTCTCTATCCCCAAAACACTCGCAGTTAACGCTGCGCAAGATTCGACCGAGCTGGTTGCAAAATTACGATCGTATCACAATGCGGCTCAAAATGCACCTGCTGGCGACCCAAAGAAATTCCTTCTGCGGTACGGACTCGACTTGCTCAACGGTAAAGTCCGTGACAATGTCGCTGCTGGTATCCTAGAACCTACGATGAGCAAAGTCAAGAGTCTGAAATCTGCCTACGAGGCTGCGGTTTCTCTGCTCCGTATTGATGATGCCATCCAATGTGTGCCCGGTGAGTAATTATTCCGCGACCATCGTGTGATGCTGATGCCTAATTTTACAGAGCAAAAGGAGATCCCGACCCTCACGGCCATTAGAGTGACATTGTACCTAGCTTATGCACGTAGAAAGGTTTTAATGAACATTGAACAATTGATGAGGAAGTTGCGAACAATGGTCATGATGTGGACGCGTAGACGTCACGTGGTCCCGTGTTGTAGATCAACAGAGAATTCTGAATTAGCTGGGGTTGAGAGACGCTCTACTCTTTCTCGATATTGCGCCCCTGGCGTTTCGCCCTTTCTCTACCACCATTATCCCCCTGGCCTGACTCGCCGCGTGAACTGGGATCTTTCTGTGGATATTCTTCATCTGCAAGTTTCTATGTCCTGGATTCAATTATACATCCTCCATGCAGTCAGAATCAACCGCGAGCTTCTACCCGCACCTCCGCCAACGATTCCAATCTCTCGTTTGGTCATGTCTCGACTCAGATCTAACAAAGACTGCTGTCTTTTATGCAGAGAGGCATTTCGCCATGGATCGCACCAACCATGAATCGCGGCATCTCTATGCCACTGCCCTTCTACGAGAAGGCCAAACCCACTCCGCCCTGCATCTCGTCAATGGCGCACAGGATGAACTCTGCACAGGGTGTATGGAGATCAAGGCCAACTGCTCCATTAAATTAGGCCGCCATAGGCAGGCGCGTGAAGCACTGGAGAACACACTGCACGATACAAACTACGTGTCTTCAGGTCCGTTCAATACGCCCTTCAATCCCCTCAGTACATCCGCTAACATATCACGTCGGCTTCAGCGTCGTCAAGCAGCCGTATAGCTCACTCTTTCCCCGAAGAAGCCGCCCTACGATGTCGATCCGGCACCACAGCGTTGAAAGGCAATTTGCCTGAGAAGGCATCGCGTAGCTTTCAGGACGCCTTAGCTCTCAATCCATATTTGTGGGAGGCCTTTGAGGGTCTTTGTGCTCTTGGTGAGTATCTTAATCTTATGTGATTCCTCCTTGGCTTATTCCTTGTTACAATACAAGGCACTATTCCTGATATTGATGAAATCTTTCCACCCCGACCGCCACCCCTAAAGCGAGCTCCACCAGAAGAAATTCCCCGAAATCTGCTCCAGTGACAACAGGAGCTGGATTCTTCACCCCCGACACAGGCAATGGGGGAACCTCTTTCGTACATGGAAACCGGACATTTCACAACCACAACCATTTCGAATGGCACCACCTCCAGAGCCGACAACGTAAGTCTTGCATTATCATCAGACGTCCTTTGACATTGAAGATGTTTGTCCAGCCATACATTCTACCCTTTCTCCCCTGAGGATAACTCGTACCTTGTTAGCCGCCCAACAACAAACAATAGTCTAGTTCAGGCCATTTCGCGACCGCTTTCCTCGGCAGATGAAGGAGGACCTGTAACGAAGAGGATGCGGTCTACCACTCAACAACCTGAAGGCCTCAAAGCGAAATCGAGCAAGTCTAGTCTAGACGATCCCTTGAAAAAGGCACGCGCACGCCCGGCCTTGTCATTTGCTAACATCTTCTCATCTTCCGGTCGTCGTTCTCAGCCAACGACTTCCTCTAGGACAAATGTTGTGCCAGGGAAGAGTAACGCTCAACCTGCTGCCGGCCACATCCCTACACGGCGGAGTACCCGTCTGCAAACAGGTACTGGACCCAAACAACTCCACTCCAAGGTAATTTTCATTTTCTGGTTCAAGCTGTACGGACAAAAAGCTAACCACAAATAATATTTTGCAAATGGTTAAATCTGGCAGAATTCTACACGAGATCGACGACGACCAACCACGCATTCGCGGACTCAATCTAACACCGAATCCGAGAAAGATGAAGGGCTGAACTTTGGTGTGGAAGCGGCGTATTCGCCTTCCCCACCTGCCGCGCTTTCACCACGGTCTGAAGTCTCGCCTTCTCCGAGTAACTGGACTTCAGCGCAAGAACAACTTGCCCAAGAAGAATATGAACACGAGCAGGCTGAACATTATATTTATGAGCTTGTCCGCTCTTTTGCTCGATCAGCGCGAGCTCTGGCTCTGTATGATTGTCAAAAATGCTTAGATGAACTGGAGCAACTCCCACATGCGCATCAGCACTCGTGTACTGTTTTCGCCATGGTCGGCAGGGCGCAGTATGAAAGACAGGATTTTTCTTCTGTACGTGGCTTTAATAACGTCCCTGATCCTCGTGCATCCTTATCATTGACATTAAAAAAAAAAAAACTTGATCGCAGGCTGAGCGGGCCTTCAAAACACTACGAAAAGAAGACCCCTATCGTCTATGGGATATGGAAGTGTATTCTTCCCTTTTATGGCATCTCCAGCGAAGCGTCGAGCTCTCCTTCTTAGCGCAGGAACTCCTGAACATCAACCCACAGTCACCACAGGCTTGGATCACGATCGGAAACTTATTTTCCCTGCAGAAGGAACGTCAACAGGCGTTGACTTCGTTCCGGCGCGCAATCCAGCTAGATCCAACATGTGCGTATGCGTACACACTCAGCGGTCACGAGTCAATAGACGAGGACCTCAATAAGGCTATCAACTTCTTCCAGTCGGCTTTACGTGCAGATGCCCGCCATTATAATGCATGGTGAGCACCCTTTTTCGGACAAAAGCATCAAGAAAAGTGCTTATCTTTGATATGATCACATAGGTATGGCCTGGGAACTTGTTATCTTAGAATGAGTAAATTACGCCTAGCGGAATACCACTTTCGAAAAGCATCAGAGATCCACCCAAAGAATGCGGTTCTGCTGGGATGTGTAGGAATGGTGAGTACATAGTCATTTGCAGACATGACTTCTGCGGAAACGAGCTTGTCTGACCGACGGGCCCGCTTTTGTTTTTATTTTTGTGCTGTCGATCTTTGCTTTTTTTTCTCACAGGCTGTCGAGCGGAGGGGTGATCGAGAAACAGCGCTTTCGTTATTCAACGAAGCCATCCGAATAGCTCCTGATAATGCTCTGGTTAGATACCGGAGAGCAAAAATCTATGTCTCGATGCGGAAGTACACGGTGAGTCAAATGAAGTGTACTTTTCCCTGGATATCAGTCGGCTGACCCTGGTGCTGGATTACTTCCTATTTCTCACTACCTGCAGGCAGCAGTGGAAGACCTGGAGTTGCTCAGAAGCTCGACGCCGGATGAGTCAAACGTAGTGTTCCAACTGGCCAAGGCGTACCGACTGCTCGGAAACGTAGTCAAGTCTGCGCAGACACTTGCGGCAGCGCGGGACATCTCGCCCAAGAGCATGGGCAAGATCAAAAAGCTGCTAGAGACAATGAAAGACGAAGGGGACGACAAAATGGACGAAGGATGACGCGACTAGTACTTAGACAGTACATTGCACGGACATTGCTATTTGTGGCGACATTTCTTGTACATATTGTTTTTCTCGTCAGTCTAATTGCATTTGGAAGGAAGTTGAACTTTGAAGGTGGTTCGATTTGAAATATAGCGTGACTGTGATGGTTCGTTTGTTTGTGACTTGTGAGTCATGAGGCTATTGAGTTGATATTCTTATATAAACGGCAGACGGGAGGTTGGTTGTCTTGCCCCTCACCACCGAATACACTAGTCTCCACCATGTCTGCCTAAGTCTTGTTCAACCAAGTCCCCCCATCTCCCGACATCGTCCAGCCATCCCTGGCGACTCCATACAATCGAGAATGGTTAATAAACTCGTTCGCACTTCCAAGAACGGCTCCCTCCTCTTCGAACCCGAAATCGTCGACCGTATACCTCACTGGTGACCCACGCACCTCTTTTCCACGTATGTTTTCTTCTCCTCGTGCTTGTATGTCGAAACCCTGCTCACATATCCACCCCCTTCTTCAACCAGTGTCCGACCCCATCTCACACTTTGCACAGCAACAGACAACCACCACCCACTCCATGTCTTCAGACTCTTCTGCTTTATCTCTCATGACCCGTTCCAAGTTGCACCTGTCCACGTCTAGCAAGGACAGCTGCAGCTTGCATCGTTGGGTTCTACTCAAAAATTCGATTCTTTCCTCGCCTGCTCTGACAACCAGTACACTCCTCGCCACTCAGTCTGACGCTAACTCTGTTTATCCCGGAGACGACGGCGAGGAAGATGACGATCCAGAAGAGGTATTGGGATCAATGGAAACTGACTCGTTCATGTTTCCAGACGCTGGCCAATTAGTCCCTGCTTCTACCTCTTCAGGCGGAAAGGGGGCTGAGGCACAGTGGCTAGACTCTTTGCTAGAGGAACTAGGCGACGATGATGACGAAGATGATTTCACTGTCGACTCGGACAACAACCATTCCGCAATTCCAGTAGATGACGATGAATTTCCGCTCTATAGTCCATTGGGCTCACCCATGTCTTCGTCCGACGACCTTCCGAATCAGCCTGCCTATTATCCGCCTTCCATTTCTGTATCATATCCTGTGCCATATCCTCCTTATCAATCTTCTCTTATCCATGCTTACCATTTCGACTCACATTTTGATCCTCTCATTCCATCTGTCTCAGCTGCCTATGAAGACCCTTTGCCTTATTATGACACCGACGTAGAAGACCTGCCGGTACCCGATGCTATAGAAGACACCTCGGACGATGAATCTGACGCGCCAACAACACCGTCTCTGGGCATGTCCAGCTCCTCTCTGTCTTTGGTAGATGCAGCTTCGATTCCCCTGCCCCCTGAGCGCAGTAGACTGCGCCATTCCAGTCCTCGCGTCTATGTCGGCTCCAACGATTCTTATTTCTATCCCTTCGAGTTTGATCCCCTTCCCTTCCCAGATGAACATGTTCACACTTCGTATAATCATTATCAAGAGTGTTAGTCCCTTTCATATTATTAGTCCCTATCGTCTCGCTCCGCTTAGTCTTGTCCATATGCCCACCGTCGTTGCATGTCTTATCGTATATTACCACATAGGCTTGTTCCAATTCCCATTTGATAATGGTTTTTTGGTATTCTTGACACCACCGAAAACGGAGAGCATATTGTCAATACGGCACAACTTTAGTATACAGGCTTATACAAGTTTGTGTGAAAGTCCGACGGATACCGGACGCCGGTCGTTTCGAGGGATTCAATTGGTTTCATTACGTCGGCCGAGGAGATGGTCCAGCGCCTTCTAAAATACCGCGGCAGTTACCCCTTCGAACCTTCCTCCGATGAAGTCTCCTTTTTGGTTGCGATGATTCAGCTAGCAGGTCTTCGATGCTGGCGCCGGAAGATGGAAGGTATTGGGCAGACGTATTGTTGAACGCAGTCGGCCAAGCGCTTGATACAGGAAACGGCTGGCTCTCGAATATCGGGGCTAATTGATGTCAACATTTTGGTCGCGTGAGACAAAGGGTTGGATATCAGGAGGAATAACATATAACTTCTCACCCGCTCGCAACAGGAACGGAACACTCGTCTCCAGCACGCTTGTTGGTTTGCTTTAGTTCCGGGAAATAATCACCAAAACAGATGGCGGAGGGTAAAATTTACATGAGTAAACTGACATCATCCTTTCACAATAATGCGTAGAGAGCATGGGGCCGTTGGGGCGGAGAAAGGGAACGGGAGATTTTAAGGTTGGAATGAGCTCACTTGTCTAGGTACTCTTGCAATCGGTTACCGAGTAGAAAGAGGTTAGAGAGTCCTTTATTCCAATTGGCTCGGAGAAGGGTGTCGTAAAGCTCGATGTCACAGTGGGGCATGAAGCATATTGTTGGGACGGACAATCTATAAGACTCCGCGTCCTGAAATAAGAGAAACCGCGAAGATCCGCAAACAAAATGGTCAATGGCCCTCGCTCGGAGGATGGACATAAGGAGGGGATTGCAAAGGACGTGCTCTGTTTTTGGATAACACTTTCATCTGGAGCTCTTCAAAGAGGGCCGTATCTTCCGTCGTGAATATAGGATCATAGAGGGATACATTGTCGTGAGCCTGTGAGAAAGAACGGGCAGAATGGATGGACATATAAGTAAGTAGGTAACAACATAGTAGCGAACAATGCCACGAAATATCATGACGCGTGATGGATCATGGCAGAGAACTCGCCCACCCGCACATAACAAGACACTTACAACATCGAGCCGCTTACACGTCTCCGTAAGAAACGCAAATTGTACACGCGCAATTTGAGACGAGTTCGGACTTCCTAATCCAAGGCACAAAATGGCCGGTCTTTGCGAAGAGAAGTCACTCCATGAGCTATCTAATATTTCTACAAAAACAGGTGAATGTCAGGACCGAAAAGGGTTTTGAGCGGACTCTTAGTGGCACACAGACGTGAACATTGCGCGAACCATTCATCCTGCCTAATCTGCTCCTGCAGGGTGGCCAACAACGTCGACAAGGCCGGTGCCTTCTTGACATTGTTCTTTCTATTTTTCGTGACTTGACAGGTATGAAGTCCGAATAAGAAAATGTCGATTCTGGGGTATGATGAGCGTCCATCATAGTTCGCGGATGGCAACGCGGCGGGTACAAAGTTGTGGAGTGGCAGAGAGTCTTTTGATCCAAACACAACCAACTAAACATACTCTAATTACCTAACCGAGTCGTGACTGTTCGCGTGAACCGGTTTGAATTTCGTAATTAGGGTCCGCATCGATTCTAATTATTCAACCTTTCCGAGTCCAATTATCGTGCATCCATGTCCACCGCGCTAGTCAATACCAGTCATCGTCATCAACACATTCCAGGGTCTCAATGTTAAGAGAAGACACGGTGACCGGGCTGCGCTGATCTTGGACACGTTCATATCAAAGAGTCATTTATATCATATCATTTCTAACTACGACTCGAAGCGCTGATAGTAGCTGAATGCTATCTGCGGACCTGACTCAAGTAAATATTCGCAAATTCGCGACTCGTGAGGAACTGCGATACAGAGAGGGTCACATTTAATCAGTCTCATGTCTGCGGTTTCCAGTCATCCTTAAACAACTGAATGTATTTACATATAAACCATTGTGAGTCAGAGGACGGCTACCAGCGCTTTCCAACCTCTGATCACAGGGTACTCAGCTTCTGATGTCTCCTAAATTCTGATAATAGACCGTAATGGCAACTATCAGCTCGTGATATGTAGATTGGGTGATAACAGGGAGTCCTTGGTGGGATCTGGGAGACTTTGAGACCAAGGAAGATCATAATTTTCGCATCCTTGTCGGGATACTTGGGAGACACACAGAGTCTGGTAGATTGATATCAGAATAATTCCATCGACGCAGAACCATAGCTTTATAAGGTCTGCAATGCCCACAGATCGTCCCCCAGATATGTTGCGGTCTCAACTCCGACGCCTTTGTTAATTTTCTTCATATCTTCAGTGCTGAGTTTGGTGATCCCGACGCCAACTGCGTGTTCTTTTCCTTCTGCATGAATCGCGACCATGTGTTCTGCAGGTACCTGCTCCTCCGCAGGAGGCAGGCGCCCACCCTTAGATGTCATTCCAGGGCACATCATGTGGGCGCCTGCCAAAAGGAAACGGATTGCGCCACGATCGACTTGGACTTTTGGAAGGATATATGGATCTGATAATAGAAGAGAAAAAAAAAGTTTGCTGTTAGAAAACACATCTGTCGAAATGAAAAACAATGTAATCCATTAGAAGCGGAAGACATGGACACATACACTTGTGCAGAAGCCGCAATGTAGGGTAGAATGGACTGTCAAAATGCTGGAAAAACAGCGGCTCGGAGTTCACAGTATATACTGAGACGTGTTCTCTGCTATGCGATTGCGGAATGCATCAGAATTTGGTCCACGATCTTGTGCAAGCATTGATTGAAACGGACCACTTGACATGAACGAGACCCTCTTTCTTCGGCCAGATCGCTTCCAGGGTCTCAGGCTCTATCTTCCACTGCGAAAGAACAGAAGCTCGGATTTGTCTTTGCACAGATGTTTTGACGGGAGTATGGCCTGCAATATCTGTCGCTGGTGAAAATCTGTCCTTAAACGATAAACGGTATGAATCGGCTACATCAGGTCAGAAACCTACTTCTTGAACATAACACAACGCGATTGCCAATTATTGAAGTAACGAACCGGCTTAGATCAAGGGTGAGGTAGAGATATGAATGGCGCAAGGTAATGGTGGCAATCAAGAAGAAATCTGGCCTTGAGGAAGGCGCGTTGTAAATTACATGTTCTCTCCAACGTGACTTATTTTGGTACAAATTACAAAAATTCCCGGTTTCGCTCTCTCACATTTACCTGTCCTCCTTGGAAGTGAATGAGGCAACATCGCCTAATTGATCAAAAAGATTACTTCTACATTATTTCTCGTTTGTTATTGGTACATAAAAAGGGGGCTTTCGAGAGCGTTAGAAAAAGATATAGAAAAAGGTAAAGAGACGATAGCAAAGCTAGACGAGCTGTACAAGATTACGGGAAATGGTAAGGTGGGGAGAAGGGGGCATGCTGTTGGCTTTACGTATCAGATCGTTATACATTGTGAAAGGGGGTAAACCTGGAGGAAAAAACAAAACATAGAGATGCAACCGTTCCCGTTCACCGTACATTAGATCAGAAGTCTGCGTCGTTATCGTCTAATTGACTAGGTTTGAGCATTCCAGGAATTCTCATAGCGGCTTGTCTTTCCGCCTCCTGCTTTTGCTGAGTTTCCATTTCCTTCTCTTCCAAGAAGAGTTCTGTATTATCACCAGCGGAGAACTCTTTTAGTTGAATTAGGAAGTCGCGAAGTGCCAACTTGAAGCGATTGATGTCGTTGTGATTCTCAATAAGGGCATTGACAAAGACTTGGACTTGCGAGCTGCGAAGAAACGAACCGGGAAAAGGGTGTGTCAGTTCGGTGGAGATAAAGGGGAGCAAAGTAAACGTACTTTTGAACATGAGGAAAAGCGGTTTTCAATAGATTGGCCGTGTATTCACGCAGGAACGTTGTATTAGTCATGCCTGGGTCGGACACTTGTGCTGGATCAAACAGCGGTGTTTGTATGGTGTTCGTTTCGACGAGTTGATACATGCGTGCAAGCATAACACTTTGAAGTTTGAAGCCACTCTTGTGGTCAGTGTCGGTCAGCACAAAGAATATGTCTTGAATAATGCTCAGGAAAAATTGCTGGAAGAAAGCATTTGTGACAGCCGGATCGGCAGCTGTGGCAAAGTTGTTGACGACTTCGAGACACACTTTAATCAGACGGAAAGGGTCAGCAAGTAACCTTAGGCTGCATTCCAATCAAATGCCACATACAATTCAAACCAATGTCTGCGATATCACGCATCGTGTGCTTGATGGCCCAGATAATACTATCCATGAAAAGCTTAAAGTTGTTCGGCGGAATGGTCAGGAGAGCTATAAAAGAGTGACGACATTGAGAAGGAGGTAAATGGCAAAAATCGGTTTGCTTACCAGGGAAGCAGTTCAAATTGATAACACGGAGTAACCTGAAGAAGCCTACACGATGCTCAGGATACTCTGCAAAGTCCTGATTGATCATATTCAAAGTAGGCTCGAAGACGGCTTCCATGATGGCAGGCACTTGTGGCGTGAGGAGGTTCTGAGATAAACGAACACTTCAGTTATAGACCATCCCATTATACAAGGTTAAACGTACTGCAAGTCTTTGAATAATAGTTGCCATTACATTCAGCACCTCTGCATCTCTAGAAGCTGGGACATTGCGGCTGTAATCTCCGAGGATAGCATCCAACAACGGTGGCATGAAGTTGGTGTTAACAGCGTCTAGATCTTCCGCTTTCTTGATGTAGGTTTCCATGAGCTTAAGGATTTCCTTCTTCACTGTGCGCAGCTGTCGCACTTTCGGCGTCTTCGTGGCGATAACACCTATTTCGAGAATATTTAGGTACGTCTGCTATAGACGTAATGCTAGAAATAATATATACCTTCTTTTGGATGGTCTCGCTAACAATGCCACTGACGGCTTTGTAGAGGCCAAGCATGTCGAGGAAGATTCGACCGAGTTGCGGCAAATAAAAGCTCCCAATCGAAGTGCAAGCGGAAACGTTCGTCTTAAGAACATTGGCCAGGATTTTGATATTGTCGTTGCTAGCCAAGACATCCATACTCTGCGCTGCTTGAGCCATTAAAGAATCCCACTGTAAGGAAATAAGCATAGGAAAGGAGGAACACGAAACTACCAAATAGACGTACGGCATTATTGGGCAAATCCATTAATTTCGCGATGAGCTTTTCCTGTTGCGGTTTATTAGGTTGGGCCGAGATCATGTATCCAACGGCTTCGTAGAAAGTATGAACCTATTCCAAAGTATACGACCTCAATAATAAAGGAAATGCGACAAAAAGTGATCACTGACTTGTTGAGGCGATAGATCCACGGTGATTCTGTGAAGAAGACGCAATATTTCGTCCACGAATGGCTCCTGCTCTCCAGATTGTTGCATCACGAAATGGCGCCTACATTTTTGAGCAATCTTGATAAAAGTATCGCAAGCCATGTCTTGAACGCCCTCATGTGTTTCGTGCATGAATTCGAAGAGTTTGTTGACGACCGTTTTTAAGAACTTCCAATGCGCCTTGAGGAATCTGGGGTACTGGCCGACGATATACATTATATCCGATGCAACGACGGCTTTGTTGTCTTTTCCACGTTTGATTTCGCATAAGCCGAGCAAGTCCTTGATGACAGTAACCAAGAATCGTTTTTCAGTTTCCTCGTCTGTGTAAAAGATCAGAATATGTACATCGTTAATTAGGTGAAGTCACTTACTCATTGCGCCCGAAATTGAACCAATTGCCCAACAAAGAGTGTTTAGGTTGTTCCATGACCACTCAGAACCATCGACTTGTTTCGCCAGCTTCTCCGTGAGTATTGTCTCGGTATCCGTCACGTCCAGATGAGTAAGATAAACCAGAAGTTCGCGCATGGACTTGTAAAGAGTTATGGTGTCGCTCTCTTTCATGAATTCTCTGACAATTTCTCCTTCATCGTTCTCAACAATAAGCACCTGAGTAGAAACTTTTAACAAGATAAACCGATTTTCTTGAATTGTGAAAACAGACCTCCTCTGGCTTGACCATTCTCTCAATGACCACCAACCTAAGGTTAGAAAGAACATCACTGTAAATGTTCTTGCGCAGGGACATGCCGTTAAGCATATTTTGAGCGCCATTGGTACCTCCTAAGCTCAACCCCATTAAGAGGCCCGAATCTCCAATAGGCAAACTTTGGATTTCATCATAAAGCTCCGCGACCAACTTTACCCAGTATTCCAAGCAGATCTTGAAAATCTCGCGCTCGTCAACTTGCGACACCTTCACCATGTACAGGTGGGCGTTGAGGAGCACATCACGATTTTGGTCCGATTCAACAACTCGGAGGTGATTGGAAAGGAAGTTGGCGAGGAAGAGTGCGAGATTGAGAACGAGTTCTTGACCAGAGTCACCAGCATTCTGGTAAGCCTGCGCGATGTTTGTGCTGGGAGGAATCATACGATTCACGGATGTCATGACCATTGCGAATAGAATGACAAATTTGGGGTCGTATTCGGCGCCGACGTTAAGTGCAGCAATTTCTGCAAGACATTTAAGGGTAATATTCCGAAATTCCGGTGCTTCGAGGAACTAGTAGGAAATGCTCAGTACTAACACTCCAAACATTAGTTTATACTATAATTGAACTTACACGATTAAGCAGCAAGTCGATGATGGTAGTTTCAAAAATATATCCAAGGGGAATCCAGTTGAGAAATCGGAGAAGAGTTTCAAGGGTGGCTTTGATAAGTGATACTTTTTGTGCCTCCTCGAGTACTTCTGAGCAAAGCTTGAAGATCTCGGAGAATTCTCCACACATTTGATTCTTCAAATTTTTGATCTTGGTTTGCGTCATTTGCTCTGCTGAAAAATCAAAAATCTCCTCTGACAGAAGTTTCAGGATAACCATGTTGTTTTCACATAGAGGCAGACTGGTCTTGGATGATTCGACAAGCTCGGTTATGAATGTGGGCCAATTATGTGGCCATTCTTGTTTAAGAATCTAAAAATGGGAGTGAGCGACATGAGGCGCGTTGTGACAATAGATAGTACCTGAACGAGAGCAAGGTTGAGTTTGTTGATATATGTCTTCTCTTTTCGGAAGGTGATCTCGTCGGAGGCGACTTTGACTGTTATACCGACGATGAAATTCCGAATACCTACCAAGCATGGGCATCAGCTAAAGCGATATTATACCAGTGCATGAGAGCTTTTACCTTGGCGCTGACCCTCTGGCAAGGTTTTCCACTTCGTCGTGATAAGCTTCTCCAGGATTTGAAGGCCGATGTACTACAAAGACGACTTTGTGATCAGATATGATAGACATTTCCAAGAGACGAGTACACACTTTGGTTTGTGGGAATGAAGAATGCTCCAAGATATCTGGTACTCTTGTCCACGACTCGGTATTTTCTTGAAACTGGGTGAGAATTTGCTGGGCCAGTTGTTGCTGAACGAGATTCAGATCAATCGTCTAAAAGAAAGTCGCGGGAGAGACTAGACATACCTCTGGCCCTACTCCTGTGTAGAACGCCATAACGACTTTGTCCATGAGACTGACATCGAAATCTCTTGAGAAATCAAGTAGAACCTGAATGAGATTAGTAAGGACATAATCAGACAATGCAGTACTTATGAGATGCAACGTACTTCCATATTGCGCTGGTTCCAATAAGTGCGCTGGTGGATATGGATTAGAAAAGAAGAAAAGGATCAGAGGCGTGAGCACAGCGTTTGGAGTTGGGCAGAGGGCGATCGTTCAAGCTTGAGTTCTGTTCTGGACGAGACCATCATATCACGGGATCACGACATGAAGCGGAGCTTGAATTATGATTGATAGTCGATTCAATCTCCCATCCCTGCACACAAACCCCACGCCTCACGCCAATGGTGACCATTCCACTTGAATTTAGCCAATTGTTTACAACGGAATTCCCACCAAGCCATGCCTTATCTCACCCTCAATGTTCAGCGAGGAATCAATAGTAATTCTCCAGGATCTTCTACTCAGTAATTGCTTGAGGATCTCCTACTCAGGCTTTGGCTTTGCCTGTATCCATACTACTCGCTTCTGGAGAAATCTTGATTCGCTTCCAGGTTGGAGCCCTCAAATTATGCGTGTAAGTCCGTGTGGAGCTAAGATATGGATTCAATCGATCAGAGGATACAACCTGAGGCTCTTCAATTAATCCCCGATTAGATTGCGCGACGTCCTCGTGTCCCAAGTTTGAAATCTCTGGTACGGTTATAGACCGAATGATACCAGCTTCTCTGTTGGGAATGAGGATGGGTACCTAAATAATACCACCTCCACTTATTTTCACTCAATTAAAATGTCACCCGGTGGAGCTCCAGGCAAAGTCTGCGGAGCAGATATCTCAAGGATAGCAGGTCCAGAATACCAAAGCTCCTGCAAACAGTGTTTCAATGTCGTTACGGTACCTGTATGGCTTGCCCGCCACACGGCCTTCAACTACTTTCCTTCGATCATTCTGAACATTATTAAGATATTAAGTTGTAAGATTGTAAGATATAATGACGACAGTATAATGAAGTCTGACAAAATTGGTCTAGCTTTTAAAGTCATGGTCTCAGGTGAGTAGCATGGGTCGTTACTCGTCAGGGATTTCCGATAAAAGCGTTGGTTTCAAAACAGACTGGCCAGTCCCGAAGAAACTTGAAGACAAGTTGATTCAAGTAGCTGCTCTAACCCTACGTACGATTTCAATACAGTCGACGAATTGGCTTTCTGAAGTGTTCGACATATCAGTGGATGGAAATTGATGGTAGTACAGTCGACTCCCTCATAACCCATACCTCTCGGTGGACTGCCCAGAGTATGGGTTATCAGGGAGTATGGGTTTTGAGGAGTGAACGAAAATATTATTCAAATTTTTCAAAAAATATAGACTATGTACTGTAGTTAGAACCTTCATTAAGTCTCTTGCCCATTCCCTTAGCTTTTTCATAATTGCCTTTTCATTTTTTTTTAAGCCTTTCAAGCTCCCTTTTATAGCCTGAGGCTTTTTTGAGGCCATGCAGAATATATTCCTCCTTGACAGTGTTTGCTTCATGGTCCAACCAACTCTCATCGGCAGATGAAATACTTTCTCTGCATGATATTTTTGAGGTTAATGCATCTTTCTGAGTCTTGATTTTATTCGAAAATTTGTTGAGACCTTTTTAAGAATGTCAAGAGGTTTTGGAGCCGTGGTAAAAGTTTGTTGGCAGTAAAATGTAATAAATGGTTCATTTTCAATATCCTGAGCAGCCACTAGCGGCACATGGTCACATCACTGTGATCTGTGCCCACTCAATTAATTTAGTTCACTATGTAGCTCAGGGTCAACAATAATCTAGCACCCATACCTATGGGTTTTGCTCCAGGAGGGGTATGGGTTATGGGTTATTGCGGTTGTATGGGTTATGGTTTGCATTTCCCTGCGAACCAACTCGGTGGACCAAAAAAATGTATGGGGTATTAGGGAGTATGGGTTATCTGGGCTATGGGTTACGAGGGAGTCGACTGTAGTCCCTAATTTTCTATTCAAGCGCCCCCATGTTTCTGAGCTCGATTTTGCTGGAATCGCCGTTAACAGTACGGCACAGAATTTGTAGGTGGAGACGCTGTTTATGGATGGGTACTTGCAGGTATGTTACTTATAGTTGAAAGCCTTATATTGCAATATATTCTTCTCTAGCTATCCTAGATTTTCAATGGGCAAATCGACAAGGCGGCTCATTAGCGCAATATGTGCGGGTTTTTTCAACGCGCTTGTGAGGCGTCCATCCATTTTACTCCTACTGAGGCTGCTAGAATCACGGTTGCTGCCTTGACTTTTCTATCAGGCTATGTTTCACATAGCGAACCTTGAAGCTAACCAGACAATTTTCATTAACGGAGGAAGCTCGTCCATAGGCGCGTATGCCATTCAAATGACGCCTGGCTACTTCAAACCCACCGACGATGAAATATTATGTTATTTTCAACGCTATAGGTGTAATAGACCCATCCCTTTTCACACATAGCGAAAAATATTTGGCGCCGAACGGAATAGTTGTCTCCTCTGGGCCAATGCCCACAAATGTCTCTTTTTCGGAAGCATGGTGAAGATTCTGTTCGCTATTTTCACTCCTGCAATTTTCGGAGGAGTCAAAAGAAGATATTCGTGAGCCACGACGATTCTGCCACCAAACACTATAGAGGCACTCATAGTTAAATTTCAGCGTTGTTTCATGAAGAATTGCGCCAGCGATACGAGAGAAATACAGCAACTAGTTGCAGACAGTCCGCCCTGTGTCGTCTTCTTGAGGATAAATCAACAATCTCTTAACAGGCAAAGTGAAGCCGGTAGTCGACACTCCGTATATGAATTGGCCGACGCATTAGCAGTGTATGACAAAATCATGATATCGAGGGCTAGGGGCAAAGGCATTGTCAAAGTCGACCCCACCGTCGACTGAGTTCCGGACTCGGCCAAGTTCGTCAAGTTCATGATAAAGCAGCATGATCTGTGACTCAGATAGACATCTCGTTCATGGTGAATAATTACATCCCTGTCGGATTTCATATTATGTATTTACCCAATTATTTAAACTTGTATAAATATCATGCTTGCCTTCGTAACTGTCGGGTCGACTCGTTTTGACTCGCTAGTAGCTGCTGTCTTCACAGAGACGGTTCTGTTGAGCTTCCGAGAAAAAGGTTATACACATCTCGTCGTGCAATGTGGCAACTCGGCGTTTGAGCTGTCATTGACCATCCAGAATGGCCAGGCTCAAAGGATGGAGAGAGCAGGAGTAGAGATTGAATTTTATAAGTTCAAGCCATCTCTACAGGAAGATTATGAGAAAGCAGACCTCGTAGTGAGCCACGCCGGTTGGTTTTTGGTGTACGATTTCTGGCAGGATAATGCTGAAAGGCTTAACAGGTTCAGGGACAATCTTGGACGTCCGTCGCATGGGCAAGTCGATGATAGTCGTTCCGAACCCCACACTCCTCGATAATCACCAAGAAGAACTTGCTTCGGCTTTACAGGAAATGGGCTATCTCAAAGCTACAACAGTCGAGTACGTTTTGGTATTTTGTTTAACAGTGTGCATTTTAACTGGTTTTTAGGCAACTGGCGAAGGCGATTAACGATCTTGACATGTCAGATAGTAAACCGTTCCCTGCTTTTGACGGGAGTCGGTTTGCAAGAATTTTGGACGAAGAGATGGGGTTCATTTGATTTTGTGTATAGATTAGGTGGAAGAAAACGATCATCGATTGTGTCTGTGTTTTTCGCTCCAGTTCTTGTCCCAAGGCTTCCATCATCTTCCATCATGGCTCCGCGCGCCTTAGAAGCAGCGAAAGTAGAAGGAAATCCTGAGACTTATGAAGATCAGAATGTCCACGCAATCTATGATGAAATAGCCTCTCATTTTTCCTTGACACGATACAAGGTGAATTCCACGATACACGCAGCTACTATAATCTCCCTCAACAATCGTCAGGATAGCCATGGCCCATAATTGCCGTATTTCTCCAGAGCCTCACAACCGGATCCATTGGTCTTGATTCTGGAACTGGCAATGGAAAATACCTACCTTTGCCTCCCTGATCGTCCTGGAGACATCTGGACGATTGGACTTGACCGAAGTAAAAACCTTTTGGAGATCGCGAAGACGGCAGGAACGGGCAACATCTTTCGTGAAGTGGTCTGGGGCAATGTCCTTGATAATCCTTGGAGGAAAGGAATTTTTGTAAGCTAACAATGGAACTTTACTTTTGCTGGCCAGTACTGAAATAGGTCAAGGACTACGCGATATCAATCGCTACCATTCACCACCTTGCAACTCACGAGCGAAGGCGAAAAGCCGTCAAGGTAATAACTTTGGTCATAATCATTCAAAATATATGACGATTCTATTCAGTGTCTGATCCAATCAACTTCGCCTGTCTATGGGCGTCTTCTCATCTACGTGTGGGCAATAGAACAAGACGAGCTCTCCAAAAGAAAAGTCGTGACAGATGAAGACATCCCTTCATCCACAGGTAAGGATGTGGTTGTTCCGTGGGTGCTGACAAAAGATCTTCAGAGGCAAACTCCGCCGCAGGTTTACAATCGATATTACCATATGTTCGCAAAGGGAGAGCTATCAGGCCTTGTGGTAGAAGCTGCTACAGAGTTGGGGTTGCATGTGGGGTCCGCGACGGAAGGGTGTAAAGATATGAAAGGGGTCGAAATTGTGCAAGATGGGTGGGAACGATCCAATTATTACGTTGAACTTAAGTTGTGGCAAACATAATTTGGTCTTACTTGTGGCTTGACGGTTGATGCTCAATTCACAAAGAAAAATGATGACCCAGAGGGCGACGGAATGAATATCCGGTAAATGTGTGATGAAAGCTAAATACAGGGAATCTACTCGCTCGCGGCCATGACTAAATGTCGGGATTTTTAGAGATAAGAACAGAAATAGAAAAAGGAAGAGAACTCACTGGCGTTGATCAAGTCTCCGCCACTCTCCTTTAGAACCCGTACAGCCTTAGCCCGAGAGCAGTTGACTTGTTGCATGACAAGGTCAATATCCTTGGGGTCAACACCTGTCTCGTCCACAGGACCATCCTCCTCAGGAGCCTCCAGGTCGGGGATATCATCGTCATCATCATCTCCACCAGCACCCGAGTCTTCAAGAGTGGGAGCAGCACCGGCACCGCCTGATGACAGCTGTTGGGCAGCAGACATCTGGGCCTGAGAGTTCATGTCCTCAATCTGTGTTTTGGATTAGCATAAAAGAGTTATTGCGAGATTCTGAATGCGTTACCTTAGCTTCGCCAAACACGATGTAACAGTCGCTGTTTGGCGACTTGTACACTTCGGGGGAAGCAAGGACGAAGAGCACCTTTATTTTCAAAGGTCAAAACTACGTCATAACTAATGTGTAGTATGCGTACATTTTTGGGTCTCCTCAATGTCACCCGGGTGATACCAGGAACCTTCTTCAATCCGAGGCCAAGGAGAGCCTTCCTGGCCTTGCGCTCTGAACGAGACTGAATTTTGTCAAGGGCAGCTGCGGATGTGGGATCTTCCTCATGCTCGTGATCGTGGTCGTGGTCATGATCGTGGTGGTCATGGCCTTCATGGTCAGAGTGGTCAGACGCTATTTCCTCGATATGGGCGGACATCTAGTCGAAAGTACGCGTCAGTTTTCATCCAACACGAAGCACGCGCATCCACCCATTGAAGACGTTCCAGAGGTTCATATCTGTTCCTACTGGGGTTGTAAAGGGCATAGGCTCGGTCTCACCTTGATTTTTAGGGGGTGGAGAGTGCTGCTGGCGGCGAGCTCGACGTGTCAGATGGTGAGCAGAAAGAAGCTATTTGGCCGTGCTGTGGCTTGATTGGTTACTTCGTCAAAGTTAAATTCCGGCATCTTGGTGATGGCTCCGCGGAGTAAAGCATCTCAATCTAATGCCAAACCCTGCGCTCCCCCGTCAAGTGCGTGCTACACTAGAAAATGCGCCAGATGCGCTGCCGTTGAATGACCTTTTGATCATCGTCGACGAGTTCGTTCTGGATTGCGCTTCAACGGAGGAAACAGAGCTCCAAATCCATCAGCTCGGAGAGGACTTGCAATCAATATATGATGAAGTCGTTAATCACTCATGTCTCCAGCAAACCGAGATCTTTCTAGCTGTTCTGTATCATCTAGGGCCTATTCTTCCGTCGACATCTGTAATATCTTGGTTTGATCTTGTTCTTCGACCTGCCTTACGTGAACCAAAACTACCAACGCAAGCTGTCAGTCATGCCAAAGAGCTCATCATCTCAGCTCTCCAGAAGAAACACGAAGTCTATGCTGATAAAGTCAGGGACTTTCGGAGGCGCCTGCTGGAACTCTATTTGCTAGATGCTTTCAATGAAGGTTCTGGTGATGATATTTTGGAATGGGCTGGTTTGGACGAGGAGGAACGGACAAAGCGGACCCACTGGAAACATAATCTTGAAGACATCTTGGTCAAGTTCGGAAATGAACGTCCAGAGGTATGCTGGAAATAAAACTTGTCTTAACGTTCATCCCTAATTTGTGACGGATGTAAGGATCTTCTTAATGAAATCGATCAACACTTCGCAACTGCGACGTCACGACTTCAGCTACTTACCTTATTGAATGTTTTCAGTTGCGCCCCAAACTTCTCTTCCGCTGCAAAGATACTTCCAAAACTTCCTCTCATGCAGAGCTTACTACTCTCACTATTCTTGGACAACTCGTCAACCGCATGCACGCTTGGTGTGACGTTGATTGTGAAGTTATTGCCTTTCTTCGCGGTATATACTCGAGAGGACCTCAAAAGCATGTTGCCCAACTTGCTAGCTGTTCTAGCCAGAATTATGTGCTGGAAGCAGCGACGAGCCTCGAAGGACAGAGTTCCTACAGGCGATGAAGTTGACGTCGATTTTGAGAAGGAGCTCGAAAAGGAAACAAATCCGGTCCTTACAGTCTCGCCCAAAATAAATTGGGAGCGACTCGAGATGGTTTTCAACGTTGCGACACCATTGCCGCCATCATCGCGGCCCTACTTCACCACACTCTATTATCTATATCCCTCCAATGTTTTAAAATTCCTTCGTGATCCCGCCCAATATCTAATTGATAACAACACCCCAAGTCCGTACCTCGAAAGCTGGGAAAAGGCCCTAGATCAAGATGAAATCCGCCGAAGAAGTGAGGTAAGGATCTTGATGATCTGCGCAAACTTGATCTTTAAATGAACCCATCATATAGAACCTGGTCAGAGAACATAACTGTCACCCTTTGCTTATATGGCGGGATGCTGTCGTTGAGCTTGCACAACCAGAATTCTGGGTGCGATACGATATATCGAGAATTGTGAGCGAAGCAGCCATGCTCGACATTCGAAACCTTGCTGTTGGACTTCAAGCACGATACATTTCTGGGCGACCGCAACCCTCCCTGAACCCGCCAGAATCGGAACCACATGTACATTCAGATGACAGATCACACCTAGAGTCGCAAGTTATTAAGCCTATCGACCTTTCGTCCGGGAAGACAATTATTTCATTGCAAGACATGATCGACACTACCATAGCTCTAAAATCCAAACTCAACCTGGAAGTCATCCAACCCAAGTCTCAATGGCCTCATTCTCTTTTCTCGGCAATCGGTGTATCGTCTCCAGAGCAAAATGACTTACCTCCTATGGCAACACTCGAACAGGATCCCAATTCCTTCCATGTCGCCCAAGCCATATCTGGGCTTCAACGCGAAGTTCTTCTCCTTCGAAACGACCTTAATTTCGAACTGTGGTTGACCCGTGAAAACGCGAAACATATTGCACGGCTGTATCAAGATAGGATCCTCATGAAAACGGCTGAAACGGAGCGTCAAGGCTTGGTACGCATCGGTTCTCCCCCTCCCCAGAATTTAGAAACTCACTTCACATACTAGTATAACAAGCTCCGTAAGTATCGCGCTCAGGTAATAGGTCTCGAGGGAGAGCTACGCGACCACAAGCTGCAGGCCTCAAACGCGAAGAACAAATATGCAGACTGGAACGCGGAACTGCAGAAAAAATTGAAAGAACTTCGCGACGAAAAGAAGAGTTGGTTTTTAGAAGCAGCCACATTGCGAACCGCAGAGAAAGAAGCCAGGGTAAGTGCTCCTGCCTTCAAAGCACGACTGTTTCTGATCTTTGTGTCATTAGGCGCTTTTTGATGCACAAGGGAAATTATTAGCTGACGCAGCCAAACAAGTTTTTGATCTCTCTACCCAAAGAAAAGAGAATCAGCACAAGATTGACAGGCTTCATGATTATGAGCGCCAGATAGATCAACATATTAAAGTGCAAAGGATGTGGTATGAAAGTTTCACTTATAGATCTTCGTGGAACGCTGATAAGGTGTGATTGCAGGGATGAAGATTTTGCGAAGTTTAAAGAACAGGAGCAAGATATCGGTGTCATGAGGAGCCAGTATAAGCAAATGGAAATGCGTCTAGAAAGCATGGAGCAGGCGCAAGTAAAATCAGAAGAACTCGCGCGGTAAAGTGCTATATTTTTTGACAAGAAACACGAACTAATAATCCTGTAGGGGCTATCGACGACAAATTCAAACCTTCGAGGCTCAGTTGATTCAGATGAAGCGTAAGACTTCAAATTCGCGTGCCCCGTTTGCAGAAGGCATGGCTTCACTGCAAGCAGACAAGATGGCCCTGACTCAGACCAACACTCAATTGCGCGAAGAAAATCAAGTATTGAAGGACGAAGTTGAAGAACTGCAGGCGATGGTGGAATTATTGAAAGGACAACAAAGCCGCCAAGGTTTAATCTCTGAACCGAGAGCGAGTCCGATTCTCTCACCACGACCATTCCATTGAACAACGTTGCGCTCTCATATACTACTACTACTACTACTTATGCGGCTCTGTATTTTTATACATATATGTACTTGTAGGCAGTGCTAAAATCAGATACAAATGCTCCTTTGACCAGAGAAAGGCGGTTCTTCTGACAAGATTCTGATGGTGTTGTAACATAGTTGTTCCAGAAGTTTCCACAAGCATCCATGAGAGTTACCGCAAAGGAAAGTTTCAGATTCTTCGAGAACTAATTTTCTGGATACATAAAGGCTTTCCAAACGCGCACTGCTCTTCGTCTTTTTCACTCCCAAGTCTCTCACATCCAGTTCACTCCACCCCATTCAAAGTTTGTATCATTGCTCGCCACTCAGTCGCGTAATACTCAAGTATTATCCTTAGAGTCACAATGGCCACAGAAAGTTTCGGATTCCAGGCTGAGATCAGTCAACTCCTCGACTTGATCATTAGTATGTCCAGATCTTGCGATTGTGCATATTCCTAGTTAATATATCCCTCATAGACACTTTCTACTCGAACAAGGAGATTTTCTTGCGAGAGTTGATTTCCAATGGATCTGATGCCCTCGACAAAATCCGCTACGCCTCTCTCACAGATCCCTCGCAGTTGGACACTGAGAAGGACCTCTTCATCCGCATCACTCCCGATAAAGAGAACAAGATTCTCACCATTCGCGATACCGGAATTGGTATGACCAAGGCTGACATGGTCAACAATCTCGGTACAATTGCCAAGTCTGGCACAAAGGTACTGCTCTTTATTCTGAAGTTTTGGAGGAATCAGTTTTACTAACGCGTCTTTAAAGGGTTTCATGGAGGCCTTGAGCTCCGGTGCTGATATTTCCATGATTGGTCAATTCGGTGTCGGATTCTACTCCGCCTACCTTGTTGCTGAGCGCGTCCAGGTCATCTCCAAGCACAACGACGACGAACAGTACATCTGGGAGTCGGCCGCTGGTGGAACTTTCACCATCACCCCCGACACCGTCAACCCTCCTCTAGGACGTGGTACTGAGATCAAGCTTTACCTCAAAGAAGACCAGCTGGAGTACCTTGAGGAGAAGAAGATCAAGGAGATCGTGAAGAAGCACTCTGAATTCATCTCTTACCCCATTCAACTCACCGTGACCAAGGAGGTAGAGAAGGTTTGTAACTTCTTTCAGTCGCGTTTTTTTCGGCGTCTAATCGTTTCTCACAGGAGGTTGAAGACGATGAGGAAGAAGTGAAAGAGGGTGAAGAGCCCAAGATTCAAGAAGTCGATGAGGACGAAGAGAAAGAAAAGAAGAAGACCAAGAAGGTCAAGGAGACTGAGACCTCCAACGAGGAGCTCAACAAAACCAAGCCCATCTGGACTCGCAACCCCTCCGACATCACTCCTGATGAATACTCCTCTTTCTACAAGAGCTTGACCAACGATTGGGAAGACCATCTCGCTGTCAAGCACTTCTCCGTCGAGGGTCAACTCGAATTCAAGGCTATCCTCTTCATCCCCAAGCGGTTCGTTCTAGTCGTCACCACAAACGAAATATATTTTTATTAACGCTATTATTTCTCCAGTGCTCCCTTCGATCTCTTCGAGTCCAAGAAGAAGCGCAACAACATCAAGCTTTACGTCCGCCGCGTCTTTATCATGGACGATTGCGACGATCTCATCCCTGAATACCTCAACTTTGTCAAGGGTATTGTCGACTCCGAGGATCTCCCTCTCAACATCTCCCGTGAGACTCTTCAACAAAACAAGATCCTCAAGGTTATTCGCAAGAATCTTGTGAAGAAGTCCTCGACCTCATCAGCGAGATCGCTGAAGACAAAGATAACTTCGCCAAGTTCTATGAGGCCTTCGGCAAGAACATCAAGCTCGGTGTTCACGAAGATGCGCAGAACCGCAGCAAGCTCGCCGAGTTCCTCCGCTTCTTCTCCACCAAGTCGGCTGAGGAACAGACCTCGCTCAAGGGTACGTTACTATATGACTTATTTTATTTTTTAAAACCTGACTAATTGTTTCTTCAGATTACATCACTCGCATGCCTGAAGTCCAGAAGAACATCTACTACCTCACCGGCGAGTCCCTTGCCGCCACTCGTGATTCACCCTTCCTTGAGGTTCTCAAGAAGAAGGGCTTCGAGGTTCTCCTCCTCGTCGACCCCATCGATGAGTACGCCATCACCCAACTCAAGGAGTTCGACGGCAAGAAGCTCGTCTGTGTTTCCAAGGAGGGCCTTGAGCTCGAAGAGACCGAGGAGGAGAAGAAGTCTCGTGAGACTGAGGCTGCTGACTACGCTGACCTCTGCTCCACCGTCAAGGATGCTCTCGGTGATAAGGTCGAGAAGGTCGTCGTCTCTAACAGGATCACCGACTCGCCTTGTGTCCTCGTCACTGGTCAATTCGGTTGGTCGTCCAACATGGAGCGCATCATGAAGGCTCAGGCCCTCCGTGATTCGTCAATGTCATCATACATGGCCTCCAAGAAAACCCTGGAGTTGAACCCCACTAACGCCATCGTCAAGGAGCTGAACCGTAAAGTCAAGGAGGACAAGGCTGATAAGTCTGTCCGTGACTTGACCTACCTTCTCTTTGAGACCGCTCTCCTTACCTCAGGCTTCACTCTCGACGAGCCCACATCATTCGCCAAGCGCATCTACAGGATGATCGCTCTTGGTCTTGATGTCGACGATGAGGAAGAGACCCCTGCCGCTGCCGCGCCTTCAGAGGCTCCTGCAGCTGCTGACGGTGCCTCAACTTCAGCCATGGAGGAGATCGATTAGATTGCCTTTTTCTTGATGCATACCTTTCGCTTTCGGTCTTCTGTTTTCACCTTCATTGCTGTACATCTTGCATTTTTCATGATCTTTTTACACTCACGCATTACTACTATCTACGCAGCCTCTGCTAATTGCATGCTAAAATAAACGAATTTTGCTCATTGGTATCTTTGGTGTGTGATTTATGCGCCAGTGTTTTTGACAGGCTGTAAGTATCAGTAAGATTTTATACCGACTCCTCGACGTGTTATGTACTTGATAACATGAATGTGTATTCCTGCGTTTTCGACTTCTAACAAGCTCAGTAATTTTCATCGTTGGACTTGTATAAATAGAAGCTGGAGAGCCTTTGGGTAAGTCGCACCGCTTGGCGACTGTGCCCTGTATACGTCTCGAAAGTCTGTTCGTCTGCATTTCAGAGTTGTGCAGCTACAAGTATATATACATTTAATTTGAGATAAAGAGTAAAAAAGACACAAACCAGTTTGGAGGTTGTAGTATACAAGATTGCAGAGTAGTATAGATGTTTTGTTGGTCAAATCCGTGAGCCATACGTAGGTAATGAAAAAGCGAGGGCGAAGAGAGAGCGAAAATCCAGGAGTGTAATCAAAGCATGGTGGTACACCTGTTCGCGTGAAGGTCGGCGTAAGAATTGTGAAGTCATCAAAGTCTAACTTGAGAAACCAAGTGCGCCTGCCTCTTGATCGATATTTCGACAGGTTCTTGTTTAATGACGACACCGACAGGCTCTTTCAGGTCGGGGGCATCGTCAAGGTCGTCGTGGGTACGTTTACTGCCATGATTAACGCGGAGGCCATCCAAAAAGTTCATGGCTGAGCTTGTCAACGATTCAAAGCGATGTTCCTGAGCCAGGTGGAGTCTTCTGGGTTAGCAGCCAAGGCATTCTACATACAAAAATGGAGAGGTGTTTGGGTGATGCTCGCACTCTCCCATGAGTTCTTGTCGGCTGGAGGTTGAGAATCGTTGGTGTCTAACGCCAGCGCAGTGCACGTTGCATTCAGAGACGCCATACTATCTGCGGTCGAACGAAGAAGGTTGGGCAGCCACTTGTCATTCGGGTTATTCAAGTCACAGGCGGGGGTTTCTGGCCACGTTGCATAGCGAGTATATAGTAAATGGCCGACGGTTTCTAGAAAAGAATTAAAACCACCGACGTCAAATTGGGCGACAACCATCCGGCTGGCTTTCAGAGAAGAGGTTTGTAGGGTTGTATATTTTTGGTCTATCAATCAACACTCCATGTTCCTCGACAGGATCATTGAACAGCGCCTGCGTGCGAGTAAATAGACGTGCGAGGCCGACATCGTGATGCAAGTAACGCAGAACTTGATAGACAAGACCCAGAAGAAGGATCCCATGACATCCCATAGCGAATGCACCACAGGGCCTGTTCGCGGAATCATCGAAATTTTGGCAGCGATAAAGGCCCAGGTACACTATACATGACAACTGGGTCAATGTATCTATGTTTCAAGAAAAATAAAAAAGCTCACAGTCCGTCCAGTGCGCACTTTCCCGACGAGTTTATTTCGTTCTTCCCAAAGCAGGCACATGTCCCAATCTATGAGGATGCCCTTCCATTTGCTAGTCTCATTATCACTGACGATGATCACGTTTCGCGCACTAATATCGCGATGTAAAACTTTAAACCACGCAAATGTAGACAAATCGCGGGCGACAGTGTCTGAAATGATACGGTGACAAACCAATGGTCCCAATTTCTTGAAGCACCTATTGTGAGAGAGGACGCGAAACCAATCTTGGGTAACTGTAACGAGATCTTCAACGCCATCACCCAAGCGCATCGATACTATATTCTTGATACCTTTCTCGTGAAGTCTACGGTAGATATCAGCCTCTGGTGCCGACTGCGAAGTCACTTCTTGCCATGAATACTTCAAAAAACACATCTGGCGTTGCTTTCCATCCGTGGAATAGAAGTAGGCCAAACAATGCCTAGAAGCTCGGGGAAAAGGAAAAATACACGGGCGCCTGTATGCAGAGGCCGGAACGAAGAATGTTTCTTCGCGTGATTGCATATTGGAGTCCGGATGCTTGTCTTTCGCTGTCAGGCAAAAAAACTTCTGTTTGGCGGCAGGGACGACTTTCTCATCTTTGCCAGTCTGGTGATTGAACTTGGAGCCAATATGCCATGATCGTTGACAGTAAGCACCGAATGCTTCGCAGACATTCTTCGGGAGTTTGCCTTTCAAGGGTTTAGCTGAAAGGTCGAAACTCCTCTGACTACGCGTGAGCGTCCGTAACGCCGATAAAAGCTGAAGATAAAATTGGGGTTTTGGTGTAGTCAAACGTATGGGTGACAATGGCTTCGCGACGGTCTCATCCTATGAAGTGAGCGTATTTGCCGAGAATCAACATAGAGAAAAAGTGAGTCCGAAAGGCCATAGAGAGTGCAACTCCAGCATATGCCGCAATTTGGCCACGAGTGTGGTTGCTGGACTGCATGTTCGGTTCAACACTAGCTTTCAGGCTGGGAAGTCTCCCGTCCTCCTCTTTGACCTTGACTTCGACACCTTCTGCAACTTCTTTGGCCCTTGCTTGGAAGTCTTCTTCGGCTTCTTCCCCCTCGTCGTCGTCGTCGTCATCTTCGTTTTCAGTATCCTGATCTTCTGAATCGGCGTCCTTTTCCTCTTCTTCTGGATCGTCCTCTGGTCCCTCGTCGAGGACGTGTTCAAACGCGCCATGTCCATGGTTGATCTTGAATTCTTCGTGAGTCTGTGGAGCGAGAATGAAGATGACTTCTTAAGATCTTTTTCCAATAGGTAAGTATGTCGACATTCATACGGGAGGAGGATTTATCAGGATTAGTGAAATGCTTGAAGGCTGGTCATTGTCGGTACCGGTGATCCAGCCCTTGAGAGCTTTGACCTAGATGTCGGTGAGTATATCGTTCTGAATTAGAAGAAATGTAACCATACGAAGGGTTTATACATCGACTTCTCAGCCCTCCCTCTTTTAGGTGGCACTGCCTGCAAATGCTACACCCGTTTGGCATCTGGGACCTCTTCTTCGTAATACTTTGGTGTGGATTTGTTCTAGGGTAGAAATGCATCAAGATATTCTTGCGGTTTCATAACAACAAGATAGTGTCCTTTGGTCTCTTTTGCCCCAAATAGGCTCTAATTATTGTTGGTTCTCCATCGAGAATACGTTGGTGACTGGCATTGGCTGCTTTATTAACCAAGGGAGTATCTTGCACGGTATTAGAAGGAAGAGTAGCGCTGATAGATGTAACTGGAGCGGTCGAGGAGGTTGCAGGGACCTCTACAAACTGAGAGTCCGCCATTGGGGGGAAAAGAAATGCATCGTTCAAGTTCAAGAGGCCCTAATTATAGCCGACAGTGGCCAGTAAATCGTGCCCTTCATAAGTCCCCACGCTCCCTTGGCTCTTGCGATTTACCATTTTCCACCACTTTCGACCAGTGGCGCATCTATTTATCACATGCACTTTACCGTTTCTCATTATTCATGTTTATCCGATACGTGCAGGCGCATTTTTCAGCCCAGAATGATCTCAAACAGAAGACAATAGCGTTCGCACCGAGTTCGCAGATAATGTAAGCCTGGCGCCCCAGTCCTAACCACAGCCCCTTTCCATATTATCTTATCGTCTACAGACATCGACTTCTCTTTACACTATGCACCGTACACACCTGTAACCCAGTCAGTCGTTCTATCGATACATCGTGGTCCTGTCATTCTCCGCGTGACTCTCAGTGAACTGGTGACTCCTAGTCCTGTGTCTACCGCGCCCCCAAACCGCGCTGGAAAATGTTTATGTAATCTTCGGACTTTGAAAAAGGCGTCGCGTCGATTTCACGCGACTAACAAGGCTTTTGGCTATTTTTCTTAGAGAAAGTTATTCTGTAGAGTATATGGAGCACAGATTAAATTTTAGGTTGAAGATCAATGGGGTTTTTGTCGGTAGGAAAAGAACTCAAATGCTGTTCACGTGATCCCGATTTAGGCTTGCTATCGAACCTACTTTGCTTAACACTCCCACATCGCCTCGAGAGATTCCAATTTTTTATAGAAGATTCTCAAGAACCACATGAGAAATTATATCTGCCAAAGACTATGAAAAGCGCGCTACCATCGCGCACTGGGCTCAGAAAGTAAATTTGAAAGTCCGAAGATTACATAATGATTTTCTAGCGCGGTTTTGCGGGCGTGGTAAACAACAGACTTCATATTATCGTGATCGTACGCACATCACATAATATCGATGTCTGTCTAGGAGAGACTAGGTGACTCCAGGCTTTCAGATAAACTCACTAGATGAACCAGAAATTAACACTGTATTCTTCCCATGCCAGTGTTCGTGCAAAAGTTGTACAACTGTACAACACCTCCCTTGATGAAGGCTATTCTCTAAATATTCACAAATGATTAATATCCTTTAATGGAGAAACCCCAGGGGGACTATATATATATGCGCCTGGAGCGCCTACTTGATAATTAGCCACGTGATCGCGTGGTTTTCTTCGCGAAGGCTTGACATAAGTATACAAGACCCAACACAAGATATACATAAGTCTGCATAAGTCTGCATAAGTTGACCAATGCATTTTTATTAGGAGTAAAATGAACAAAAAATAAATACACTGGCCAGAATTTGCAAATTGTTTCAAAGGCACCCAAAGAAATAAAGGCTACTACCATTTAGAAATTACAATTAAGCGCTCTACGGGGTAATGAGGTAGGACTTGGCTGCCATCCTCTTCCAAGTAGACAGCGGAATTGAGAATTTCAGTTACAAAACTATGTAGACCTATATGCGGAGTCTGGAATTTACCGTTATGAATGCTAGGGTACTACTTGGGCCGATTACCAACTAGCTAGTAAAATCCAACAGATAATACTAGGACCTACTCATGTCTTTTGTCACTTTTTTGATGCCTTTTTTCTCTGTCTTCAGACCCCTTGTTCCCTGCAATAAGACCGAATTCATGTTTACTTATGCCGTTCAAAAAACCGTCCATGGAATGCAAAATAGAATCTATAATCCTCAAAACATAAGGAGCTTTCGATGATAATCGACTGGGCCATCCACGACGCCTGCAGATTTCTGCAGTTTCTTATCAACTGCAGATCGAGTGTTATGGCCGGGTGATTTTAACCCGGTCGGCATGATGCCATGAGGCTCCATAGCTAGGGTCTTTGCACAAAGAAGGTCTTGGAACTATGGTTCATCCAAGTAGGCGTCTTTTTGCCCTTTTGTCGTATCAATAATAAAATATTGCTCCTATCTCTTCTAAAATACCATTGAGACCAGAATTTCGGGCTGTGAGAAGCACGTAACACTGTCTAACACCTTTCGTGATCCTAGAGAAATATTCTTCCTCTTGCCAGCAGTAAGCCGCTCCCTTTGTTTTATTGCGTTTGCAAAAATTGCTGTAAACGTTGAATACAGTTCTTACAGTTCCAAATCGTGTTTCATATAGCGCATGGCTTGATAAACGATGACCCAAAAGGCAGACTCGATGTCATTCTAAAACGAATGCATAGCAACGTTCGATACTAACTCTTGTAGGAGCTTGGCTGAAGTAAATGGCCAAGTACCCTAGTCAAAAATTTTTAAGAGGATAAGAATGCAAGAATGATCATTAGCTCACCGTTAAACCAATGTGCCCTTCGGTGAAGTTAATTCGTTGCTCCCAAAATAGACACGAATCCCAATCCAGAAGAATACCTCGCCATTCTTCAACCTCTGCGTCATAATATTGCCGGCACTAATGTCACGATGTAGTATACACGCTTTGAAGGCTTATTAGGCGGCTGGGCGATCCATTAGAGACGACGAATTCAAAAAATGCGAGAACATACTGTCTACTGCGTCGGCAACGCAAGATAGCAGAAATTTGCTCCAAGTGAGTTTGGACAGGTCACGAGCAACGATATCTAGAACTATGCGGTGACAGACCATCTGGCCGAGATTTTTAAAGCGTCCCATGAAAGCCTGGCGTCACCAGGCTCACTGAGGAGTCACGCGGAAAATGACAGGACCACGATAGAACGATAGAACGACTGACTGGCTACAGGTGTGTACGGTGCATAAGGTCTAAGTGTCAGGAGAGAAGTCGATGTCGAAGGAATGGGTTGGGGATCACGGTCACGTGTACGTAAATGTAATAGATAAGATAATATGGAAAGGGGCTGTAGTAAGACTGGGGCGCCAGGCTTACATCCCATGAGAGACCTTTAAAAACTACTCCTGTGTCTCTGTCGCCATGCCCTCGGCGTCGCCGCCCAACAGCATTGAAGCCACATGCTACCACCTGTTGGACACCTTTCGTGTGTAGTCATCGATAGATGGCGGCTTCCGCGGTCGTGCAATGTGATATCTCTTACCATGACTCCTTTAGAAAGCACATTTTAACTTTCCGGCCATCGTTCATATCAAAGTAGGCAAGGAAGCGCCTAGAGGCTCGAGAGAACGGGACAATACACTCTTCTTCGTGTCGGGGAGTAGGAATAAAAACCGATTCATTACAACGTAGAAATCCATCTTCTACTTCAATGCGGAAAAACTCTTCCTGACGAGAGGAATGATTATCGGTACTGAAATATTCAAATTTGGCACCACCTCTCCAGGACTTAGTGCTGTAACGGTCGAAACCTAATTGGTCCGAGATTTGTTCCGTCGGAAAATAGGACACAGGGCGGCCAATCCCACAATCCGTTAATAAATCAGACACCGAGTCATCGTCCATCGTCCATTATTGCGCGTTGAAGGGGCTCAGTACTCAACTATCAACAGTGATAAGTGAGTCTGATCTGATCAGTCTTACTCACCAGCGCTCTGATCGTTCTCGAAGGCGGCTTTAGGGCGGCTGAAAGAAATGCAGACGCGACGAGGGCTGAGAGCCATCACTTGCAAGTGCTCGCTAAAATGATCTCCACGGTCGCTAGATTTGATTGTATTGATTGAGAGCCAATTTCTTAACAGCTTTTGGATTGTTGTCTTTGAGCGCAGTTGAACAATGAAATGGACTTGAAGCGAGCAAAGAAGCGAGGATATTAGCGCGCGTCTATAATTAGACAATACAAGAGATTGCGCTCGCCCTTGGTCGCGCTGAGTCAAAGGGTAGAGCACCTCTTGAATCCTTTCGACTAATAAGCTCTTCCACGCAGAATCGGACTCGGTTTAAAAATGCAGCTTCCACGGAAATATGTTGGAGCTTGCGTACTACATGATCCCCTGTGAGAATTTGCCAATAATAGTATTCGTTCAGATGTTCTGACTCAGTCAACCATCATTGCACAGATTCATGGTCAATGAGATGAAGTTCATCGATCAATGGAGCAGGTAAATTTGGGGTGACAAACCAAGAGAACGTTCTCGGACATAGAAAGAGTTAAAGCTCTACCTACTGACCTATGGAGTCCGAGGGTTTACAATGCACAACTCACGATAGGGTTGTGAGACCCACATATGCCCCACATGTGTTGGACCCCCTCGGTCTCTCCGTGGTGCTTATGTACTTGACGAAAATTTATCTATAATTGTTACTTTTACGCACAGCATACCTTTATGAGTAATGTTTGTGTGGGCAGAGGGCGTTATAAGCTTTAACGTTTCGTACTCCTTGGAAACGGGAAATCCTCCTTTTCTGGTATAAGTACCGCCCAAGTCCTGCTCGGAGATGTCAACAGGAGAAAAGTCTCCAGTGATTTTCCGAATTGTAGACCAGGATGACCGTAGTGGCTACACGCACTAGCATCCAGGCAAAAGATACTTGGTACGTATATGTAGAGACATTATTAGATTCACGTCCATTCCGCAGTCTGCGCTATGGCCCGGGTAGGTAATGGCCATGATAGAGTTCGGTCGGAGCGATTTCTGGGATGTTTATGAGCGGACAGACGACAAAAATACATCTATGTCTGAGAGGGATCGCGGACTTGTTGATTAGAGATCGCTACCATCTTGATCTAGCCGGCTGGGTTTTATTATAAATGCTTTTCTCGTAACGCGCAGTGATATACAGAGCACTGACACGGGTAAACGGTGTGCGCTCGGCCGTCGCATTGCGTGTTTGTGAATCTGTCCTCACCTCTTATTGGAGGCATATATGACAACCAGCGGAGTTGAAAACGAGTAGGAAAAGGATGTCCAGGAACATGAGTCAGAACACATATGGATTAATCAGGATGCGTAAGAGGGATTGGAAATAAGCGATGCGAACCCGAGGATCCCTGGCATGCCATATTAGATGAGCTGGAAGAGTCGACCATATGGTAACTAGAGGTAGAACTGAGTAATTTGGCGCCACTACTTCAGTTCCGTGGACCAACACTGGCTTGCAGCCTGAGAGCTAAACAAGGAGCTCACTATCCGCTCCAACGTTGTGGTACAAGTGGCTTGAGACCGGTACGGCATAATCGCCGCCGCTGCGACAAGTTTTGGAATGTAACACAGGCCGTCGTGTTATACTTAATTTACAGCGGGGATAATATGTAGTTGCACTACGGGATGCAAAAGACGTCAGCTGAAATGCACCTTTGATACAAGTCGTATATGGATATGCATGGAGCCCTGTTACGTGGCGTTTTTGGCTACTGAGGCACGTCGGGAGGCGTCCCGCCGCGACAGGCAACGTAGATAATGAGGATTGTAATGGTCGTAACTTGAAAGAGTTCGATATACGTACCTCTTAAGTCACCTAAATCAATCTAGTATGAATTAGGTCTTCTTTGAGAGTTGCAAGTAACACAGAGGGGGGACGAAGACAGGTGGACTGTGTGCGGTCCTGCACTTTGGGGCGATAGACGGCTGGAATTCATATCTTGACGCTAAAATCGAGCAGAGGTGGAATGTAGTGCGAAGAGTCAGTCCTCTTTCCGCTAGACGGCGGGTTTGCTAGGGCAAGGGTTAATGCCACTTGAGGACAAACGGCATTTTGGAACCGGAGCCATCCACATTTGGCAAGCTTGTAGCGTACGCGACACCTGCAATTAAGGACTCGAGAAATGTGTAAGTTTTACAGGCGTTCAACCCACGAACTTGTATTTAGGCGAGAAGAAGGCCTAGATGTGGGAATGGAATCAGAATAACCACGCAGCTTCAGGCAGTCAAAGTCCTGGAGCGATTGTATCACTCCCTTCTTTTGATGGTTTATTGTGGTGTTCATGGATGGATTGGGAAGACAATGGATAGATAGCATTATCAGAGGACTGTGAGCCGCGGAATGGTTCCGGCAGGACAGGAAAATGACGGGATGACGGGATAAGAGTTTGACACGTAGATGAAGCGAGTCAGATTTTCGAGACGCGTTCCTCGCCTAGATCAGACACCTAATTTTGCGCGTTTCCACGCGTTTCCTCCTATTTTCTATGCTACGGCGACAATTTACGACGGGCGGTACTAGCCGTTGGCACTGGTAGACGGCTGGCTGGGTTGTGATACGTCTATGACTACGTGTAACAGTTTCCAGTGATGTTTGTAGAGTGATGGTCGTGTTTTGACGTGATGACCGTGACACAGGCCGGAGTATTTTTGTGCATAGATGGAGAAAGGAACACAGTCGGTGGGATATTAACGCGCGTTTGCCACGCGCCGAAGCCGTGTTTTACTGTCATGTTGATCGAATGCAAAGAGACATCTGGAAAGAGGGCGTGTGTGTGTGAGGTCCCAAGAGTTGTCAGGGTGACTCGACCTGTTTCCATACATGTGGGATTGAATTGAAGCGACAGAACAATCGGAAGTAGAAAGAGGACAAAAAAATAAGGAGAGGGGGGTTTAGTACTAGCTGAAGGAGGACATTAATATGTAAGTAGGAGAGTTTGTGGGAGGTCAGGAGGATAGGTGAGGCCTAAGGAAGGTTCCAAGTCAGGCCAAAAGGAGAGAGGTGTGGTTCTGAGTCAGAGGTGGTAAAGGAAAGAGTCAGAAGCGGAAGTAGCCTAATCGGGGCAGGTTAGATCGGGAGGGGTTTATGGTTTGTCAGCAGGAGTGGAGGGAGTGGGGTGCGATTCGAGTTTTCTTTATCTTGTTAACTCTCTCCATTGTCCGCTCGTTATGCCTCATTCCTGCCCTCACTTCCCATTATACTTAACTTAAGCCCAAACAATTGTACAACTATCCCTTTGTCCCTCCCTCTGCACTTTTTTTACACTACAGCCCCTCTCCACTCCCCGCCCCATGCCTGCACAGCCCATTCTCCCGCAGCTTTCGCTCGCCATGCCAGAATTTGTCGTGAGCCTTTTCCAAGCATTCTTCTCCACCTACGTCACGCTAATTTTCGCGTTTTAGCCCTTTGAGCGCCTAAGGTCTCCTATTCATCTCGCTGACTCCTCCATCGAACGCCCACCACCACCACCAACAGTGAGTCGCATCAATATCTCTCAATTATCTTTATTGACGCGTCTGTCTCATCAGGCCTGCGCTTCGAGCTCGCGTAGACGGTCAAAGCCCACTTCTCGCTCCGTCCGCCGACGCCGCCTAAACCCGCGCGTAGATTGTCGCCCATCGCACACATTCGACGATTTACCCTGGATATCCACTTTGGACGCGGCCCCGGAGTTTCTCAATCCATGGGATATTGCCGATCTCTCTATCATTCCAGACAGTGATTTATCCTCTTCTGGCCCTGGCCCAGTTCGCAGCAGAAAGTCCTCGCTACGATCCAGTCCTATCATTTCAACTAAGAACACCTCATCACCGCCTTCATCGCCTCTTCCTCTACGCGACACCTCTCTACTGCCTTCACCATCTGTATCAACACCCAGATCTCGCTTTATGCCTTCCAGAGTCCTGTTTCATAACCTCATGCCGGTTTCCTATGACTGCCGTACCGAACAAACTCGCCCATGTATCACCAGCTCACATATCAACTTTTGATAATACTTTCCGCTCAATTTGCACTTTCCGGCTTCGCTGCTTACACTTCCATTCTTATACTATCGCTGCAAATCAATCCTTGGCCTAAACACTGCTTTTATCCCGCAACAACCCCACTTCGTTCCAATTCAGCTAGCTCAATTTAACGCTTTCGCGACGCGCATTATTTAAATCTGCATTACGATCCATTGCACGCCCACCTACAATACAACAGTTATCAGCACCATATATCATCGCTCAGTTCCGACAATGCACCCCGAATCTATAATAGCTGTCAAACCTATTTCCTCTACATTATTGTATTGCTCTGCATTACGAATTTCCTTTTCGTCGTTCTAAACGTATTGATCTTCGTTATCATTTACTTGACTTACGTGTTGTGGGTTCATTTTTTCTCCACATCTGTCGCCTTCAACTCGCATCGTCGCCTTCAACTCGCATCGTCATCGTACTTATCTATTCGCTTTTTGATCTAAACCTTCTATCGTTGTCGATGCTATCTTTTGCAATTCTTTCGCAACATCATCTTACGAGTTGTCATCCTTTCTTCCAAATGCAATCATCGATTCTGATCCTCTTTGCCTTTACGGACAAATTCCAAAACTCGAACCTTTTGCGGACGCTATCACGCTTTCAGGCGTTCTTTTATGTCGTTTCTTTTCACGAGTACGTCAACGCTGTTCTTTTTCAAGTCGCTTATTTTTCCTCTTTTCCTTTCGTACTCCTTTTTCTTTCACTTTGCTTGATGCACCTATTTCCCCCGTTCATAGGGGATTTGTACGCGTACTTCCATTCGGACTTTGGAGAAGCTTCAGCGCGTGTCTGGACAATATATTACTGTACAACACGTTAGCCACCCTGTTCGAAATGCGCATGACTAGAAATTTTTATAAAAGGCATAGAGGTTATGCTGGAGGCTTTGACTACTGACGAGCCCAACTAAGTGTGAATAACGCTTTGTCGACCTTTAGATATAGACGCTACACCTGATTGTTGCAACTGTGAGCTGGCAACTCAAGCTGATGGTGATGGATCATTATTGTTGTTGAAGTCATAAGTGACGATAAAAATACAGAGCTGAAACTAGCGCTGGGTTCACAGCCCCAGTGTCGCTGTTGCTGTTCTAGTTGCGTGTCACCTGGCATCAAGCCGTACAAAAAAAAAACAGCTCACAGATCGAATGACGTGTGTGTCACCCACGGCTAACTTTGAGCTGGCTGAAGATGCTCAATTTATAGCGACTGACGCGTTCACAGGTCTACTAGCCAACGAATGCTCAGGGATCTCCTAAACTCCAGTGTCAAGACAGATGTTCTGCGTGTCGAGGTCGGATGCAGCGATTCCTTTTGAGGATAGGAGACCTCATGATGACAGTGGGACTGTTACAGGCGCTGTTGAATCATGTTGAAGCTCGCCTTTAGTTTGCCACCCAAGCATGAGTAGCAATCGAGACGAGCTAAACTTACACTGCAAGTTTACAGCCAATCTCGGACTGCAATTGCGACAATATCGCCCCGAGACCGGCCGTAAGAACTGACAAGCTATATGTGGCAAGGTGGCCAAGGTTAGACTGGTGATCAGCCCTTATATAAGGATGCGAAATCCTCGATATAACTCATACAAGGATCTGTCACAGGTCTAGGCCAAGGTTTGGAAGCATGGATTGCCACCTGGAAATTGGAACGGAAACCTTTGTGTTCGTGGTCGGAGGGATTTGCTACGTATTTACAAGGATGACGGAATTTGATAAGATGAGATCAAGGTTTCTATTTCGAGTCATTTTCTCCAATACTCCTATAAATTTGATTCAATAGCCTCTGTGTAATACCATATCCACATCCACCAACCATGGCAGAATCGCGTGTTATGAACTTTGGAGCAGGTCCGTCTGCGTTGCCTGTCTCCATTCTTGAAGAAGCGGGGAAAGGTCTGCTCAACTTTGAAGGCACCGGTATGGGCATCGCAGAGATCTCGCATCGCTCCAAGGAATTCAGTGCGTATATCGCTGGCGTCGAGGCCCAGATCCGCCAGCAGCTCGACGTGCCGCCTACGCATTCTATTCTATTCTTGCAGGGAGGAGGCACCGGACAGTTCTCGGCCGTTGTACTCAACATGCTCGCCCGCCATCGCCTGCTGCATCCCGAGCTGGAAGAGGAAGAGCGCGTGCTGGATTATGTCCTCACCGGGTCGTGGAGTAACGCGGCCGCGAAGGAAGCACGCCGTCTTGCAGGTGGCGCAACAGTGAACGTGGCGGTCGACGCCCGCACGCTCTCGTCCGATGGGAAGTCCTTCGACCGCATCCCGCCTCACGACGCGTACACGTTTTCGAACGACCCTGCGCTCATTTACTACTGCGAAAACGAGACCGTCAGTGGCGTCCAATTCTCCAACGACGAGAGCGCGCCGGAGAGCTTCCCGTTCGAGCTGCTCTCCAAGAACAGCCTCCTCCCGCTCGTTGGAGATTATTCGTCGTCGTTCATGTCGCGCCCGATCCCCCGATTGGCCGACCACGCTATTATTTATGCGGGAGCGCAGAAGAACCTTGGGCCTGCGGGTCTGACTATTGTCATTGTCCGACAGGACTGCATCGTTGATGTGGACGCCGCGGCGAAGCTGGGTGCGGTACCAGTACCAACAGGGTATACATACAAGACCTTTGCAGACCAGAAGAGCATGCCCAACACGCCTCCCGTTTTTGCAGTCTATGTCACCGGTCTCGTACTGAAGCGAAATGCAGAACTCGGTGGAGTGGCATATTACGAGGCAGTCAACAAGAGAAAACAGGAGAAGGTTTACAAAGTATTGAGGGAAGGAGAGGGTAAAGGCTTATTAAAGGGTCATGTAAAGGCAGGAAGCGGGAGCTGGATGAACATCGTCTTCGAGGTGCTGGGAGACGGGGCAGAAGCGCGCTTCTTATCCGGAGCAGAGGCCAGGGGTATGAAAGGCCTCAAAGGGCATCGGTATGTCTTTCTTCGATATTTATAACCCCCATCGTTTATGATTCAATCATCTAGATCGGTGGGAGGTATTCGAGTCTCCCTTTATAATGCCATCACAGAAGAACAAACAGATAGCCTTGTGGAGTACATCCGTGAATTTTTGGATCAACCACCCCTCGAACCCCCAACCTTACCTTCAGAGACTTTGCAAACCTAAACCTACTACCGCAATCTCCCGCAAATCATTGTTCTCTTATATGTCTAGGAATCAAAATCTCTTCCGTACAATTTCTGGCCCATTCTTTTGTAGCATACTTATCAATCCAATTGTTTCCCTCTTGCATTGTATCTTTCACATAAGTCGATTACTTACTTTATTTGTTCCAGATACCAATCAATCCCCGTGAAGAATATCCATACACCTCGTATATCTCTTCTTGATCTCGTTCATTCATCTTTTATGTACTTACCAGACGTCAGTGTTCCCGTTATCATTCGCCTAGATAGAGTATGCATTGATCAAATGTACTGACCCACATGGCCCTACAAATGCATGCTGATGTTAAGATATGATAGCAATACAAAGCACCTCGTATAGCATAGTCACTTTGCCGGAGTGGTTAACGGGATCGCCTGCTACATTGTAGTAGATCAGCGGTTGGTCTTTGACCGCGAGTGTTCGAATCGCTCAGGTGACGCTTTTTGCATCATTTTACTGTTAGATCACTTCAAATTGGTTTGTTCGCATAATTTCGCAGCGGACGGTATTGAATGAGGAATGTCCAAATAAATAAATAAAACCAACGTTTGGGATTTCAAATAACGGGCGCTTAGATTGATAACCTACCCGATATCCCTTTGTAGCTTTTTAAGTACTATTATCGCAATGAGATCAGTTTGCTACTGATATTCCGCATCCAACGAGTAGACAGAACGAATTTGACAAAGGCCAAAAGGAGAATGAATAAACAAAAGGAAGGGTGGGTAAAACCAGGGTAACGCATTGGACAGAAGAACCGACTGTATAAAAGTGGAAGAAAATGAACTGGGATTCCTGCCTGTACCGTATACGGTCATCGAGTGTGAATTCAGAAAAGGTGGAGTCGGGCTTTTCGAGTGGCGGATAGCTCTTGAGCCCGTTTTCGACGGGCTTCTCCTACGTAAACATAATCAGAGATGAGGGGGTACAGGCGAGGAAATATTATGCGTACTGCGAGAAATGCAAGGATCCTCTCCAGCATCTAGACGGCGACGATTTTCGCGCAAGATCTCGCTTATGCGTTCGCTGGCTTCCATAAGCACGGTGCAGTCCACATCTCTCGTATCAAAGAGGCTGGGAGATGCTGGGGTGATGAATACGGCTTTATTTAAATCTGGACAGGAGGTATCCTGTACAATGAAGTAGAAGTTTGAATAAACAGCCGTCAGCGTCATTCTAGTGTGGACAAAAAAGAGCAGCTAACTGAGTAAATCGAAAAATCGACCGTCGAGGAATCATCCACCGACCAGAGGGTCGTGTCTCCTTGTTCGGATCCATCTGATTCTATTTTCACAGAAACACTTGGCTCCTCCATGTTAAACAGGTGCCTCGACTCGAAATATACCTCCTCATCTATGTGAAAGAGAGGATTCGTGCATAAAGTCAGCTTCCTTCTCTATCTCTGCGAGAATATTCGCACACACCTTGAACTGGAAGTATTGGTCGGCATTTATACTCCAACTCGGGTTTAGCTCTGGCAGGACATGTAGTGCTAACGGGGAAGATTGCCGTATTCGATGTATTCCAGTTGGATGGGGGCATCCTCGGCAAGCAAGCTTTGACGACCGCAGACCCTATCAAATTGGCGGTAGCTCCAGCAGCAAACTTGACGACATGAAATATCATTCCCATGGCTTTTTCACCCGACTAAGCTTCAGGAGTCGTTGGATAGAACCTTGACTGGCAGATGTCTGCTGGAGTGCGCCGCAGACTCCTCGAAAAGCGGGACTTGCTTCATTTATACAAAGCTATCCGGAAACGGTTACATTATAAAGTGGCCTAAAGCTGGGTAGATGAACGGATAAGAGGTCAGCCTCTTTGCTGAAGTCAGATAATTAAATAAGATATCGGGAGCCTCGTGTACCGTTGGCGAGACGGACCAGGTCTGTTTCGAAGCCTCGGAGGTGTATTTATATCTCTGGGGTCCGTGGTTCCAATTTATTATTTTATTTTATGCTCTGGTCACATTTCCATAATATTGACTCTTAAGCGCCCCAGACAGACATGTTACCATCATGTTGCTCATTGGCTCCCAATGCCATACATATGTACTCGAGTACGCACTGACTCACAGTTAAGACCGAGAAAGCACTGATTTCAAGCTCATCATTAGCGTTTATGGGGCTTCAGAACAACAGTCTAATGCCTGAGGGATCTTCGAGGAATCTTCGAGATTAGCCAGTGCCGCAGGAGAACGGCCCTTATTTCCACTGAATTTGTTATGCAAAGCGCCAATCAGTACGAACTAAAGGACAAATGTATTTTATCTTACATTAGTAGGCTGTAGCATTGCAAGTGATATAGACTAATGATTCCAAAGGCTAGCCTTCTCGATATTATTATCTCAACTACTATCCATGTTAAGAAAGAACTTGGAGAGGAGCAGCAGTCGTATGCGATCACTGTCGTTCAACTGGGCCTGTGACGAATTGTACAGAATAGTAGATTGTCAGTCAAGATTTTCAGTCTACTAACGAAAGAAATTTGAAGGAATGAAATGAATCATGCTATAAGTTCGTACAAGTAGCATCGCCGATCCAGACATTCCTTTTGAAAGATGAACCTAGGTCCTTCATATGACTATGTTTGTAAATGAAAAAGATTGATAATATTACAGTCTCATGTTGTTATTACAATGGAGCCGTAATGTAGGGACTATGGTGTGATCTAGAAAGGTTCAGCTGGGAGCGCATAATTAGCCAGTGTCCGATTATCAGGCACGGAAATGCAAAAACATACCCACTGATGGCAGTAATGAAACATGGAAGTCACAATTAATGTTTATAGCATAAGTTATTACACTATCCGTATATGAAGCGGTGGCAAGGACCCCAGTTGCACGTCGGAAATCAGACAGATAGAAGCTGATGTAGACCTGGTCCTTCTCGCCAACGGTACTCGTGGAGTATGGAATGTTCAAGACCTATGTAGTCGGGTATCCAATTGAGGACAATCATTCAGAATTTTGAACCATCACAAACGATTGGGACTACAAGTTAGACATCGAATCGCAAATATTCCGCGTCAGCTTTCAATTTAGGTGTCCATGCGAATGCGCCTCGATCGAAGCGTATGATGGTGCCTGTTCGAATTCGGCCGGAAAGTCTACATGTTATCATTTATAGCCATCGTTTGAATGATTTCTATGAGATTGAGGGAGATACTGCAAGGCCATTGAAAGTGACATGACTCCTTTCAACTATCTAAACAAACAGTTAAAGCAGGTTTTTCGTAGCTATTTTGGGCTCACCAGTAGAAGTGAGGTGACACTAAGGACTTGGACAAGCTGAGTGAGAATATGGTAGTCAGGTTCAAACCCCGAGGGCGCATCGCTGATACGATCCTAGTGAAGACGGTTGAAATTGAAGAATATTCGTCAGGACGCGTCTACGGACAAAGAAGTCGAGTCCAAGCGTGGCGGTAAATGTAATACTCGTGATTCTCATGCAAACCTAAACCCCACTCGTCCATAGTACAAGTATGTTGCCTCAACGAGATGGCCACGCTACTCATCTAGAGCGCCGTGACCTCGTTGACAATGAGAACCTTGAATATCAAATGAAGAGTACAAGGGAAATTCCAGGATATCCAGAAATGTTTCTGCATGGGAAGCACATACGATACGAGACCTTGCCGTAGCACTGGCATGGAGATCACATCCTCGAATGTACCCATTCTCTGTCCAGAAATATCGTCAACTCCCAGAAGGGTTGAAGAAATTTGAGAACAACAGTCTAAGTGCCAGTGCAGCGTGAATAAAAACCACTCCGCAGACGTATGTCAACGCTACGAGAATCGTTATCTTATAGTATATAAACCTAAAATTATAATTGTATGAACATCTTTTATGGGTTGCGTGGCGTATAAAAGACGGGACTCAAGGGTAAACACCCGAATTGAAATTGGTGATAATACAGTCGGTTCCCCTGTGTAAGGGATTTGGCCGCCTGCATGACAACTACACGTCTGATATGAATTTCTCTCACCTTTGAATGCAATTTACCACTACAATTTACCGTGACGAGTCCTAAACGATCTTGAGTTGATCTTGAGGAGTCCTTAGGTGGTCTGTGGCGTCGATTTAAAACGGTCAGTTCCAGAATGCATCAAATTGTGATCACGGAAGGTTCGAGCTCAGAAATTGTGGATGCACAGTCAAAATACAGAGATGCGACGAGGGACACGACCAGTCATTTCCGGGCAACTTCTGGGAAGCAAGTACAAACTTACATAATTATGACTAATCAAAGAACCCACGGGTCGAAAGTTTAGATTTCCGGCCATCCGTTACGGACCAACGGACCCACCCGTGTATATAACGTGTTATCGACACAGAGATTACGTTCAAAGATCTCTTGGTATATTTTAAGAAAAACTTGGTCTTTATAATCTCTCATAAACTTTCAGAATCGAGTCAGTCATGTCTACCACACCTGCCCAGGGTACACCTTCCCTTCAAACCCCTCCTATCCCTCAAGGAGCGGGAAGCGCCGCCGTTCCGAGCATTGCTCCTGCGCGCGCTAGTGCTGCTAACAGGGAAGGGGGAACAGCCTGGAACCTTCAATGTATGACTAGTTCTCATTGCGCACCACAGAGATATCTATGGTGATGTCTGATACACTTCTTTGACAGGTTAAATCTGGTTTGGCACAGATGCTGAAAGTATGTTTGATTCTTCGAATCACCCTGCCGATCGATCCATTGATATGCGCTATAAGGGAGGTGTCATCATGGATGTAATTAATGCAGAGCAGGTAAGTTTTTTTTATAGCTCGCCACAGTCTTTAGACGAAACATCAGACTGTATTTTTGTAGGCTCGTATTGCCGAAGAGGCTGGTGCATGTGCCGTAATGGCTCTTGAAAGGGTGCCTGCTGATATTAGGAAAGAAGGTGTGATCACTTATCCTATATACTCAGGTATATAACATGGACTCATCTTACATACGGTCTTGCAGGCGGTGTTGCGCGCATGGTATGCCATCTCAGCCGCAACTGATTCTGGATTAATCTTATCTGATTTGATTAGAGTGATCCCGACATGATTAAGAAGATTGTCGATGCAGTCACTATCCCCGTGATGGCCAAAGTTAGAATTGGACATTTCGTTGAAGCCCAGGTAATGACATAATTGAATTCGATGTGATTTAGATGGCTCAAAACGTAACTCCAGATCCTTCAAGTTATTGGCGTTGACTATATTGATGAATCTGAGGTGCTCACACCTGCGGATGATGAATATCACATCAATAAGCACGGATTCAAAGTTCCTTTCGTATGTGGTGCCAGAGATCTTGGTGAAGCCCTTCGACGCATCTCCGAAGGTGCAGCCATGATCCGCACCAAAGGTGAAGCTGGCACCGGCAATGTAGTGGAGGCCGTTCGTCACCAACGAGCTGTCATGAGTCAAATCAGAAAAGCAAGCGTAATGACTGAAGAGGAGCTCTACGTATTCGCAAAGAGATCCAAGCTCCTTTCCATCTTCTCAAAGAAACTGCCAGACTTAAACGTCTCCCTGTTGTGAACTTCGCTGCTGGTGGTGTCGCTACTCCCGGTATGTCTTTCAAAGAAGTATCCTGACAATGTACATTTTGCTCATCATGCAAATATATTATTATAGCTGACGCTGCGCTTATGATGCAACTTGGATGCGATGGAGGTGTGTTTCTTAGGGATCAATTGCATCTGGATAAAATGGCACTCATTGTTTTCCTTCAGTCTTTGTTGGGTCTGGGATTTTCCATGCAAGTTTACAAACTCTCTAGTTCATCCAGAGTATTGATTTTCTGTTCAGTCTGGCGATCCCGCTAAGCGAGCTCGCGCGATCGTGCAAGCTGTAAGTTATTTGTTTTTTATTGATCAAAAGCAAGTCGATAACCAACGATCGGTTAGGTTACACACTTCAATAACGCTAAACTATTGGCCGAGGTGTCTGAAAACCTGGGGCCTGCCATGGTTGGATTGACAATGTAAGTCTTTTAGTGAAATTTTGTTGTCCATTCTTCTCACCGCTGTCTAGTGATGAAAATCTCAAGGGAGGAAACTTCGCTGCCCGCGGCAAGTAGATGCTATGAGTAAGATGCACATTTTCAACAAGACAGGGATTCAAGCCTTTCGGGTTTCGGGGAACACAAATGCATGATTCCTTCCAATATTTATTGGCATTTTCAACAATGCATGCTATATAGTGTATTTTACTGTTTCGCCGATTTTTACAGATAAATGAAGAAAACTTGTTATACTAACACCGTGAAAAAACTCGGTTTGTTATGCAATAATTTAATGTCAAAGGGGGATATCATATGACGTCACCATTGCGGTTCAAAGTTACTTATAAATGGACGATCACTCTCCAACAGGACCTCTCAACTTCTCCTTTGCCACCGATTCATCTTGAAACCAGAAATTATTACAAAATACACTCAAAGCAAGAAGCAAATCAAATGTCTAATGCTCAACCTAAAGAAGCCTTGAAAGCATTCATCAAGGCATGCGAATTCACTTCAAAACACCGAAATCTTTACTCAACTTCTGACTCACAGCGCGATCCTAATACAGAGTATACATTTGACAGCGACCGTGATAGTTCAATATCAGAGATTTGTAGGCAAAATGGAAGAGCGAATAATGAATGTATAACAGTGAGTGACTATAGATACTGTGGTCTGGATATCTCGAAGAAGTCCATCTGACTCACATTTGCAGCTACAAATGAACGCCAAACGACTGTTTGAAGCCATGCAGGTGGGTCGCTTATTTAATTCAATGACTACTTATCGTTTACATTCTCTGTTATAAGGATCAAGGATTTTTTGCTCGTTGCCTATAGATCCACAGCGGACATATATGAAATGCAGACCGTTACCCAAATAGTCGCCAAATAGTTGGTATAAGAATCGTAGTCTATGACCAGGTCCATGACCTCATTTTTAATTTTTGCGAGCCTCAACATGTCGTCCATACACTACTGGCTAATGAGTGAGTTGAGTTTAATGAGTTTGAGACGTCGTGTTCGGCGGCTTTGGTTCGCGTCATAAATGAGCATATCCTCTTGCAGTCATTTCACCATCACGTGGTGACACGCGTGACGCCACGTCGACTGTTACACGGACCGGCGACTGGTGTTGGTATTCGTGCTGAAGCAATGCTGATTCCTGAAGTTGAGGTGAACAACGTCAGCGGACAGTCATCTAGTGCCTTGTGCCAGAGTCAAAATAGCTACCCCTTGAACAGAGGAATCCTGCTACGATGCGGATTTCTCTGCTTTTGCTTCTGCCGTTTGCAGGAACAGTCCTTTGCCGGCCCACCAACGATACCCTGCTATGGGGAGCATATAGACCAAACCTTTATTTTGGCCTGAGGCCCAGGATACCCCAGTCCCTCATGACTGGTCTCATGTGGTTTGGAACGCATGACTATCAATCTGTTGGAAGTAAGTTATACAGCTTCCTTGTACATCCCCGTCATTTATTCCGTATATTGTAGAAATCAGGCATGCCTGTGACCAAGGGGATAATCTAGACAGTTATACCTGGACGGAATACGATACTAGGGAGGGCGGCGTGCAAGTCATCGAAGATAGCTTCAACAATGTTAAAATCACCACAGAATTTTTGAAGGTGGCGGGAGGTGATCATGGAGGCAGCTGGGCTGCGCGTATCAAGGGCGAACCTATTGACAGATGTACGTATCTTTGCTCGAAATTTCGGTGAAACAGCTTACGACGTTTTATGCAGCTAAAATCTCGAGAGTTTCACCCATTTTCTACTTCGGTCTCGAGGGACTCGGAGGACTGGACATGGAAACCGAAGAGAATGAAAACGTACGGAAACAAACAATTTGTATGCCAGCTTGGCTGAATTCAGTATACAGGGAATCCCTGGGGAAATAAAGCTTTCAGGATCCTCTCCAGATCTAGACGAGTTTACCATTCGTATAGTTGACAGTAAGCACTTGTTTATGTCTCCCTACGAACCATTGTACAAGAAATATGTCTCTAGGTGCTGATAACCGAGCTGTCGTTATTGGACCTCATGCGGATGCTTTCCAGAGCAGGCTCGGGAGAACTCATTTTGCAGGGCGTCCTGTCAAAGAGGGCGATATATGGCAAGCAAATCGTGCGTCATCTCCTCTTTTACGAATTAGTTTGTAACATTAATGAGGAACCAGAAATAATCTCAAGGGCAATCCTGGATCGCGCACGGGATGTTATAGCTCCATATCAAGACCCTGCAGTTGGTGCACCGGACCCGTCATTTGTATTGCAGCTTCCGGATGATGTTTATACCAATAGCAACCTTTTCGCCATACAAAAATTCTTTGATGGGCCGTTCCAGTTCGATGTTTTCTTCGATAGTGCCAGCCTAAAGCAAAAGTTGACGTGTAAGCTACTCCTACTCGCAAGATATAAGCTGTTGGTTAACATTGCATTGTATTGTGAAGCCGCAACATTGGACCAAGGAATCCCGGCATTAGTCGAAGCTTATGGACGACGTTTCCGAGAGGTCTTTCCTCACCCGATAGATTATCCTGCGGATAAGAAAGATTCTCTGGAATCATTTTCTAAAGCTGTGACGTCTAACCTTGTTGGTGGTGTTGGGTATTTCTACGGTACCTCGATTGTGGATCGGAAATTCTCCTACGAATGGGACGACGACGAAGATGCTGTGATTAACAACGCAGAAGAAAAAGGTGCAAAATTGACAGACCCCAAGGCGCTGTTGACTGCCACACCGAGTCGAAGTTTCTTCCCCGTGGATTTTACTGGTACGCCACGTCGTGATATACACAAAATCAATTCGAACTCAGATATATTCTTTTAGGGATGAGGGCTTCCACCTATTACACATTGGACAATGGGACAACGACTTTAGGTTGGTCCTATCTACCTTTACCTCGCTTCGGTATTTGTGTTGAATCATTTCAGTCTTGAAATCCTCAAGGACTGGATTGACCTCATCGATGACGACGGTTGGGTTGCTCGAGAACAGATTCTCGGTGAAGAAGCTCGCAGCAAGGTTGAGACTTCGAGATATTGCGTTTTTGATATGAAGACTGACATAATCAATAAGGTCCCTGCTGAATTCCAAACACAAGTGCCCAATTATGCTAATCCACCCACGTTGACAATGGCAGTAGTTGCTTTCATCGAGCGCGTAAAGAGGGCGTCATCTGGTCACGACAATATCGATGCGGATCTAGGTCTGGATCTAGGCATGGGTACAGGACAAGCTCCCCTTGGCACGGCTCAAAAGGTCACGGCAATAGAAAGTCAGTTTGTCGAAAACCCAGAACTTGCACGCGCCTTTCTACAAGAAATCTACAAACCATTGAAAAGGCATTATGACTGGTTTAGGCGCACACAACGGGGACAGATCAAGCAATATTCCAGAAAAGCACGTTCAAGGACAGAAGGTTACCGTTGGCGTGGTCGGTCAGAGCTTCATGTATTGACGAGTGGAATGGACGACTATCCAAGAGGTCCTCCGCATGCCGGAGAATTGCACCTTGATTTGATTTCGTGGGTGGCTTACTTCTCGCGGACGATGCGAGAAATTGCATCGTTTGTCGGAGAGAAAGAGGACGAAATTACATTCGCCAAAAATGAGCGGGCCATTCTCGACAACATCGAAGGTAAGTTCTCTGAGATTGCCATCACTCTGCGTGGTTCAAATGATAATTGGTTACAATAGATTTACACTGGAATGAAGAAGAACAAATGTACTGCGATGTTGACGTTGACGATGAAGGTAGTTTTTGCAATTGACATCATTCACAGTGTAATTCTTGACATGAGTGTAGACGAATCGTATCACGTCTGCCACAAAGGTTATCTTTCCCTGTTCCCTTTCCTTTTGGAGCAACTTCCACCTTCCTCTCCCTCACCTGGGTGCCATTCTTGATATCCTGAGTGATCCAGATCACTTATGGTCACCATACGGTATTCGGAGTCTGTCTGCTTCGCATCCTGAATTTGGTAAAGGCGAAAATTATTGGAAAGGTCCCATTTGGATTCAGATGAACTACCTTGCCCTACGAGCGCTTCACAAGGTATGCAGTACTCCTTATACATTTTCTCTTATCTTAGTGTTGAACGTACCCCGGAGACATACGCTGCACAAGAGGGCCCATATCAAGAGAAGGCAAAACAAATTTACAAAGAGCTACGTAAAAATGTAGTGGACAACGTGGTCAAGGTCCGTCTCGAACAACGTGGGTTATCTCAAATGTTCACCTTATTCGTGCAGGAGTATGAAAGAACTGGATATGTATGGGAACAATATGATGCGATCAGTGGGGAAGGCAAAAGAAGGTATGCACTGACATCACATTGCTCTATTCTCTATTTTCACAGCGTTTTGGCAGTCATCCATTCACCGGTTGGACTTCGTTAACTGCATTGAGTATGTGGATCTGTTTCTCTTGATACTCCAAACTCACTGATGTGCTTTTAGTCCTTGCTGAGAAATATTGAACAATAAAACATCATTTTTTGCTCGTTGAGATCCACAATGCGCCCGAATTGTCTCCTATGACGTCACTCCCATAGTTCATTTATCGCTTCCCTAACTTTCATTCACTCGGTCCTTATTAGAAGCTGTCAGTCGTAGTTGGCATTAATGACGAACCAGCTCCAAACGAAACTCCTATATATTGTGCATGCTAACTATTCAAAATGCTAACACCAACAGCTCACATACCACAAAGCATCATCTGCCTCCATGGCTCGCTTTGGAAGAAACAGCAATACTAGCAAAGAACAGCTTGCCGGTCATCGACAACCTGGAAGAGCTATAGGTACCCCTTTTAGGTTTGGATCATGGTTGAGGCTTCATGGACTCGACATTATAACGATGGCCGTCATGGGGGCCGTTGGCCTCGGCGTTTACTTTGCCAGTAAGCTGCGCACTATACTTCACAATACGTATCTAACAGTGCTTCAGGGCCTGCGCCTAGTCGATCATTTCCTGTGTACTTCCAGAATGGGGAGGTTGTCTATCCGCAATTTGCATATCCTTTACGGAGGGAAATTATTCCCATTTGGCTAGCTGCACTCCTCGCATTCATTATACCCTTCTTTTTCTTTTCTTTATTCCAAGTGCGAAGAAGAAGCATTGACGACTGGTTGACGACAAATCTCGGTCTTCTAAGAAGTAATTTTATATAATTCTGTCTACCTGTTACAAAAATTAAGCATCTTATTCCTCCAGGTCTGGTTACTGCTGCTGTTTTCCAAGTATTCATCAAGTGGTTGATCGGTGGCCTTCGTCCCCACTTCTATGCCGTTTGTCAGCCCAATATCCAACCAGGATCTTCACCCTCAGGAATTGGCTTTGCTAGTCTCATGTACGATCGAAAAATTTGCACAGGAGACGACAAGCAAATCAACGATGCCCTAGAATCGATGCCATCTGGGCACTCTACAGCTGCATGGGCAGGGTTCTTTTATCTTGCTCTGTATTTCAACGCCCAACTTAAAGTCATGAGTGCACACAATCCTGCGTACTGGAAGATGATCCTCTTCTTCGCACCCATACTTGGAGCCTGTCTTATTTCTGGTGCGCTGACTATTGACGAATGTAAGTTAATCTCCACCTTCATTCCTTAATTCTCTGGAAACTAACATAAGAAAATGGGATAGTCCATAACTGGTATGATGTCGTGGCTGGAGCAATGATCGGAATATGCACAGCACTTGTTGCGTTCCGTCAAACTTTCGCATCTGTCTTCGACTTCCGATTCAATCACATTCTCCTTCCGCGCGCCACTTCTCTCTTCCATCGCCGGCCATTCCTCCCTACCGCAGGAAGAGGACCTTACTACACTTACCAACCGATGCAAGAGTTTGCTTCTTATGATCTTCCCTTCACTCGTGAGGGTGGTTGGGGATATGGAGGTGGAGAGCAATCTGTCGGTGCTCCCGGTGATGCCACAGTCCTTTCGTCCGGCATGGGAGGTGCCGGCGCGAGTGGATTGAGAGCTGGGTCAGCCGTAACCGGAACCACTGGCAATCACATCGGGCGAGGCGGCTTAGGACAGAGTGGAGCAGGCCCAGGGTTCGGAAACAACAACGGCGACGGCCTCGGTCATAATGCAGTTGGCAACGACCATAATGCTGGTAGTGTTGGCAATGTCAATCCTGCTGCCCAGCAAATGGTCTAACTTCCCAAACTGTAACTACATACGCGCAAAATGAACCGTCATAACTGGCGATTTAACGACATCTCTTACGACTGAACGCTCTGAACTTGTATAATTATATCTTATTCCCAAATTCGCAGACTGGCACTTTACACACGAAGCTTCCTACTTACTCTTATTGTGACTATAACAAAGCTGTAATAATTGCATGCTGTTAGATTATGTATACTGAGTTATAATACTTCTTTTCTCAACTATGTGCTTTATGAGAAACCATGATTAAGGGAATGGGTCATATTATAATTATATACACCCTTCATAAATTATTAAAGGCTGGATATGCAAGAGCTGATGCCGTCCGAGAGATTGCGCAAAAAGGGTATATCTGAAAATTTAACAGGTGCAAGAGTGAAATAACGGTTCTTTTGGAGTGAATCGCATGGGAAGGAAGAAAGCGGACGCGTAGATCGACGAGCGATGCAAAAATGAGTAAAAGTACCCTTGCCTCGTAGGATCTAGACTCGCGTTTGGTTATCACCCTCCCTGAGGCGTTTCTTTGAGGGGTTGGTTCAGCGGTTAGGCTGCTTGCTGCTCCATGAAAGATATACATAGACGCCTAAGGCAGGCAGAGACCCATCATAGTTATGTCCTACCAGCCTGGAGGAGGAACAGACATAGGGTACCTGTTACGACACAAAGAAGGGATGAGAAAGGATGATCAGACGAGCAAGTGACATAATGAAGCATACCCAGTCGTAATGCCATAGCCTTTTTTCTCTCTCCACACGAATATCGAAGATAAGATCTCCGGTGTTCTCGTCCCAGTCCACACGACACCAGTTTCGCCGGCCCATGATGAATTTCTGCTTTCGCGACTGCCCCATAGGCTCTTTCTTAAAGATAGGCACCTTTTTGTGGCGCATGTCAGTCGACACAGTACAATGTATTCATTGTATTTAAACCCACCATTGACTCATCTGTTTCGATAGAATGTAGCGTCTTGTGTACCTTGGTTGCTAGCGAAGATACTAGTGTGATTACTCCGTTCGGTCTAGCTGAGAATTTGAGCATGAAATAGATTGCGCCATTGATGAAATGACGTACGGTGGTGTGTTCACGATCGCACCTTGATAATACGACTTTTATTAGCGAAAACTGTAGAGAATTTTAAAAGATAAACGTACTTGTCACGACATTAACCATATACCTGTAATCTTCCCTTGGCGACAATTCTGGCCGATTTTTCTGTTTGAGCGTCTTCAACACCCCAACGGCGGCGCAATGAACGTCTCCAGAGAGGAAAGATACGCGGATACGCTTCACCAGCGCAAAATTTTGCAGTTGTTCGATAAGCCAGTTCCGCTCTCTCTACACAAACGTTGCAAGGGTGAGAAAATGACGAAGATTACTCAAGGTAACCAGAAGGCTGACCTTGTGACTCCTGGCCGTCCAATGATCGTTCTGATGCCGTATATGTGAATATCAAAATACAATACCGTCAAATGTATGCGCACCAAATCGTCCAGAAGCTCTGCTTCCGCGTTGAACTTGTTGACAAACCCACTCAGGCCCATCGACCCGTTCCTGCCGAGCGCCACGAGGGGGTTGAACTTGCTTTCTAGCGCCGTCTCCAAAAACACCATGCGCGGATATGCAATTGGGATACCAAGCTGCAATATAACATGTTCCACCCCGCCAGGTAGGTTATTCAGCCTGTCAAACACACGTTGATACTCCCCCGGCGAGCATACTTGATCCTTTTTACGTTCAGCCCTAATAGTGATGGAACGAATAGGCGAGGAAAGTCAATATAATGTCGATCATTCCAGCCGATGCCGTAAGTGGAACGTACCGACAGTCTAACAGAAGCATGTAAACTTTGGGACCAAACCGTGGCAGGAACGAATGGGACGGGAAGCGGATGTATGGCCCTGGCTCGCCAATGATTAACGATTTATATACGTGTTTGCCAGGTGTGTCTTGCACTCCGTCGACTTCGACTGTGACAAGAGGTAAATCTATACTTTCAGAAGCTCGAACAGGTAGTAAACGCACTGTTGATGAAGCACTGGAAAAGCAGAAAGAAGAAATACCCTCTTGCTCCAATCCTAGTTGGCGTATAAGTAAAACATTAGACGTACTCTCTAACAAAATTGGCGAGAACGCACTGTCGGAATACAGGCGCTCTTTGAAGGTCATCTGGATCTGAAAGAAGACATAAAATTTGAGACCGCGATGAATTATTTTGAGATTACTTACAACTTCCAAATCCGTCGATCTGCATCACGAAAATCAGATTTGTGCGTGCTAGCAGCTAAAAAAAAAAAAAGAATAACTGACGAGATCTATAAATAATGCAATAATCAGCATTCAAATGCAAATTCTCTCAGAAACAGAATTCACCGTGGTCATCGCACATATTCACCATCGGTCTACACAAGAAACCATGATGAGCGGGGTAAAGAAAGGAAGTCGAAATCACTGACATTGAGCTATTGGCCCTAGCAAATGCGCCAGTCCTGAATGCCTGACAGTAATGATTGAAAAAGAACCTGTCGATGGCCAGTTCCATAGTGACCGAGAGCGGGAAAGTTTTCTTTTCCTCAGGCTTGCTTATAGAGACCCACTCTTGCATTTCCGGCTCCCGTATAAGTCTATATGAAGTTCGAGTCCGATGTGGTAACAGCAATAAAAAGCGTTTGATACGTACGGATCACAGTAAAGTTGATCGCCACCGCCAACAAGAGCATGGAAAGGTGCTTCAGAATGCTTAGAGAGAAGATCCATCCAGACTGGATCATAGCCAGACTTGAAACCTGGTCCTCGAAAGTCATCTTGGTTGACGCCGGCAGAGAAACCGTTGCACTGATAATTGGAATGAATGTGAAGTCGCCATTACGAGAAAATGAAGATGTAACGTTTTAATGACTTGTAAATGGTAATCAGTACGAAAGTACGCACGGAATGAGCTGCCCATCGCATATTCTGCATTCTACCTGGCACCCAGAAATCAATTTTCTGACCGTTGTTGATGGAATAGGTGATTTTCATCTCATGCTGCGCCAATGGAACCTTGATTAGGAAGCGCCAAAATGTGAAAGTGCTGAGCACAAGATAAGTAACGAATTGCACTGAACAAGACAATCAAATACTGACCCCCCTTGCCCCCCGTACACCCAAAGTTCCTGTCCGTGAGCTCGTTCCGAGCACAGGTTACTTGACATACCATCTTCGTCCCGATAGCCATAGCCATTGCCATTTAGGGTTGTGTTGGGAATAGGTCGATTTCCAAATCCAAAAGTCCCCATGGTAGGTGATCCGGGCATAACCGTTGAATGTGGATCGGCAGGGTGAGGTCCAAGCTCGTACGAAGTTGCAGTGTGGATTTGACCAAGACCGCTTGGCCGGGATGAAGCTATGGGGCTTCCATTCCCGTCGGCGCCTGAGGAGAATTGGCTGCTAGTTTGGGAAACAGTATCTATGGTGGCTTGACGTTGATGCGGGGGCACAGGTGCTTCTGGATCCCATGAATAAGTGAGCATCGGAAAGTGAGGCTCATAGAATGAACCACTGTCGGCGGCTGGTTGAAATCATAAACATGAGCAAGAGCGATTAAGGTGAGCGGAAAGAAAACAAAGACTGACTGACGACGAGGGCAGCGCCATGCCATATACCATGCTCGTCTATTGTATCATATCTGATGTAGATGGGAATAAAAATAGGATGCATAAAAGCTTAAACTCAAGTACGTACTTTAACAAGGGACCGCACATAAACTAGTAGATCGGTCAATATAATAGCTCGTACGACGAGACTCGTAGAACGCACTTGTAGATGGGGGTCCATTCTGGCGACACGGAGCATTTGAGACCTTTCAACGGCGGTCATAGTGGTTAGGTGAGAGGTCAAAATGGTGCTCTGAGATGGCTGTGGATAGTACAAAGTTTCCGGAGCCTGGTTGTTCATGGGCAAGCCGGGTGGGTAGTCCTTGGGTGGCAATGCAGGAGGACGGGGAGATGGAGCTAGCTCGCGGCTGAATCCACCAATAAATCGTTCATCCATAGGGCCGACATCTTCGACAGGTTGATGATACCCGGAATTGCGATACTCGCGATTATAAGCTTCATTTTCCTATTTTGACAATTGTAGGTATGTGTGAGTTTGTAGACGACAAGAGAAAGGACAAACCTTTTGAGCGCGACGTTGGGCGTGCCAGCCTGGATTATCCATGGAGGTTGTTGATGAATGTATTGTATGACAGGAAGTAGTGCAGAGCGTGGGAACCCCTGAAGCCGAAGCCCGATTTCGATCGAGCTAAATCCATTTGGGGTATTTGTCCTCGTTGTGAGGGGGTTGTGGTGGGCAGTCCTCCGCTTTTATTCACTTTTCTTCTTGTTCCAATACTTATACCCTCCGCTTTTCTCTTATCTTCATTCCCAACCATGACAGAATACGATTTCTCTCCAGAGGCCTTTGAGGCCCATTTGCGCAAGCAGCAGCAGATTGCCCGTTGGGTCGACAAGACAAACCACTCCCCGACTCTCCGTAACCCCTTTACCCCAGCTACGCCTGCCGTCAGGGCCCTCAAACTCCAGGGCGGGTATGACTCGGAAGATGACCGCGACTCATCAGATCACAGGCGACACCGAAGACATGAATCCAAAGACTCTAGGGACCGTCGACGGGACAAAGACAAGGAGCGAGAAAGGGATCGCGGCCGAGAAAGGGAACGGGAGCGAGAACATTACCAGTCGGACTCTCCTGCTCGGCCACACACAAAGCGCCATAGATCGACGTCCCACTCACAACCCGCGACTCGCCCAGAACCTTCTCGAAACTACACAGTGCCTCCTCCCCTTCCTCTAAACACTTCTCCCATATCGGCCTATCCCCCCAATTCCTACCCTCAAAATCCGTACGCCCCGAGAATAGCATCCCCTCGAGACTCGCGCCATTCATCCCGGTCGTCGTCAACGCAAGTGCCCTCACCTACTTCCTATTTCCCGCAGCAGCAGCCTCCGTACTCTGCACCTGCTGCCTACAAAGCCATGCCCACACCAATCAGATCCCAAACAGTGCCCCATTATTACTCCCCAGACGCAAAATACTCCTCGGCTCCATATTACCAGAACGGTCCTTATGTCTACCCCGCAGGTTCCCCCGTCAAGCCAGTTGACTATGATGTTCGTCCTTTCTCCTCATTCATTCGCTCACATTTATTCACTATCTACCAGAATGTACCGCAGTACCCATTCTCGGCATATCAAATCAAACAGCCACCTCTTCTCAAGCGCATCTTTCTGGGCATCACAGGTGGAAAGAAACAACAGCAACGCAAGGTCGTTAGTCGGAAAAGGAGCAGCAGTTTCTGACATGCAACCCCTCTTCCCATTCTTATTGAGTCATTTTCTCTCTTGCTCTTTTAACATTGTACATCATTCCACGACCGAGCTCGATGCTCCTACCACGTCTTATGAGCCTCCATGACTCGCACACATGCGATATCCCCCATCTCTCTATCCCCCTCGGCGACATACCTTTCACACACACAACTACGCTACGTTGGCCAGTGCTCCATCATCATCATCATCTTCATCATCATCATTATCATCATCATAGTCATCTTCATCGTCATCATCATCTCGTCCCTATCCCACATCCCCACTATCATACAGAACCACTGGTTATACCATATATTCTATATATCCGCCTTCAATTGCTTGTTCTTGAGTAAAGTAATACACCGGCAGATTTTTCTACTTTCTCTTAGACTTTACTCGTGTGCTCGACGATGGTTTATATCTAGATGCCCAATGGACAATGACTGGTGTCTCACACAACCCATCCGCCATCTATACCTGACGCGCTTAGTCTTTTTAATCTTTCTTTTCATAGGCTATGGCATCGCTCTACACAACAAAGTAATACCCCGGCACCATTCGCACTGCGCAGTACCAGCAGCACAACCCTAGTCGAAGCACAGCCCTTGCACGACACTCACAACCATGCACGCTGCACGCTGCCACACACTATTCAATCCCTTTTCCCAAATCCAATGACTATTACGGTTTGACGGCGTCATCAAGAACTTCGATCTAATCGGTCCGACATAATGCCCTGCTTCTTCCCATACCTCGGACATCCGATATATATTTACCAAAACCGCATCCACGCCATCGAAAACACCTAGATTTCGAATCAACTGTCCAGGCATATTGATTTCGGATTGCGGTGGGTCCGGGGCGCCAAAGAACGCCACGGAAAGTGGTCATAATTTCAGGCTACAAGACTCCGAAGGGCCCAGGCATTCTCACCTCGGATTGGTGAGCTTTCGTACTATCGGACGTCCGACACACACACGGAACTCGCAATTACGCACGCGCACTTATTCTGACGTTAGAGGACCCTTAGTGTGGGGTATTATGTATGCATTATGCACGCAAAAGTGCATAGAGTACCCCACACTGAAGAACTTTGGGGTTTTTCCTCAGGGTTTTTTCCCATTGTCTGCTTTCGAATACTGTCACTGGTCAGCCGTCGTGACAGTTATGCCTCGAGGCTGCGGGGAGGGGGACTCGAGTTTGCCGAGTCATCCGTCTCTCCTTTTTCATTTGTCCACCCCCATGCCAGTTTTCTACCCTGCTCTTATTTCCGAGCAGTAAACAGAGATTCGTTTTCTTCGAATCTCTCGTGTGACGGAGATGTGGCGATCTCTGCCAATCGTATTTACATCGTGCCGAACCTCCCGTTTTTTCGGTGTCTAAAAGGGCGCCGCCCTTCACTTTGGGTAGGTCATGGGGGTGCACCTGATTTCTCTTCCGAACGGAATGGGACATTTGTTTTCAACTCTATTTTGTTTCCTTCTGTTCTTTTTCCTTCCAAGTGACCTCGTTCTTGTTCGTGTAATCACCGTCGTCAACATTGGGTTTTACGTTTTCTTATGTGCCCTTGATCAAGTTCCGTGCCGTTCACATCATCATCTATTTCATCTCGCACTTCGTGTTTTCACCTTATCGATCTTCCCTAATCATCTCTCTTCATGGACAGGAAGCTACACACATACCCCTTTCTTTTGTTCTGTAGATATCAACATCGTTCACTTGTTCCGTTCGGGTCTTCCGATATGCTTTACGATTGCTAAAAGTAACTGTAGATTCTTATTCGCTTTATATTACTTACGAATTTGCTTCACGGACCTATTATGCTTTCACCACCATAATTAGGATACAAATCTACTTATACCCATACACATTACTCTTCTTTACGTTCTATGCCTGTTTATTAACATTGTTAATTTCACCTTAGACTTGTCTTCGAATCAGCATGTTTGACATATACAACCTCTTGAGTGACCGGTAGGATATACAATAAACTTCTTGCATGCCATACAGTGCGCACTTTCGTGACCCCTTCATCAACTGATGCTCGTCATCGATTACTCAGTTCTCGGGCACACATGCCCAACGATGCGCAGCATGAGGAGTGTATTCGAGATGATGACTTCCCGTGGTCCGGGTTGGCCTCAGGCAAGTTTTCGCTGCTCTTCTCGCCCTTTTTTTACCACCAACCTGCCACTAGGATCCTGCCGGTGGAAGAGCGGTGTCATATTGGGTACAAGTACATTAATCATCCGTTCTGACATCGAAGAATTAGACATAATCTGCGTCAGGCATGTAATTAATTTCTTCAGTAGGGACATCATGTCGGAACCTCTGTATTGGAAGATTCTAGCAATTCATTTTCTCAGTTTGGAGTCCAAAACCTGAGCGATACAACCTATGCATCGTCCCCGAGTCAATTATCTGTTTAAACTGAAAACAAATTTGTCAAATGGCTTGCCTTTGGTGCTCAGAAGCTGGGCTCATTGGCTAACGGGGTCTCAACGGAATGCCTGGGCACTACTAGCCGAGCTTGAGACACAGCCAGGGCATTTTACTGGCGTAATTCTATAGTTGACTGGAGCAGGTCAACGTATTGCTCGACTATGATACGGTCATTCCGCCCCGTCCAATCTCTCGAATCGTTCCCGAATCCACGACATTTCGGAGCATGATTCAGATTCAAGTGAAAACGCGATCAAAGCAAGGTAGTGTGAACAATTTGACGAACCTCTTCGCTGTTGTCCCCCTTAATCTCCATATTGCCATGCGAAAAGCTATGTTATTCAATTGTCGTGAAATAGCTCTGCTGTGCTGACAACGGAGCACGGAATTCCGAGCCCGTGGCTTGAAATATTGGATATCCGGGAGTCGACCTATAATTAAAGTATAGCCACTGTACTCATTACACATGTAAGTCTCTTTCATTTGGAGTATGTATTAGAGAACTTCCAACCTATTTAAACCAAAGTAGCAGCATATGGCCGAGGCCAGAATTTTACTTGAGATGGGCGTCTATTTTTAGGCCATCCGAGTTCATACTCGAGTATGTCGACCCTCCAATTGATTAACGAGTTTGCAGCTTGTGGACTCGAGAACAATGAAAAGGGCGTGAATTAATCCATTCAGCCACATGACGTAGAGATCAGGGTAAAGGCATCCTTTTGTTGCTCAGCGGCCAGTTGTTTCTCCTCGCACAATCGCGTTTCAGCCTTCTATCCTGAGGTAAGATCTACTTTATCCTGCCAGAATGGAAACAAGAAAGTGAACAAATGGGATTTGAGTGGAGAGCCTTTCATTTAATTTCAAATAAATGCAACCTCGGTGTAGATTAGGGAGATTAAGTAACGGTGAGAGCAGACAGAACTCGTACCTGGTGTATCTGATTCTGCACTCCGTTGGTATAATCCACCCTACCAGGCTTGATTAGGTCTTTTCACCTTTGTAGCTGCTGAGGAAAAACTGCATACTTACTATCTCCCATCTTTTCGTGCTTGATGTGTTTTGCAATTGTACTGGCCACGATCTCGGTATCATGCTCTTGATCGTGAAGCCATAAGGACTGAAAGGAAGCTTCAGACCTTGAATATTCCTAATCCAGGTCTTGTCCGAGGCGGACTTGACCCAAGTATTCCCGAAGCAGTATGACTCCGATTTATATGGTCTCGTATTTCAGAGATATCTTCCTCGATTCTCCTGTGGATCTAGCTGGGTTTATCCGACTTAACACCATCGCTTCAGCTATCATTGGACAGCTGGAGTTTTTTTGCTACGGTAGCGTACACAACTGTCTGTCGCGGGTCCCCGGAGAAAGGCCTTTCGAGGTATCCGTCCGGAAAAGGATGTATCATCATCCCCAAATCAGTCTGGGTTTGGACCCTCCCGCTCATTATTTTTCAATGAAAAGTACATTACTAGAAGGTGAACACCAGAGATGCAGTGCTGCGCCATTAGTCGGCGCAGATTATCGGCTTAAAGATGTGTGGGTAATGACGAGGTGTCCAGAGTGGCTCTAGCCATCGTGATACCATCGATAGCCGACTTTCGCCATGTCATGGAAACTCCGAAGACGGTGTAAATGTGCGAGAGGTATACACCATGCACGAGGCTATGAGCAATCTAGTGTGAGCTTAAGATAGAATTTTGGGGTCATGATTGATTTGCGCAACTGGGTGATGCGAAGTTCGGCTGAGGTGCCAGTGCGCAGACGGAAGTCGTCATCTATATCGACTGTCATCCGCGGTTCTGCCTTGCGTCCCACTGATCTACAAGCTGAGTACTTCTTTGGCCTAGAGCATCTTGAAAAATGGCAGAATTTCGGCGTACTCGAAGATGTGCTAATCAGAACTTCGATGATCCGGTGAAGAGTGTGGCGCATTGGGAGGAAAACAAACATCAACATTCAATTGTCAATCTTGCTCACGATTTCTGAAAATCATCACGCCGACGTCGTATGAGCAACGTATTCGCAGAAACGAAAAACACTAACCATTACGTTTTCTAAATTATAAGAGGGATATCTGCATGAACTACATTGAGTCAAATCTAAATTACAACAAAATATACAACAGTCGGGGAGATAAATTGTTTAAGCAGGAGTCCTTGGTCTTGAAGGCGGACCCATGAGGGCTTCAATATCTTGGTCAATTTCCATATCATCAGGTACGTCATGGTTATCGGATGTATACCCGCTCTGTCCGCCTTGAAATTCACCGTACGATGCAAACGTCGGTGCGGGAGAGTTTTCGTACTCTACTGAGCCCTCCGGTTCGTATGCAGTCGAGTGACGTAGCGGGCTAGGGCTCGGATGGTGGCTGCTGTGCATGCCAGGACCAGTCAAGCCACTTGAAGCAGGTAAGGAGCCATATCTGTCTGTCTGTCTGTCTCTTTCCCTCTCTCGTTGAAGCTCCCTTCCTCTTTCCCTCTCTTCATCGCCCAGAGCCATATCTGCGGCCTGTTGAGCCGCAGCCTTCCTGGCTTTCCGTTTTGCCTCGGCCTGCTGCCTCTTATTTTCTCGTTGCTTCCTCTTATCCTCTTCCAGTTTCTCTGCAGCTGCGTGTTTGGCGAGCTCAGTTCTAGCCTCGTCGTCTTCGAGAGCGTCAAAAGCCCATTCCTCTTGCATGAATTCTGAGTAGCGTTCACATGCTGGGCGCCATGTACGCTGGACGGGTAGTACGGAATGATCTGGGGAAGGGGGCTGGACAATAGGAAACGAGGGATCGCCATCCGGAGTTATGTCTTGAGGCTTTGCGTCTTCTTCCTTAGGGTGCGGAATATCTGTTGGATGTGTTGGTACAGTAGCAGACGTAGGAGAAGAGGTGATTCCTGGTGCAGTGTCATTTGATGGTCTGCTGTCTAGGATAGCATCGATATCCTCCGGAGGAGGAAATTCAAAGTCAGGGCCTGGATTAAGATGCACACTTGCATCATTGAACAGAGAAATGAACGGGAAATAACCCAAGGTCCCATCGTCAAATGGATTTTCTCTGTGTTCCTTTACACCTTCTCTTGTGCGCTTCCGTGAATTGGCTTTGTGGGTGTCAGTCTGGCGAAGGGGAAGATAATCGTAAATATCTTGAAAAGCGATGCCTTGTGATGCGCCGTTGACGAAAAAGGCAATTCGAGAATTTGGAAGAGTGGGTAAGGGACGTAAAGACGGGGCAGCGGGTTTGTGATTTGTGACAACTGGTCCTCGTTCAGCTGGTTTGCCGTTTGCCGTTTTCTTGTTCGTCGAAGGCACCGAAGCAGAACTTACTGTTTTACCAGAATAATCCATAAGAGCCATCATTTCCTTTGATTGAGGGTATTCCAGAATTTCAAAAACTTCTTGGCCTTTAAGGTCGATAGGAATACGTTCACGTTTTAAGTGAGCTGGATCGAGTGAGTCTTTTTGTTCGGTTGTCTGCGCGGAGGAAGTGAGATATACATCCCTACAACGTCACCTGTACCAAAGGGACGACCATAGGGACGGGGGCGCGACAGAGTGACTTTATCACCTGTTTTATCGCGATATCCATAGCTATAACCGTCCAAACCAACAGGGGCGTTAAGAGGAGCCTCTCTTCTTCCCCAACCGAGTCGTACGTGACCTCCTTCGCGCCTCGATTCTTCCGAGGTGTGGTCCCCTCCGCCATGAAGAATCTTCACCTCCATATACCAATTTCCTTCACGAATAGGTGCATTGCATCGCGCACTACGAAAGCCTTTGCTTCCCGCTATGTTCAAGCCATCCTTAGAGACTCTGAGAAAGGGGCTTCTGTCCTCCCAACTAATGCGAAAGGCAGTGGGATTACTTTCGATGGTCCGACAAGCAGTTGCATGACCTGGTGGGTTAATTCCAGCGGGTATGTAGCGGTAGCCGACTCGGTTGACGCCGACCATCTCTGTTTTGAACCATTCTGAGCCTTCAGGTGCAGGTATGAAGGTTGGCCCTCGCGAAATTGTTAGTATGGGCCTGGATGATAGATCTGCGCGCGAAGTCGCAAGAAGACTGTCCAGGACCTTAGTTTAGTTCTAATGGAATATAATACTGGCACGCTGACTCTGTGGTGTTTGCACTATTGGCTGCATTATCTGAGGGTGCAGGCGAGGACGCAGCGACAGCAGATGCGCGTTTCCGTTTATTTGACCGTGATGGGGCATTGATAGGTGTTGAGGTAGTGGGTAGAAGAATATTGCCGCTAGAGGTTGCGGGCAATTCTGAGAGTTCCGGAGGTGGAGGTGAAGAGCCTTCGATTTCAGCTTGCATTGAAGGATGCAATAGAGAGCCTGGTTGTCCGCGAATAATATTGCCCTTCCTAATTAGGCCTGTCCGATCATCACCTGTGGCTCCGTCACCGCGGCTTGTATAATATCCTGACTCTCACTCACTCACTCACTTACATCCTATCACTCGCGACAATGACTGCTCTTAGGCACGTTCTTGGGCCAATTACTCATCAGAAACCCCACTAATTCATTATTCTAGACGGATCCAAAGAGTACCTTACTTTAAAGTGTCTGATCACCTTCACGCGCTAACTTTCATCTAAGGAACTTGCGGACATCACGGCCAATCCCATTGCTGTACTGTTGTCTTCGTGCCTATGAAAGGCAGCTCTCTGACTGTTTAGTTACTGCTCAGGGCATCAGCGTAGAACCAAAGGAGGATAACGTGTTTGAGTGGAAATGCTCCATCAAGGCCGAAGTGAGTCCTTTCTCTCCTTGCCAGAGATGCACTGCATTTACTCTTCATCATAGCCAGATTCGCCTTACAAGAACGGAACTTTCAACTTCAACTTGTCATTGCCACCTAATTACCCCTTCAAGGCGCCTACTGTGAATAATGCATCTCCATTTTGAAACGCGTTCCCCGTTAATCGACTTGCTTTTTCCATACAAGGTGACCTTTACGACCAAGATTTATCACCCTGGTATCAACGAGGAGGGTTCTATTTGCGTTCCTATCCTCAGAGACGAGGTGCGTGTTTCATTTGCCGGTGCGGATGTCTCGTCTTTTGGCTCATCCATCCTGGATCTACAGTGGAAGCCGGCAGTCACTTTATCCACGGGTGCGGTCACTCCTATCCTGCATGAAGCGAGGCCTAACTTTCTTGGCAGTGCTTGCCATTATCCAGGAAAAACTCAATAATCCCAGTCCCGACGATCCCTATGAGCCTGATATTGCTGCTGTGCGTCATTATCTTGCTGTAATCTCCTATTATTAACCGATGCAATATTTGTGCGATACAGCAACTCAAGAACGACAAGACCAAGTTTCTTACGATCGCTAAGGAATGGACAAAGAAGTAGGCCTTGTCATATTTTATAAGATAAGCGACGTCTGATCTTTCACATCATTACAGACATGCGACTTGAAGGAGAAGATTTTGAAGTGTACTTGATCTTTTGTAACATTTGTACGATTGGCAACCATTGGATTTGCATCTACTAAGTGGATATTTGCGCGTGTTTACAACGGTCGTCTAACTAAATGCAAATGATGGAATGAATTCCTGAAGCGGATGAGGTCTTCGCTTTTTATTTCCATTTACCTTCTCTTGTAACGGTCAGGAATTTGCGAAGGTTGTTGTCGCTCTTCTCTATGCTGCTTGATTCAATTGTTCTATAATTTTGTCTTTTCGCCAATACACCCTGCGAAGTCCCTTCCTTTCTGATCTTCTCTGACTCCAAACTCGTGTTTACCACGTTGCCTCGTGTGTGTCTTTTCTGAACAGTTAGTTGACAAGTACATACCCTCGTCTCAACGTGTATAAGGCGAGGGCCGTAGCAACCCACCATGAATCGTTTCCGGTAAGTTTGCATCGTTTCGGCGTACATAATCTCTTCCGCTCATTCTGCCCGTGTTTCCATTACAGCAAGAAGTCCGACGCGAAACGCAGTCAAGTCCCGAACTCACAGCACAGTCAAGATCTCGACGCGCAAAACACTCTCCCAGAGCTGCCTTCCGCTAACGATTTTCGCACGTCGCTTATCTTGCCAGAGTGAGTTGTCGGGTGTTCAATATTTGGGCCCTGCTGCATTAACGTAAACTGACCTGCTCCACTGGTTCTTTCGCTTCAACCAACACTAGTCTTTCTCGTCGCTTCTCCCTCCTTCGCTCGTCTACTGGCGATCCTGTCTCATTAGAGCACCTCAGGAACAGGCTGGCAAGCCAGAGAGCGCGGGGGCACAGAATCAAATTAGTGAGGAGGAGGAAGATATGCTGTTGGAGACTTTGGGAAGTTACGATCGACAAAAACGCCTTCGCCTGCTGCCTCGCAAGAGCATGTTGTTGAAAATGATGATTCGACCAATCTTACCAGGAATTCTGTACGCTCGATTGTTACGTCCTCCTCGAGCGTCACTTCATCGCCAAACGCGCGCTCGAAACGGTACAGCAACAATCTATTCGGCTCAGGGCGTCTAAGGGACTACAGCTATCTGAAGAGTGTCACTTCATCCAAGGCCTCAATCAGTAGCACTCGCGCCGTCTCGTTAACATCGACAGAAGCATCGACATCGACAAGAGAAGCATCAACCACTAGCTTGAGGCCCGTCACCCCTGAAAGCAGCGCTCCTTCTTCGTCCGTACAGTCCAGCCCAAATGAGGATGGTCTCATACGTCCTGCCCCTCGCATCCCCCGGCCCCATTTGGTGACAATGCACCTGTTCTTTCCGTCGCAGAGTATCGTCTACAGAAGGCCCTGGGCCCAGCTGTACTTAAGCGTGCGTCGATGGCCCTCGAAGAGGCTATCAGGGAGATAGAAGACGAGGTTGAGGATGAGATTTTGTTGCCCCGCTCTGTGCCCATCCCTCGTGGCAGTTTAGACCAACCTACACCCGAAGTGGTTCGTTATTCGCATGTTTCTTCATTTTCAGAGAGAGCCATCTCACATTTTTTTCCAGCAGAGAGACAGTCATACTTCTAGCAACAGTGCGTTGTATGAAGCTGCAATGGCTATATCTATCGATCAGACTATCCACGACGAATTCAGTGAACGCAGGCAATCACCAATTCCCGCCCGAACTGTGCCTGGCTATGTCCCTGGGATGCCGAGGCCCATGACACCTCGAGACTTTGACTTCGATGAGCAACGTTCTCACTCAACTACGCCCCGCGCACAATCGCCATACACCGAATCATCACCACTATCGAATATATCTACAAGTAAGATCAGGCGTGAATCAACTTCTTCAACGACAGCAAAATCATCGCCTATTACACCAGTGGCAGCAGCCCCACTATTTCTTCAACGAAGTACAAATGGACGTTATACGCCAGACGATAGTCATCGTTCAGGAGGTGGTGATTCTGTCGACTTTGATAGCTCTCTGAACTCGTCTATTCTTGGCCGCCGGAGACCTGCGTCGCCACTCTCAGGGCCGCCATATCAGCCGATGACAGCAGTTACGAACCGACCTCCCTCGCGTCCTACGACACCTTCTAACGTTATTTGGACACCCAGTCTCAATAACAACAGCAGCCAGAAGAACCATCGTAGTCATAGCCGAAACAACAGCTGGACAGTAGAGGCACCTGTGTTGGATTCAGATTATCTTGGTTCTATAGATCGACATCATAAACCCGGCCCACGTTCTCTAAAGTCACCTGCATTTCCTGAATCGCCAACCCTCGATTTCAGCTCAAGCGCACCATATTCGTCAAGTTTTGCGAACAGCCTGGTATTGAACGGTCAGATGGCGTCGTCTGAGCAACCGCAGGCCTACATTCCCGAGGTCGAGTTGGGTTCTCCCATTCTAGGTTCCACATATGCACCGCGGTCACTCACTCCTACGCAAACGGCTCAACGCTCTCCTATATCCCCCAGCTTTTCCAACTTCGACCTTTCACCGCGCAATGGCAGCAGGCGATCTTCGCGGCAGAACCCCCTTCATCACCCTTCAACATCGGCCCTTTTCCCTCTCTTGGATTATCTCCTCGTGCCAATTCTTCTCGATCCTCATTAAACTCGGTTGGTTCAAGTTTCCATTCGTGGGACGAACCGGATAAAGTTTTGAGTGTCTTTTCGGATGCGAAGGATCAGCAGGCTACTTCGTGGCACGACTTGGATAGAGAATTGACAAGTTCTGTTACACCGGGGCAAGATTCTCCGGAGGACGAGGAGTGGGATCCAGAGGAGATTATTCAGCGGTACGCCGGTTTGAAGAAAGTGGACATTGCAGCCGTTCAGGAAAAACTTGTGGCTGCTGCGTTCGCAAAGATTGCGAATACTGACCCTCGAGATCGAGCACCTTCTGCTTTGAGACGTCGTCGACCATCGACCTCACAGTCAAATTACAGGGTGAATTTTACATATGTTTCCTGCATTTTGAGAGAGGTTCTGATTTATCTGTTTGCATTTAGGTCGCCAGTCCTCCACCCCAAACACAAACTCCGGTATCTCCTTCATACGTCGTCGATGACAAAATTTCAAGAGCTAGTGCCTTGCTCAATTCTGTTGTCGACAGCATCAAGGAACGGCCTTCTACCCCAACTTTGGACATTAATGCTGTGGCTACAAGTCTGTCGCCAGAAGATCCTGATTTATCACCCAATACTCGTCGTAACCGCGACTTGGCTCATGTACTTTTTGGCACTGATGAAGATGTCAAAGAAGATGCTGCCCAAGAGGAATCTAAGCCGGAGCCAGTTTTTACCCGTCCGCCTCCCGTCGTAACTTCCAGCCCAAACCCTACTAAACCGCAACCGGTGGTAACAACCCTCCCTGTCTCTCCCACTAAAGTAAATTCTATCCAATCACCCTCATTTAATTCTCCTTATCTATTATTACGGAATCCGTCGACCCCAAAGATACCCCAGACGCCACAAGAACAGGCAGAACTTGCTCGTGAGGTCCAAGAAAAGACCGACGCCGCCATGATGGCACTGAACAAAAATTCTTCACGGACTAATCTGGGCGACGGCTTGAAACATGCCCCTTCTGTTCGCAGGAAGGTGGATACAAGCCAGATATCCACGCCGAAACTTGTGTCTACGACCACCAGCGTCGAAACGATACCCCTTCGTACCCCTTCGTTACTGTCTAATAACACATCTGGTCCTGGAGCGTCTAAGCTTGGTTCTCGGTTCAAGAAACTACGAGGATCTCTGCGTGCAAAGAATCTCACTACCTCAGGTGAAGAGACTGTTACTCCCGAATCTTCCAAATCGCCGTTAGCCAGCCAGACGGCTTTCTATGATCCTGCGAAACTTAACCCCCCTGGCGCACCCAAACTGTCAAGTGCGACTGAAACCGGAAGATTCAAAGTATCTATGCCGAGTCCACCTGCTTCTGCAGGACCTGGTTTGAAAGGGTTCATGGCCAGGTTTAGGAACAAGCAACGGATGTCTGAGATGCCTTCTGGCCGAGAGCACACCGTATCCGAAGCAACGTTGCCTCTGAGTCCGACATCTCCTCTAACCCCTCGTCAAGTTGAACCGACGACACCTATGCAGGCGACATCTCCTACTGATAGAAGTCACACTCTGACGCCAAGGCCAGCGGGTCAGCCTCGCCCTATGTATTCAAGATTTCCGCCGGCGAATCCACCTGCAGCTTCTACACCTCCACTCCAACCTGCACCTGTACAAGAACCTGAAAAGCCGCCGGTTGATACCACTCAACAATCTGATGCTGCCTTGGAACAGTTCTTTGCTGCTGCGACCAATCTAGGTCTCGATGAGAACGTTATAAATGACCTGCTGGCTCGCTCTGGTTCCACATCCTCTCGTAATCTTTTAGCGAGGAACACCTCCGTTGCTAAGCCACAGCCAGCTCCCTGGAAAGAAAATGATGATGCTCAGCCAGTCGCATATGTCGGCAGCACTGGCTCAGATCAGACGGCTACACCCACGAACTACGTTGTCTCACCAGAAAAGCAACTCCAACCGCCTAGCATATCTGAGGTTCGACCTGTCACCCCAGAGGACATTACGGTGACAAGAAAGCCTTCTACCCGGAGAGCCGATCAGTTGCGACGACCCAAGGAAGGACAGACAGAGAATGCTGGAAATACCATCGTTCGCAGGACGATCGTAATTGCTGCCGACTTATCACCGTCGGATTTTGCTGCGCTCACTCAGCGAAAGACTTCTGTGCGTAAGAAACGCGCCAGTGCTACCTCGGTATCTAGCCGTTCCGTCCACGACCGTGCGCCAACGCCTCCTCCTCCGAAAACACCGACCGTCAAGCGCTTCTCTGCTGATGGCATGCCACCAATACCTCAGATGCCCAACTTTCTTGGTCAAGCAGACAAAATGTTGAATGCGCCATCTACGTCAGCAACGGGTCCCATCGAGAAATCTAATTCGACATATGACTCGTTGTAAGTAATCGTTACATGTACCTCAAAATTTGAATCCTGAGACCGTTTCTTATAGCTATGACATGTATGCCGGAGAATCTAGAGTGGCTAGTGCACTCAATGATCCCAACGTGCTTGTCGAGCAGGCGAATCCAAAGGGTGAACATTTGGCCGCGACCGACGGTCCAGCGCTGGAAATCATCCAGTTGGCTAATGGAGAAACTATATGGTGAGTATTGTATTCCCCGTAAGCAACAATCGTTCTCACACAGTCTTAGGAACATCGTGAACGGTTTGCGGGACGGCGATGATGAGTCTATATACTCCGGTCGCACCAGCTTTGCATCAGAATATTCCAGCCGTGAACCTGGAAATGACGGACTGCAGGCGTTCATGAAAGAGCATGCCCGATCAGGTTCAAAAGGCAGCGTTTCTTCCTTCGTTTCTAAAAAGAAACCACAAGGGAAAAATCGTCCTGAGACGAATGTTGGTGTTTGCTCTCATCAAACCTTATTGACAGATATTCAAGAATCTATTTCCAGGTTTTCTACAGCTCCTCGGCACATATAGGCCGCCTAATCGAGAGCCTTTCGCAAGGTGCGGACGCAGGATCTTTCAATATCATCCCAAACCGTGGTCCAGGCCACTCGACATCGTCATCGTTATCCACCAACGATATCAATTGGACAGTGGAAGAACGTCTAGAACATATGCTGGGGTCCATGAACAACGGCCCGTAATCTGACTATTTTGTAATTTCTTTGATCTTTTTCCAGGTCGTGGTGTGCTAATGGATTCTATCGAATGGGTGCTTTGAGATGTATGTTTTGAATGTCATGGTTTCCTCCCTCCCTCCATCTTTTCCTCCAGTGCAGTAGTTGATAAATATGTTTGTCCAATAATAACAGCGAAGATATGAACCCCCAAAGCAAGATGAAAGCGAACAATATAGCAAGTCTCACAGTCCATGAATGTCAACCCATCGAGTAACGCATAAGGCCACAAGGGCCTCGGTCAGCAGTGAATCTTGCGTGAAAGAATACTGGAGAACGGCGTGAGAAGGACCGATGGCGGTTGCTTGTCTGTAGCGACGAAATACCGCTATTCGAGTGTTATGGGAAGCGTAAAGCTGTGATTAATTTTAGTACTTGGACGAGAAGGGATGGCATGTCAATGCGAACATCATACGAGGTTGGGTCGTCTCTATTCCGTCTCCACTCAAATCTCTTCCCTTCAGACGAGACGAAAGCCCGGGCACTTGGTAAAACGTCGGAGTTTTCAGCCACTACCGTCAACTTCACTTCTGCCGATGATATAGAGAGTGGTTTACCTGCTAGTCGACCCTGCGAGCACCAGTTGCGACATTGGAAAGTTACGATTCCCAATGGTTGCGCCGCCCAAGTGATTTCCTGGACTCCATTCGAGCTTAGCGCATACTTCCTTGTTATTCTTATACACCTGTTAGCGAGTACAAGCATAATGACTTAATGTTTGTCAGCAATTCGCCAAGTCAAAACAGGGACCGACCATGGTTCGTACATAGGGCGTTAGCAGGTTTCGCTCTGCGGTTTCAAAGCAAAAGTAGATAGGCTTTGTGTCTTCACCAATGATAACGCAACTTCGAGGATCCTCTCTACCGGTGAAGAAGAGATCATAGGTGGTGGATGCCATAAGAAGGCCCGGTGAATACCTGTGTCCAGACACGAAGGCATGCTCGTGTTCTTATAACATGCACTCTATCGAGCCCTGGCTCCCGTGATTAGCGCGTCTCGGATCCATGGGAACATTTCCATCGATAGTGGCGCAGGAAGAGAAGCAACATTGGGATGTAAGTGACGCCTCGAACCAATAAGTTACACTTGCTTTTATACTCTCTCGACGACCTCTCTCCAGTCACTATTCGGAGAACATGTCAAACCTGCCACTGCCACTTAAAGTCTAAAAAATTCTGGCAATCCCCGGGTCTTTCCCCTTTGTGGAATGTGCCTACCTCTTTCGGTCCAATCCTTCCGCCATCTCACGACGCCCACGTTTTTGCCACGTTTTGACATCATTTAGCATGCTCCTCGGGCGTCTTCACATTGTCTACAGCAACTTCCACAAGGTCCCACTGCAGGACCCACATCGTCCAAGCGTTTTTGATTAAAATTCCGAAAACATACGTGTATTAGTGCCATCAGTGGCAAAGTCTAGCTTATGAGTTGACCTTCCACAGCGGTCTCTTGCGCATTTTACGGGTGATATGCACTGCGCTGCTACCAAAGCTGCTCTGCCCGAAGGCTAGAACAACGGTCTCCTCAGCACCAAGACCCCGAGCAATCCCCCGCTTTCGTAATTCAATAGCATCTTTTGCAAACTTGAATCGAGCTTGGTCGGAACCTGTTGATGAAAAGAAGGAGCGTTGGTCTAGGTCAGTGCTTCGAAAATCGGTCATAGGCGTGATCAATGCTAACCAATCAAAAATGTGGGTGATTCAACGGCGCTTTTGAACATTTCGAAGGGCACCCGTGAATATATTTGTAAGAGCACGTCACGGCCACTTGGCCCTGAAGAAGGATCCTGGGCAGGTCGTTGGACTTCGAGGACTTCGGGAAGTGTAACCACGAGGAAATGGAAGACATCATCTCTCAGTCTTTGGGCGTATTGTCCAAAGACTGATGTGGAAGGGAGGTCAGAAGTCGCTGCTCCATCTGTGTTCGAGGGTATCGCGTCGATAAATTCAACCCATCCGCCGATGGTCTCCACGGACATAGATCGTCTGCACACGTTATACGCGTATTGGGATAGTTCATCCATGCCACCCAGTAAGCAACCGGCTGCTAATACTGCTCGGGAATTCTCAGGGCGGATGAGATTTAGGGATATTGCTGAGTAAAGATAACCCAGGGCTGCAAACAAAAGATTCGAATTCATAAGACGAGTGGAAGCTTGAGAGAAAAATTCATTCACCAATCGCGAAACCCTATAAATAAAAGGTCTAGATCAGTCATTCGACTATTGTCGAGGGCGACAGAAGTACGTACTTCTTGTGTGACTTCTGGTTCCTGATCTAAATGGACATATATAACGCGTTGCCCAGTGGTTTGTGGAGAAGTGGACATAAGATGTGCAAGATATGGAGAACGGGATAGTATAATAGCATGAAGGCGATACACATTTTGGTGAACGTGCTGGACCAAGAAGCATTAGGCGCCGCAAAGCCACAGGAATCACCAAAGACGTACAAGAATCGTGTCTGCGTAATTCTGCAAGAAGGTGGCTTAGCACGCAGCAAAGTTGACCGTAGATACAGAACTTACACCTGTTTGAAAGCCAGCGTGGTATAGATGGCTCACGATTTCCTCATTATGAGAGTTCTGAAAGGGCCTGAGAATGACATGATGAGTGGGTGGCCTCTAAGTTACGAAAAAGGTTCATAGTTCTCTCAGGACAGCCTGGAGATCTAGGTAGAGGCTGCATGGCTTCCTCAGAGGTTGGAACTCACTGAGAATAACCATTGATAGGGTAAGTAGAGGACGAAGGCGAACTGCTGTTTCCGTCAAACGATGATTCTGTGGATATTTCGCTGTGAGAGATTGATCCATTTGGATGAGAGTGGCCATTCGTGGATGATGATGTGGATGGAATAGATGACATCTTGGTAGATATGCGCACTGGTGAAAGGAGATAAAAGGGAGTTGAACGAACAGTGCGAGTCTGCTCGAGTCCTGGCAAAACTCGAACACCCTGAGCACATCAAAGCAAACCATGTGACTATTGACTACCGTGACTATTGACATGCCTGCTCCCACAACACAAACTCACCAGTGCAGCACTGCTCCACAAGAGCAAGCCACCCATCTTGAAGGACTACACATTCAAAACTTGCTCAATTCCAGCTCTATTTACCACAACCCCGTAAAAATCCTGGATCGTGCCTTTCATGAACACGTAATTCGACATTAGGTTATTGCTGATTCCTTCTCGCCTCGCCGACGGCCCACATATCGGTGCGTAAAGTGGCGGAGCGGAAGAGTAGAGAGAGCCCCCACAATCTACCCCGAACGAAGCATCGGCGGCCTTTAGAAGCTACATGTGTGTCGTCAGCTTGATGTTCCACAAACTCGAGATCATTATTTGCTTACCATATGACTTCGGTCTGATGCAAAATACTGGCAAAATAGCTCTCCAGGTACTACGCGGAACATGCTACAAGATGCCGATGAGAAACGACGGGCCACCTAATTGAATATCCATCACTCGCCTTTCATACGACGGTGAAATGCCCTCTGGGAATGTCGTGGACAGGTATTCTAGCCATTCGCATAGTATTTCTATTCAATGCAGGTTGGCATGATAAAATGGTTTTTGCTTGCCTTCCCATTTGCATGGCATTGGTAGACGCGTATCAAAATCGTATACCCAGTTCTGCATTCTCAACGCTTCTATCTCTCTCAGATCTTCATGTCGTTTCCACGGGCGAAGCACCAGAATAACATGATAATCCCAAATGACAGGCGCATGGTCGGTGTGCGCAGCTTTTTGACACCAAAGAGCGACCTGGATTTGTGGTATTTAGCCTCATCTTTTACTTTTTTCGCCTGTTTGGTTCTGGAGACTGCATCCAGTCCCAACTCACCGTCTTGTTATCATTTGATATGACGATCACGAACACTTGCCAAAACTCTTTCACCGCTGGATTGTCTAAGAATGCTTGACAGAGAAGATATGTATTCTCTTCACAGTAACAGCTGGTATAGACACTTGCAGGAGGTAAACAAGGAGGTATCATGACCGTTATACTGCCGAGATGTGTCGTGTTGTGCAAGTGCTTAGAAACGAAATGCCTGTAATAGATAAGATTAGATCATTATCATGATGTTAAAGTGTGGGTAAACCACTTGAACCGTGTCCCATGTTGAAATTTCCGAGAGATCTATGTATCCTTAACGTTTCATTTCAGTTGGCTACCATCTTATAGGCGTCCGTTTGGTATTCATGGCCAGACCATTCTAACAAACAAATTGCGACCCAATCTTCGCTCAACGAAAAAATAATATTTGTATGCATTCCTTAAGGCGATGGTGCCCAAAGGCTAATGAAATTGAAAAATCGAAGGTTTATGTTGGATACAACCAGACATACTTAGGCACTACCAGTGCCAGAAACTTCATCTACAAGGTTCTGCTTAAAAGTTCTATATGTAGGTGAATAAATAAACAAGTATGAATGGATACCATGGAAGATAGAAGTTTTCTTTCGGTCGTCAATTGGCGAACGGTGGTCGAAAGATAGTGCGCAACAGATGTTTTTCTGATTCTGAATGCTAGTTCATTGAACAAGAGAGGAAGCAAAAGGCATCATTAGCTAACTGAACATACGGCCCCTCCCGGAAAATATGGTTTCCAGGTGGCATGCAAGATATGCTATTCACAACCTACATAATTGTGCTAATAGTGTACATGTGACCGAAGGATTTTGTGAAACCCCAACGACTACGTATGTTGTGGGGTAATTAATGTCGTGGGTCTGTGCACAAGAGATAAAATGAGCGCTTGTGAAATAGACCTCTGAAAATAAATTCTCACCACTGGGTGGGAGGGTATAATTAACTTGATGGGTATGATGGCGTCATTTTGTACGTTGGAATGACTCGTCGTTTCGCGTTGGTGTTTTTTTCTTCAACACTAGGTCGGGAGATGACGTGGGCTTTCGACACGGGACAAATATATGAGACATCCCTGTGGGTGAATGTGGGGCGTGTCGTTTTGGTTGAGGCGACCGGATAGCGCCACGCTCCACCGGGCTTACGTTAAACGACGCAGAGATAGAAGTATTAGGGTATCGAGGACGTTCGGCGGTGTATCTTGTTTGCGGCACAGGCGTTGAGTACGCGGAAGGCCTTGGTGGTTCTGGCATGACGCCACGTATATTTGTGAAGGGATGAGTGGCAAATGGGTCAAACGACTCGAGCAAAGGTGAGTGTACCATTTTGTGTGTGGAGTAAAGGCTGGAGGGCGGTCAGTCAAGTTTTGCGATGGTGGAATGGAAAAAGGAGGTCGAGCTTATATATATCGAATTTCGGTATCATTGTGTCCTTCCTAAATCCGGTTGGTCTGAAGTAGCAGTCTAGGTATAGAAGAGTGGCTCAGTCAGTCCCCTTGGAGGCGGAGACTGGCGGAGAGCCAGATATCCGCCCCATGTTCTTGCGCACGTGTTATTTCCCCCGCAATCGGATCGGGTAATTCGATTCATTCCTTCGTCTGATTGGCTGGAATATCGTCGGCTACCTGCCAGTCCTGCTGAAATGAATGTGAAGCACGAACGTCATTCTGAATGCCTGATGAAAGCCGACAGGGAATTATGGTCAGTACGATTGACCCCCTACACAGCAATACATGAATTACTCGTGCCGTCTGCATGAAATTGGACAGGTCGAGAAGGCAGAGAAAATTGAGACCCAATAAGTCCTGGAATTGACTTGTTGCAGCATCAAACTTGTTAGGTGCATCCAATGATATACAGTTAGTGCGCCAAGGATGCCAAATCCTGTCTTGAACTTACAAATATCCTGGATCTCTCCGGTGGTGATATTTGACTCTCAAGTGCGCAAAGAATCGAGAAAGCTGACGAGAAGTGATCAATAGGGACAATTGGGCAATTGAATCCCGAAAGGCGACTCCTTCGTCCGGGTCCCGCGAAACGCACATTCAAAGTTCGAGATGGGCCTGATATATCTAGTTTCCCAGCTGATAATTTAGAAGGGCTCCAATGTCGTAATCTAGATTGGAATTTCAACGAGAGAAGCCATGCTTTGTCCTGAGCATTGGGTGGAAACAAACTACAAAGTTGACAGGAGGCAAGCCGCACTCCCTAGTTGCCTTCTGATGTCGTGGTAATCAACATCGTGAGCTAAGGAGCAAATCAATACCCTTGGAAATCGGACCGGAAACACATGACAACTCACTATCTTCCACTTCACCCCATCTCTCAATTTGGCTGTTCACCTCTACTGTAGCGGCTAGAGCCGCTTCTTCAACGGATATACGTTTCTTCACTAAAGCCAATGCAATGATAAGCGATTTTGCCGCGTAAGTCGCGCGTTCCATGGCTTTGGATTTTTGAGTCGTCGCATCATTTACGATAATTTGGCTCACGCACCTGCCATCTCCCAGTGATTGAAGGATTCTAGTACTTTCAACATCTTTTCCTCTGTATCCTTTGACTGCCGCACAGACATTATAGAATTAGATACGTCCAGTTTGACATCGAATGTTTTCCTGGCCCATTCTAGTAGTGGTGTCCAATGTTCGGTTTGTAATCGTTCTAATGGTTCGGGATTGTCATGGAAGAAACTGAAGCATCGTTAGTCGAAATACACGGGAGAAAGATGATTAAACACACCAAATTGTATCTGTGTGAATGTATTTCACCAACGCGGCGCGAACTTCAGCTCGGGTGGTCTCCTCAACCATAGCATCAACGGCTCTAGAGACTATGGATGTCTACATACTGTGAGGTGAGAGACTCTTCCTTAATGGGGAGAGGACTGTGTCGTACCATAGGCAATGCGTGTGGTTTTAAGAGAATCTCTTGGTGATCCCATTCTGCGGCAACCAGCGCTGCAGGAAGAGTTTTGTTCAAAGGCAGATAGAGCGTCTGTCCACTGGGGGTCTTCAAAGCACGCTTGTCCAGAGTCACCACCAAGGATTCTCCGCGACGCTCAATATCGACGTCTTTCCAAAATCGTCTTTGTGTTGTCTCAGCACCTGAGAGAAAGTCAGCTCAACGACCCAATCGACGCCAACAGAGCCACTTCACGATTTGTGTCAGTGACTGGGAGACCGTCATGCGTGTCAGTTGACTGCCATCGCCAACTGTTACATTTCAGACCAAATCCAGTTGAAGGCAATGAGCGGCAGGTCAGACCCAGAGAAGAGTGTCTTCCGAGGCGTTGAACGAGCATTCTGGGGATATATTTGTCGCCGTCGACTCTCGAGATGATTTATTAATCCCTGAATTCCCTTCAACTTCAAGTTTTCGGGGAACGTCATCACGTGGTACTGTGGCACGTTTATTGTGTCAATTGTCATGGTGGTGGCTCTCAGCTGTGGTACTACGAGGAAGTACATAACTTAAACTGGTTCTTCCACTTTTCATTTGAATGGCACCAATTGCATGAACATACCACCCAATATTCTACGTACCATTCAATTTAGGGATGGCCCCTGACTCGCCTGCTTCACAATCCAACATTTCTTCCTATTTCAAATCTACCCCAACCATATCACAAAAAACGGGAAAGAGAATCAGTTCGCCCATTGACCTAACTGCGGATGATGAAGAGAACGAACGACAGCTCAAACGGCCACGCTTGGCTGGAAAAGATTCAGTTTTCTCTACCTCTGTCGGTACTTTGTCGAACTCGGCGACCACTCTCGTTGATTCATGGCGTTTCTCTCCCGAGAAACCGAAACAAGCGGGTCCATCCAAAGTACGCTCTGCATTTGAAAAGGAGCGCCACGAAGCCTTTAAGAAAAAGCTATTGCATGACAACAGCATCTTTTTAAAGAAGGAAGCCGAAATCGTTGACCTGGGTCGTGACCAGGACATGGGGGATAGTGAAAATACTGAAGACGAACGATTCTTTAACGTGCCTGGTCTTCCGTCCAGTCTAAGTGACTTATTCTCGCATTCAGATAAAGGAAAAGGCAAGGTATCAGGGAAATCTGGGAAGCGTAACAAAACTACTGTTGAACTTGGTCCCAGCGGTCAAACCTACACACCTCTAGAAAAGCAGGTCAGTAAGAACACGTCAATAAATATATCTATACGTCTAATTTGGTTTCTCAAAGATACTCGAGTTAAAGAAAGACAACATAGGAACAGTACTCATGGTAGAAGTGGGGTACAAGTATAAATTCTTTGGCAAAGACGCAGAGGTGAGACACGAGGATGTAGCCCCTCAATCTTCAACGGCTAATAGTGAGTCATAGATAGCCAGCAAGGAGCTGGGTATGGTTTCATATATGGACAGAAATTTTCTAGTTGCATCGGTTCCTCTACATCGACGAGAGGTTCATCTCAAAAAGTGGGTTTTGTCGAGTCTCAACTATATGGTGATTGTACTGTGCTGAGTGTGCACTACTTCAGGCTAATCTCACGAGGATATCGTGTAGGGGTGGTAAATCAGATTGAAACTGCTGCACTGAAGAAAATTAGCGATAATCGCAATGCCTTATTCGATCGTCAGCTTACAAAACTATACACAGCAACAACGTAAGAATAAACTGTTCTTCTATGCTCTGATGGGTCCCTGACGATACCACAGCTATGTCGAGGAACTGGATTCCGTCGATGACATCGAAAGGTATCACGCGCCACCATTTATATGTATCGTTGAAGAACAGAAAGGAAACCACCAAGCCGACGTGTCCATTGGGATGATTACAATATGCCCCAGTACAGGAGATGTAGTATGGGACAGTTTTGATGGTAAACTCTTTCAAACCTATTTTCTGTGGCACTGGATCTGAAAAAATTTGCCTTTCATTAACAGATACAATCATGAGGTTGGAATTAGAAGTATGTTCCCTTTAGTGATGGCTCAGACAAAACTTAATCAAAAGCAGACGAGGCTAGTACATACGCGACCTTCAGAATTGTTAATTCCAAGTCAGGAATTAACGGACGCCACAAGTAAAATGCTATCACATTTCTCCGGGTGAGTCCTGCATAGTTTGGAAGCAGTGGGCTCTAAATCTGAAAGTTCACAGGATCTCCTCATTTGGGCATCAAATACGAACTGAAAAGTTTAAGAAGATGTTGAGCTACACGGAAGCGTTTTCGAATATTAAGAATTTCTATACAGATAAGAACAAATTTGGTGCCGCGTCTGAAAATTTTTCGTCAGGTAATCACTTATCACTCATATATGTCATTAGTTGATATGAATTTCGTCTTGCAGGAAAGCTAATGGCTACAATAACGGACTTGCCCAGTCTTGTCGTGATTGCTCTAGCTCATGCCATCGAATATCTATCTACTTTTGGTCTCGCAGATGCGTTTTTGGAAACCAAATTTTTTACTAAATTCACTACCCAGGCACACATGCTATTGGCTGCTAACACCTTAATAAACTTGGAGATCTACCGAAATGAAACAGACAACACTTCGCGTGGTTCCTTGATATGGGTATTAGACCGAACAAAGACCAAATTTGGAGCGAGACTTCTCCGGAGTTGGGTGGGTAGACCGTTAGTGAATAAACTGCACGTCTCTAACTTCTCACTGGATGACGCATAGACTAACGGATAATAATTGTAGTGTCTTAGAAGAAAGAATTGATTCAGTACAGGAGATTCTCGAAAGTTATGACGAATCATTGCTCATCCTTCGTAACTTAATCAAGGGTCTTCCTGACCTAGCGAAAGGACTAAGTCGAATACAGTATGGGCAGGTAAAACTTAACGTACTTATTCGACACTTCGAACTGACACCCTGGCTTACCCCAGTGTACGCCCAAGGAATTATCTATTCTCCTTCCCGCGTTCAATAAAGTTGCACTGGCATACAAAACATTGGATCCCCCTGAAAGCACTGGGTTGAAGTCGCCGATTCTAAAGCAAATTATATTTTCTCTTCCTAAGCTGGAAAAACCAATGACGGAGTTGATGAATGCTGTTAATATAAAGATGGCCGCGGAAGGGAAAAAGGAATCTATGTGGAGAGACTCAGAAAAATACCCAGCGATCAGTGATGCGGAAGGGGTATGTGCCACAAGTCGCCTAATTTAACGAATATCTTCCCGATAATTTTCTTCAGGCATTAAGAGCCATAGATGAAGAGCTGAAAGTTGAGTTGAAACGTAGTAAGTATACCTCCCTCTTCTTGATCATTGTTTGTAACAATTCTATGATAGTCCGAAAGTTGTTAAGAACTCCTTCATTGGAATGGATGACCGTCGGGATGGATGAGGTACGTTTAATATATCCATTCTCGCAACCTCCCAGTTGACATCATCTATACTTCCAGCATTTGGTCGTAATCAAAAAAGCGACAAGATACCTATACCTGACAATTGGATTCTTCATTCAAAGTAAATAAGCTTCTTTGCCTTATTGATCGGAGTAACTAATAACGTGTTTGAAGAACGAAGCTTCTGGCCAGGTATTATCCGCCTTCAGTGCGCGCCAAGTTGGATGAGCGGGCCCAACACCGCGAGACCCTTCAGGTATATTCCGTATTTATCCTGAAGCAAACATAACTGACTGGATAGACCTCAGGCGGAATCTAACAAAGCATACAGCTCCTTTCTGAAAGATATTTCTAGCAATTACTATGGCGTTATGCGAGATGCCGTCAATAAACTAGCCACAGCCGATTGTCTGTTTAGCTTAGCGCAGGTAGCTCTTCAAGAAAAATACGTTCGACCACAATTCACCGACGACGATACTCTCGAGATAATTGACGGGCGACATCCTATGATTGAAACCTTCAGTGACAATCCTTATATTCCCAATACCATTCAAATCGGTGGCAAGGATAGTAGAACGAAAATCATCACTGGTCCGAATATGGGCGGGTGCGCATTTCAATATTATTTTTGTAATTATTCGTCTAAACGTATCTAATCGCAGGAAAAGTTCTTGTGTCAAAATGATAGCCCTCATCGCCCTCATGGCACAGATAGGTAGCTACGTACCAGCCACCTCTGTGAAAATGGGTTTCGTAGATTCAATTCTTACCAGGATGGGAGGTAATGAATAGTTTTCGTGTCTGTGTCGTCTCGCATTACTTAGATGATGTTATTATAGCTTCTGACGATTTGGCTCGAGGGCGGTCCACATTTATGGTCGAAATGTCCGAGACCAGCGAGATATTGCAAACAGCGACCACAAGAAGTTTGGTCATACTGGACGAGTTAGGTCGAGGGACTTCGACTTTTGACGGGGTAGGTCGTCTCAATTTTCATCATGTCATAGCAGACAAGATTAACTGGATGTATACTATGTGTTGGCAGATGGCGATTGCAGATGCCACATTACAATACCTCGTACAAAGCAAGAAAAGCAAAACACTTTTTATCACACATTACCCGCTATTGGCAACAAGGCTGGAAGCGAAATTTCCTCACGATGTACAAAACCTTCACATAGGTTATGAAGCGGAAACACGGATTGATGGTACTCGTGACATTACGTTCCTTTATCGCCTCATTTCGGGTTTAGCTACAGGTACGTTTGATTGCCTCTAAATCAAACAAACCTTTGTTTAAAGTTGACCACAGAATCCTTTGGTATTGAATGTGCCCGTTTCACCAAAATTCCTGAAGATATTTTGTCTGTTGCCGCTGAACGTTCTGCACACATGGAGGAGGAAGTTCAGCGTCGGATGCGCATGAACAAGTATGTTATATATTATTTTCGTTCTGCCTGTCCTTGCATCTGCTGAATCTGAGCACCAGGCTGCACAAAGTTCCATACCTGATACAAGCATGTCTGGGAAATACAGGTGTGGCAGCAAAAGCTGCGCTAGAGGCTTTGCAAACAACACTGGAAACACTATAATAGGGTGTTTCACGATGTCGATTTTCAGTCGCTTTTGATGGCGATTTTTGTCTCGCTTTCGAGGATCAAAATCAGAATTTTGAAAAGCGGGCCTCGCTTTTCAAGTATGCAAAAGCTATTTTCACCCTGCTTTCACCTCGCTTTTCAAACATCATGTATTAGATAAATCATCGTAATTCTGTCCAATACGTCATTATCTTGCGCTGCCTATCAACAACCATCTCTCTTTCCGCTATGGTTAAACCTTCAGTGAGAAAGAAAAACCCAAATTTACCTTCAACCCCAACAAAACCTCTCAAATGAATACAATTACTAAGATATTAGTAGGTACATGCCATACATTCCGAATAAATCCTTGGGGGTTTCAGGTTGGCCTCGATTTTGAACCGCTTTTCACTCTGATTTGGAGAAAAGCGAGAAGAAAATACCGTCAAAAGCGTCTCAAAAGTGACTGAAAGTCGCCATCGTGAAATGCCCTAATATATTCCTGAAGGGTATCTAATCATGATTTACTTGTTCCCCTTGACCTTTTTGCGTTTGTTGGTTTTGACAACAACTGGTTCTGACCCCTCTTCATTTATATCATCTGCCTTCCGCTTTGTTGGGGCAGGCTTTGGGTTCTTCCCAGTCTCCTCCGAAGCGGACACGTCTGCGGTGCGAGCAATTTGTTCGCACATTTTCTGGAGTGCAGGGGAAGTTTTGAAGCGAGTTGTCTTGAGCTTTGACTGCAAGGATTTCCAGGATATGGGGTCCCATATTGACTGGACTGTTGCAGGAGATATACGTTTGGTTTGTTTGACCGCTAACAGTGCAAGTTTGAACAATTCTTTCATCTGTGCCGCTGTAAGAGTCGCCTTTTCGTTGCCGGACTCTGTCGCAAGGTCTAAAAGGAGCTGCTTGAGGAGTGGCATGAATTCGGTCGCCTCGTCGTTCTGTTCACTCTGTGAAACGATCAGATGTAGGAAATGGCCATTATCAAAAACTTATGCATACCATTGAAGGCAATAAGCTAACAAGAAATTCAAGGAGCTGTAAGACCTGGCATTGGCGATAAGTGTTGATAGACTTTCTGCAATTGTCCAAGAGATCCTGACGGAGAGCCCATCCCTGCACTGGGAAGCGGCGAATAAAGTCTTGGAAGAAGTGAGCATTAAGGGAAGAGTTCTTTCGCGTCGTGAAATCGATGAGGGACTGTCTGTAGATGTTTTCCAATGCGATCTCGGATTTGAGTTGGACGAAAATCTTAGCGAGATAAACGCTGCACAGGCTGAGAATCGAGATAAGTTCGGACGAATGGGCTTTTCGTGCCTGGGTATGTAAGTTGGATGCAACCAGGGAAACTTGCTCGATATCGACGTTTGTAAGGATTTCTTTTGCTTTGCCGAAACGCGAGCGAAGGATACCACGTGCTTTGTCTGCTAACTGCCTTTCGTCTTTACCAGAATTCGAGACGATATCCACAAGAGGTGTAATCAAGTGCAGGACGAGAGGGCTCAACGGTTGTCTCTTCAAATAGGTATCCACAAGATCGAGCACGCGATTCTTGAAATGCGTTGCCTCCCGCTGGGCGTCGACATCTAACATTGTAACGCATGAGTGATCGCGGTCGAATAAGAGCGGAATATACTAACTTTTACTCGACTTTCGTTCATTCGCGCGAGTACGGAAGACTTGAGAGAGCTGTTCGTCGATCGCCATCATTTGCTCGTCATCCATAAGTTCCTCCTCCTCGCTGTCAGTTTCACCGGTAGCAGGCTCAATCCCGTTTACCCGTAAAGCTTCTTCGATCTTGCGTCTCAGCTCCGTGTCTTCCTCGTTGTCATTATCATCCCCAGAAGACTCTCCGTCGTCCTCTTCACTCTCCTCTTCAGAGTTTGATTCTTGGCCGTCCTCTTTGGCATTAATATCCTCCATATATTCATCGTCATCATCATCATCGTCCTCCGCGAGCTGCAATGGGTCCCGCCTTTCCAGTTGCTATTCAAGAGTGGTTCAGTACAGTGTGTCCATTTGAACGGGAAGTAACACTGACCGTTACGATAAGATCAATAGTAGATTCCTTGATCGACCCAGACAACAGGGAGAAAACCTGATTGCCTATTGTTCGCATATATGCTGTCGATTTTTCCAGGAAACCGATGATTGTATCGACAAGAACATCGACTGGCTCGTCACCGAACTCCTCCAAGGTGTCTTTTGCTTTCTTCTTGCCGTCTGATAGAAGCATGCGTGAAACAGCATCAATGCATATCTGTGAAATGATGAACAATTATTGTGAGAGAAATGCCACTTCTACCTACCTCTAGAGCATTAGGGTCCAAGTTTTGATCATCCCCGCCAGCACAATGACGTTCTAAGAGGGTTCCGAGGAGAAGCAACTCAGCGCCTTTGGCTGCGTCTGATCGTCCCTGCGATACCTATGATTAAGGTTAAGCAATCAGATATTGAATCTTGGTCCATTCCCACCTTTCGTAATCCAATTATTGTTTGGCGGGCTTTTGTGAACAAAGTGATCTCCTCTTCATCCACATCGGCAATGGCTTTGACATGCTTTTTGTCCTCTTCGAGCGATTCAATAGTCGAGAGAACTTTCTCGACCCAAAATTCGCCGTCAGAGGCAACTGCGTTAACTTTCGTCACTTTGCCATCTGTGGGATATGATCAACGGAGAATGTCAGTTGGAAATTTCACAAAAACGCACCGAGTCTCACAACCGATGCCTGACTTCCAAGATCGCTCAAGCATGCCAAAAGGCGATCGCGGCAATTGCGCCGTAGGTCGTCAGAGAAAACTGGATTGGGAACGGTGCGTAACTAAAGACGGATATATGTGAGTAAAAGGAGGGGTACTTGGAAATCTGGACTGACGGGAATCAGAGAGCTCTTTGATGATTTCTTCGTGATAATGAAAAGGCCGTGGACGACAAACCAATTCAGGACAGAAAGAACCCATCCATCTTCTTTAGGAATTTTTCCATTGCGGATCAAGCCACCGAGTTGCTCAATGACCCATGCTCGCCGCGTGTTTGTAGCAGTAATATTAGCCCTGGTAAAGATTTTGTTCAACTTTCGAGTATTTTGGCATCAATGTGTTTGTAACACTCACCCGCTGTTCTCAGGTTCGTCGGTTTGCGCCAAAAGATGGTCGATATAACTTTGGATTCCCTTTGAATCGAGGGATGATAAAATGGACTCTACGGTTTTCGTTTTCGTTAATTTGTCGAATTGTTGGCTTCCATTAACTCCAGTAAGTTGCAAAATTAATGCAAAACCTAATTGAGGCTTTCCCTCTACAAAGGCTTGCACCTCCTTAGCCTAGAATGAGATTATATGAGAAACTAACATTATCTCCATAAAGATTAAACCGACTGTTTGCTGGGCGACTTTGTGGAGATATCTGTCTTTCTTGGACAAATGATTAATCCACGATCTCATAAAGTTTTTGGTGAACAGCATGGGCATGGTATCCTCCGAGACTCTCTTCAAAGATTTCTGGAACACCTGAAAACCCCAAAACTTTCTCTGAGAAGATGATGTCGACGAGAATAATGATTCTGAGAGAAGTTATCCACATCGACATGAATAACTCATGAATATGATTTGCTTACCATCGACCACAATTCTGAAGAAATCCTGGAAAGAGCCTTTGGGGGACTTCGAGGAGTTGGGATCGGGCAACATCTGGTCAAGAATAATATCCCAAGCAAAGTTTACCTGTGGTTTCCAGGTTCCGCTGGGTGCTTTACTAGGATCTTTGGCACCGTCTTCGTCCGTTGTTGACTCCTGGTTAACCATAAGCGACACGACAGGAACACGATTATAATTCACGGACCTTAAGAATACGTGATATCACTGAAAGATTTCCTGAGCTTAGAAGGTCTGGACTTTTGAAGTTCGGTGACAAGACTGATTTCCAGTCGAGTTTTGGATAATATTCTTGAAGAATTAGAGCCAGTGCAACCTTTTCGGTAGACCAAACGGTATTTGATACGAAAAGTATTTCGAGTGTTTTTTCGATCGCGTTATCTTTCCAAGAAGCGTCCGATTCGTGCAGTGCTCTCATCGCTAAATTAAGAGCGAACCAAGCACTCTCACGAAGCCAAGATTTCTGTTCACCCAATTCGACGAGCAGGGCAATAATTTGCTGGTAGCTTTCGGCTGAAGAAGCCGAGGTCGACGACGAGGCAGAAGTGGCAAGAGGTTTTGTTCGTACCGCAAGTCCGGATTGGATGATTGACATGACGCCGAATAATTTTGAGAACATGATATCGCGCTCTTCTTGACCGGTCATTGATCCTTGGTTTTTGGTACTTTCAATAATTATACTCAGGATCTGAGAGCATGTCACGGTGTTTATGCGAGACAGAAGCTACGGGAAGAGAATGGTTATATATAATAAACTATCAGAGTTGGACAACATGGACTCGCCTCAGTAAGAGCTACCGCGAAACCTAATCTACTGCTTTCTCTTGGACTAGCCAGACCCCTGATAAGTCTCCGTATCGAGTAAGATACGTCTTGAGCGTTCAATAAATCCAGGCCATCTGGTTTTGGCGCCTCCTCGTCTTCCTCTTCATCATCAGAAGCTGGGGTCACTGGTACGACCTTTTGAGTGAATTGGGCTTGAAACTGTTCCAACGATCCGACGAGTTTTATGGATGCATCAATGCGCTCCTTCTTAGACGCAGACGAAAGATGCCAGAAGAGGGGGAGAGTTGTGGTCATTATTTCTGCAGGTTCGGCGCGCCTGACAACTTCAAGTCTCTAACTTTTTTCGGAAACCGTGATCAGAATTGATGTACATACTTATTTGGCATTAATTGTAACTGAGGCTTATGTCAAGCAAATCAATCTATTGAACGCGGATTAGTCACATGCCCGTGGATCAAAACGCCAATAACAAAGGAGTCTTTACCACTAATTATAAGCACCAAAGCACTCACAGATCAAAGAATTGCTATATATTAAACTTAGTAAGGGTGCAATTTTGGATATTAGGATGAATAGTACAGGTATCAGAAACATGTAGAGAACAGCGGATTGGGTAGTACATAGTTTGCGAATGCCAGTCGATCGTACTTCTAAGCCTGGAGGTTATTCATAATGGATAAAATGGCGCTCTCCAGCTCTGCACTTCTCACAATTAGACCGAGGACCGAAAACGACGCGTCTTTTGGGTGCCACCGGAGATGCTAACTGAGCAAATGTGGTCACCGGTGAGATAGCCATGGGGGCAATGTCAGACGGCGGTGGAGTGGATGGTTGTGAGAGCGAATAGATCAACCCAGAAGAACTAGTGCTGCCATCAACTCGGTTCTGTGATGAATGTTGAACACCGACGGGTGTGGCTGGGACAACGTTTATGAGTGGTGGGATTGTCGCGCCATTCATCCTTTCCGCGTAGCGTGTCCCGTACGGATGTCGAGGGGAGTTGCTCACTCCATGGTGTGAAGGTAGCTGTTGCTGCAAATGTAGCTCCGGTTTGGAAAGGGAATAAGACGTAGTGCGAAGGGGTGAAAGATGTGGCCTTTCTAGAGTTCCCTGCCCATTAATACTTTCCTCAGAGTCCATGACCTTCGAAAGAATAAATGGGAAATCCCAAAGTTACCAAATAGGTTCTCACCATATCAATGTCACCAGTGTTCCCTTCGGAATGCGAAGTAAACGAGTGATTATGGTCAGAAACTGGGTAAAGAGGACTGTCGATAGTGAGCCCCCTGTTTGTTGGACCCAATCCTCAGAGGGCTGTCGACTACTGCTCGCAGAGCTCACACTCAAATGGCGATTACTGAGACGGCCAGTGGTGTCAGCAATGGACAAAGTTGGCTTTTTCTGACGAAAGATATAGGGATCAAGAAAGTAAGGTGCCAATATCTGTATCGCACTGAACAATACGCACTGAGGGTCGATCACTCCCACTTTCTTCCAGAGAACGCGCCCTCTTGCCTGGGTTCATTGCGAAATTGCGGCAACCTCTGTATGATGGGGAAAAAGAAGAGAGCGTATTATCCACTGGCATGTGGATCATGTTGGTCTGGAATAACTGTGGCCAAAGGAGAAAGAGTTCATGCACAAGACATGTGGCTTGATTGGTCAAAAGAAGACAGGGATCGACTCGGAGGGATTGAGCAAATGTTCACTGGCTTTATACCCAAATGGAACTTCCTGTCTCGTGCACAAATAACAACAATCTTCTTTTGATCTACTTAGGTCGAACTTTAGTGTCTGGTGGTTGACCGACGGGAGACTCTCAATCTTTGCTATATTGTTCTGCGCTTGAACTCGTCGCGTTTAAGCTGAGAAGAATATTAGACCTAATCCTAATATCAAGCCTCAAACGCGTCATGAAAGAAAGCAGGATCTATTGTTGGCAAGTGCAGTATAGTTCTACAAACATGATCGCCGCGAAGAGGGTTGCACAATGGTGAAGCACAAAGACGTTTTGGGATGAGGATTTTACAGTTATTCTACAATTCAGTTGGCCAAAAGATAAGGTGTTCTAGGAGCAAACGATGGGACCTTGGGAATTGCCTTCGAAAAAGGAACTCATCCTTGCATGTTCAACCCGCCACGAGGCAATTTAGGTTCTCCCTCCACGTATTCCTCGCCAGTTTCGGCACGCAACATGTCATTCAACCAAGCGCCGTTGGGTTTAATCTTAATGCCACGGTGGTACATGACAGCAAGATATAACCAGGCAGCGGCATTTCCAACAGTGGAGACCTCATCGGATACGTGGGTCTTGGCGTATTGGCTCATTTCCCTATATTTATCTTCGTCAGTGTAAAGGTCGTAAAGATGTCCAGCGACAGCTTCATTGTCTCCAGGAGTAGTCAAATATCCTGATTTGCCGTGTTCGATTTGAAGAGGAATACCACCGGTACGGCAAGCGATGACAGGTTTTCCGGCATGAAGAGCTTCCGAGACCTTCACTTCGAAACCTTCACGAGTAGACAATTGCAAGGCAATTCTCGAGTTGGCCATCAGGGCATTCAGCACTAAATGCCGAAAGTTAGAAACGGCCATCCGAATCGGAGAGGATATGGAATACTCACACTGATCGCTTGGAGGCAGTCTCATGACAACAATGTCCTTGACATATTTGTTGTATGGCTCGGAGTTGATTTGTTGCATGACTTGATCATAGATAATGCTGGCGTCAGGATCGTCCACCGCGCCATGACCACAAAGTAACAATTGAGGGTGCTCTTCTTCAGACAAATCAGAAGATTTCTCGCTGAGGAGGTTGCGGAATTTGTAATACGAATCGATGACATTTGGGATACCTGACAGTCTGAGGGTAAGTAAATGTTACTGCGTAAAATTGACTGTTCAGACTTGCCCTTAGCAGGGTCAAAGCGAGCGACTTGGACAATGTAATCACGCTCTGGCCAACGGAGCTCATTCATCTTCTCCTTAGCACAGAGGGCTCTGAATTCTCCCATGTAATATTGAGAGTCCCTACGAATTCATCAGCCAAAGGCACGGATCGTTGCATTGAAGTAAGTACCATGGATCAAGTTCTTTGTTCAGGCCGTCGAGCCTGGAATAGAACACGGATTAGACATGCGCTTGCGGGAAAACCAAACAAGGGATGCATACCAATCAGTCGCAGCACCGAGAAGAGCAAGTTTCTCAGTGGGTACATCACTAGGTACAAATTTGCTAACAGGGTGACCTGCCGAACAGTGAGGCAAACACATTGGCTGGTGTTTCTTGAGGACTCACTTATGAAAAGATCGGCAAGTTGAATGTTATTCCATAGGTATTTCCAAACTTCCTCCTGTGGGGACCCTTCTACATGAACTAGGTCGCTTCGAATTTCAATATGAGATCGGTAGACAATAGGGAGTTCAGGCCGAATCTTTTGATAAGAGGAATGAGACCAGGCATTTGTGGATCGTCTAGTGCGATGTTAGCCGAGGAGCAAAACCTGTGAATGTCGGCACTTGCCTATGAAGGCAATGTCAACTCCTCCGGGTGCCAGTGGTCCGCCTTCTGCAGTCCAACGCAAGCCATTTTTCAAGATCCATGCATCGAAACCATCTTTAGCCTCTTGAGTGAGACGCAAGTCAGGAGAAGCAACTCCTTGGAGGATGTTGTGGTTGTTTTTGGTAGTGCGGAAGACGCTGGGCGACGGGTTTGGCACATACCTTAAAAGACCCAAATAAGTAGGTGGTCAACAGTTAAAAATAATGGTACCGACCAAGCAACATCGACATCAAGCGCCGACAAGAATCGAATCAGCGCGTGACGCATCTGGATATAAATAGATTTAGCTTGATTTATTTATAGATCAAATAACATACGAGGGCAACACCACCTTGAGAAATGGGTGAGATCTTTCGACACGATGGAGAAAATATAAGACATGGACACACCTCCTTGTGGAGTGGAGGAGAAGAATCCAATCTTGACCTTCTTCTCACGCAACTCATCGGCGAGTTTGATAACGGCGTTCCACGTCCTGTAATGTCGATGATATTAAGGTACTTATCGATGAAGTGACTTCTTCGAATTTACCTAATTCCGACAGTGGCCTTGTATTCGTCGAGGTCGTCGAGAAGATGAACTTTTCCGCCAGCATCGACCATGACCTGGTTGCGCGGACCAATGGTGAGTCGGGGATTGTTGCCGGGGCCGAAGTGCATTAAACATTTACGTGCGGCCGAATCGGCTTGCTCGTCAATAGTACGGGGGATAGGGAGGCGCCCGCTGACGCCTGCCTGTAGACCTGACATTGCGGTCAAGTGCGCAGAGTCGACGTAAACAGTAGGAGTTTCGGTCCCTGACGGCACATACGATCCAGTTGTGGAGGAAACACGGTGTTTGATATTGGGTCTAGTCAGGGAGTCGGTATGGAAAGGTTTGATATTGAAGACATAGGGAACGATGTCCATATCCAACCAAAGCCTAGTGCATAAATTGGGAGACTAAACAACATTAAGCTACTGATTAAACAAGGACGCGAAGACAAATATTATTACCTCCTTGAGGAGCGATAAAGTAACACCAGCGCCCAGGAACTTGCAGAGATGACCAACCGAGAACTTGCGGAGAGTTTGAAGGACGTATTGTTCGATCTCTTTGGCATTTTTATCGGGGTTGTTCACGTTGAATGGAATGACAATAGATCCAAAATCGGTACTGTAAACGGAGTCATGAATAGAGACAGCGATCTCATATTGAGTATTGTTGTTGATCACTGCGCCTGCAATGGCCGCCCACATGGGCTGAGATCGTCATAAAGTGATTTCTGATAAGTAGGAAAATAGAAAAAGAGGGTGAACTTGAACTTGCAGTGAGACTGGCAAAGGTGGAAGTAACATGAGGCCTCTTGTCGTTGGAAACACTGGAAGATAGCCTGCGCCTAACAGCAGCGGAGGGTACAGACTCGAAGGAATAGGAAAGATGGGCCATGATAGTGGTTGGAAAACTGAAAAGCGGGCAGGAGGAGAGATTATATAGGAATTTGGTAATGCAGGTCTGGGGTTGTTAACCCCAAATGGTAATAGAAATCTCAGGTCCACTTTTTGTCCCAAACTGATAAAATAATTGTATGAAATTAATCCACGTGATGCTAAGATACTACCTGGGAATTCCTAAACCCTTTCTTTCTGTAATTGTAACCTCCTCGTTGTCCGGTCATCCATTCAGTTCCGGTTCGATTCTCCACATATGTCCACTAGATGTCGACAATGCTCTGCCTCTACCGTCTGGGACGACAATGTCACCTCGGCCGTATGCACATCCTGCGGTTCTCTAGCAGACTCCTCCCAGTCTCTTCTGACTTCTTCACATTACGGGTATCAGAATGGTACCTTGGAACCTTCTCTCTGGGACCCATCTGCTTCCACGACCCTCAAAAGTCTCCGTGCAGGCAAAATTGGGATCTTGCAGGGCAGGGCAAGGAATCAAGGGACAGAAAGAATTCGGTGAGTCCCCAACATTCTTAGCAATCCTTTTCGCGTCATCCAGTCCACCAGTCTCGCCCTCTATATTTAATGCTCTTGATATCAATGTTGGGAACTCATCTCTCACTATCTATCCTTCCAGTACGCAATTGCCGAGTTCATTAAATCTCTCGCGGTGTCACTCGACGCTTCCGGTCTATCACCGCGTGCTATCACACTCTTTAATCAGGTAAAATCCGCCAATAGCTTTCGCTGGGGTCAGAAGTCCAGATCGGTAGCTGCTGCTTGTCTTGCTATCGCTTTGCGCGAGTCCAACCGCCCCGACTTACTTCGTGACATTGCTTTGGTAGCCGATGTCGCCCCGACCTCTATTTCACGCGAATTCATGGCTATTACATTGGCGCTCAACCTTACTCTGCCCCTTGTTGATCCCTCTGTGCATGTACCTATTCTTCAGGCACACGTTGCTTCTGCCCTCCTGGAAAACCAACAAGAACCTGGCCTTCCTTTTACACTCATCAATCCTCTACGGGCGTTGTGCTTACGCTCTGTTGCCAACATCGCAACCTCACTAGGGGAAGTTTTCGTACGACTTAGCCCAGATCATGATGTTCTACGTTTGCCTGTGCCATCCACTGCCTGCGCTATATTCATTATAGCCCTAGAAGCTGAGAATAGATCAGTTCTGAACCCCCTCAATGATCTTGCACAGTATTTGGGCTCTCGCTGCCACGTTTCAAAGAGTGTCGTTATGGCGCGCTATAAATCTATTCAAGAAGTAGTTGCATCATGGGTCAAGATGATACCCTGGCTCGACAAGTACGAAAGCAAAAATGGACGTGCAAAAATATCCAAGCGTCTTATTGTGGCCCGAGGTTTGAAAGATGTGATACGATTTCACGAAGATATTTGGCAGCAAAAGTGAAGCCAACACTCGAGCTTGAGCTTGAGCTTGAGCTTATCGAAGAAGACCGCATTAAATCTAGCGAAGTCATGCCACCGCCATCTAAACGACCCAAGCTCAACAATGCAATCTCGCATGCTACGCAATTCCTTCTTAATCCGACTGGCACTTCGATATCATCGAATCAAAAGGGGTCTACCTCCACTTTTTTATCGCATCTTTCACTTGTTGCTCATATCCTTACTACACCAACCGCATCATGCGTCTATCAAGCGCCCACCCGCCTACAACTTCTCGCTCAGGATCGCGGTGGTGTAGGTGAAGCTCAGATTCCTGACGATGACCTTTTTGTTGAAGGAGAACTCGAAAAGTTGCTTCGGTCGGATGTCGAAATAGCGATGCTTAGAGAAACATTGGGTTGGAAAGAAGACGAAGAGGGCAAATTTGGCCATTCCACGACCGCGAAAGTAGGACGCAAAAAACGTAAAGTATCTGATATGGAAGACGAAATAATACACGGGACAGCCCTAAGTCCGCGAAAGAAATCGCGCGTCAACATGGAAGCCCTTGCACTGTTTATGGCCAGCCATGAAGACAGTGGTAAAGACATCAACGACGACTTCCTTAATGTGGGCTTATTTGGAGCAGAGGAGGTGGTTCACCATTCAGACGATGATCATTTTACATCTGGTCTGAATGATAGTATGGCCGACGAAGATGACGATCCACATTTGATATACGAAAACGCTACTACTGCAATTCCGCAGCACAGGCATCACACCGTACAAAAAATGGAAGCCCGCTTGCTTACGAGGAAGAAGTCGTCCTCAGAACCTGGCGTCCGCCGACACCTGATCATATTATCCTGGATTCTCGATACGACGAAGAGTACGACTAATTTTTTCTACTTCCTTATTAGGTTTTTCATCCTTTACAGGTGCCCTCCTTGAGCAGCTATTATTTGGCCACCTCTCACTCTTGGAGGGTGAACTTGACGCGTTACCTTTCCGCGCGCGATTTCGGGTACATCAGGCCTGGTGGACCCGTGATATATCAGCTTGTTGTCGCGCATATACTGTGTAAGTCGCGTTATTGCCAACATTATAATTTCATAATATTAAATTTCTCTTGTCTGTCACTGCCAACAAAAAGTGAGTAGCTTCAAGATCCAATCTTTTCGGAGCAGTAGTAAGGGGCGCTTTTGGCATGCTGACGCCCATGGTAGATCTCTGTCAGGTTACTCTGGGCAAGTCAGTTCATTCTATTCTTTCCTTGAATGACTTTTGGGTTTGATTCTTCCTTTTCGATGTTTACGAGTATTCGGTCGGAACATACGTATGTAGTCATCGTATATTTTCACCTTCCGTCTTACACACGCCGCACCATTGTAAGTCATTCGGACTTACGACCGTCCAATCCCAAGGCTGTCTGTCTCCTAGCTATTGGACACGCTTGCCGGTACGTGGTTTACAGTTTGTCCTGAAGGATATCGTCAATCCACCTGACCCATACGTTCACACGAAGATAGCATTGTATTCCGTTAAGATCCAATGCCTAAATTCTTTTTATGTCACTTGTTGGTCCTTTTTCTCTTCAGCTTTTGGCAAGTCGTTTACTACCCCAGATCTTCTCATCAATTTGGGGGAAATAGACCTTGCGAGGCGATTGCTGATGATCGCCGCCGGTGTCTTGCGGCTCGAGGTACGCCACACTGCAGCCACTATCTACAGGCTAGGCAAGTACTCTTCTGAAAAGCATACATATCATTGTCGCATGGTTCTCCAAGTATTGCTTCCTCTCAGAAAGTCCTTAAGACATTCGGACCGGGAACGCTATCGATTGCAATATCATGTCCGCATGTTTTCCGCGTTTCCTTTCACGCCGCATTCCCCACTGACACAGGCGCAAAAGAATCAAGCTCGTCTATTAAGTATATACTAATCTTAACTTTGCGTGTTGCAAGAATATCTGCGATTTCATTAGCCTGACAATTATAGATGCACAAAAGGTTGCAAAGAGTGGGCAAGAATCTATCCCATACTAAGTATGCTAATCAATGCCCCTTAGAATCATTGTGATGCGCTGAGACACAACGTACTTATCCCACTTGTGGGGTATTTTCTATTACCTGAGTCCTGCCAGGATCATTGCCACGCGTAGACGGTAAGAGCAAATATGTCCTTGATATGATTAGAAATGCCTTGAGGCCAGATCGTCCCTGCATCGATTATCGCCCCAGCCAAAGCTATGCCAGCCCCAAATCAATTTATGTGTGGACCTAATGGGTCGTTAGCGTACAAAGAGAACAACACATTTACATAGCTTCCCTTCTGAGGACCATGGGCGGACCATGTGTCCAAGAAACGTGCTGGAATGGCCCACACGTCGAGATCACCCCTAGCGTCCGGTGGCCGAGGCTGGAACAATAGATAGTAATGCGTGATTCGGGCGTGGCGCTTAAGCAGCAAGGAGCCGAAGTCCAGAATCATCTGTTCCTTGATCAGCATGTAGGCGTAGCAGAACCACTGTTTATAGCGGCCAGTCCCCTTTTTGTTGGTCAGAATATGACGAAAACTACTTGTCGAATCTTTTGGGCGGGTACGGGCTTTGGCACATATTGTGGTACATAAGCGTTTGTAGCCCGAGGAGCACTATTGGTTGTATGAATATATACGTAGTTCTCGGCCATATGGACCAGCCGACTAGCTCAAGTACTATTCATAAATTGTGCTTCCTTGTACCAATGAATTGACAACACAATGGTACTTCATCATCATTGCTATGTTGGGAAAGAGTGATAATTATTGTTCACATACTACGGATGAAAAGAAACTAGTTGTGCGAGCTTGAGACATCGCAAACGGAAGGAATATATTCGCAGTTCCGTCGCCCATTCGACATTTATGTTATCGTTGTCTCGGGGTTCCTTAAAGGAACGAACAAACCGCCAGAAGTTGGTAGAGGGGCACGCATATTGGAAGGGCCACCAGCCACATCTTCTTGGCTCATATTCGGGCTTCCTGCCCCTCCTTCCACACATGCTCCAGCCTCCCGGGGCCTGGTGGTCGAGGAACAGTTCCGGCTAGCTCGTAGTTATCGTCGGTACTATCTGAATATTGGTGTCGATTGGCATTAGTTAGTTGCTCGGTGAAGTGGCCGATGTGAGTGGGAAGGACAGCGTGATCTTCTTCTCTCTTGATGCGAGGGAGAGTATGGCCGATGCGAGAGCTCGGACGACAGAGGAGGATAGTATTGACGGTAGGTGAAGAACGCGAAAAGAGTTCCAACAAGCGAGCCAACCAGCACATCCTGCCAATGGTCTATTATATTGACATGTTAATGTATGGTAGGTTAATCACGTTCTAAAAGACTACTCACGGCGATAATCCATCGTACGTGAAATAGCCACCAGCGAAGCAGCCATGAAGGGCGACAGGGCCAACCATGCTTTGCTCTGTAATTAATCAGTATCGAGCCTTCTCTAGGACAAATAAAAACAAACCGCATGACCTCTGTTATCAAAAAGGTGCACTTTCCCGGCTAGGTAATATGCTAAGAAGCCAAGTCCAGCAAACGACACTGTAAAGTTGAATTGTGATATCAGTTTGATAGAAGGTCACATATTGTGCATAAACCCACTGCTGGAATGGCCTGAAAAGAAACTTCGGAACCCATCTCTCAATATATCATTGTCTGATTGAGTACAAACAGACCAGTCCGTTGAGCCGTATGGCGGGTCTCTTAGCCCAGGAGGTGGCCTGCATCGGTCAAGGAGATCTATGGTATAAACCAAAAATGAGTAGGTCGTTAGATGTGGGGTATGTACGAATCGTACCTGGCCGAGGACGTCCGACAGTGATTTTTACGAGCTGGGTCATAGCACCGGTCATCGACAAACCAAGAATCACTACAAATTTTGGTCAGAGAGTCGTTGTGATGCTTAAAGGTACACTCACATCCAAGAGTGCCTGTAGATGACAGTGGTTATTTATTGTCCAACATGGATAATGGTCAAAGCTTACTGTTGTGAAAATCCCACCAGGATCGAACGGTGATAAAGTTTACAATAGGCATAATGCAAAAGGGAGCCACAAAACATATGAAGTAGAGTCCAACATTCTAACTTATGGATTAGACTATGATTGGCTCAAAAGCATCAAGGAGCAACGCACAGGAACACGTTCATGAACAGCGTAACTAAGGAAGCGGGGATTAAGACTCAGTGAATTAAGACATTTGGCAAGGCGCTTACGGGTGACGGATTCTTTGATGAAAGATGATGTCAACTGCCGATGGATGAGGAGACACAATCACTTACGAAGAATCTTCTAATGAAAACACTCTTCGGTAACCATCCACTTTGTCCAAAGAGAAAAACAATGCGCTGAATGGTTCATCAATGTCGCATTGCGCCCGATTGATTTAGTTCACGTACGCCAGCACAATTGTCAAAATCCTATATGCATATCCTCGATGAGATTAGTTGCTGCTCATATGAGTGATCAATGAGACACACCAGTCGGGAGCATAGGAATATATGAGTTTCCTGCGCCGAACGGGAGTCATAGGAGCCGACTTAGGCATCGTATAGACTGGTTGGAATAGATAGCTCATAACCGTGGAAGATGGGGGATACTGAGTTGGTTCAGGACTGTTGAGTCTATTGTAGAACATGAACAAACAATCTAAGCTTTGTCTTGTTTCCGTAACTGCAAGGTGCGACTTTGCCCTATGTCTGCCGTGCAGTACTTAGCTGCGGAGTACTTTGTCAGACTATCAGGCAGTGATGGAAGGATGGTGTGAGTATGAGGAGTTCGTTCTTAGATAGGTGGTGGCTAATTTTAAGTGTTCTGGCACTATTGCAGAACTAGCGTTCTATAGTGAACTCCTCCCACCATCTCATTTCTTAAAGGAATTATGTACAATTTAAGGCGGATAATTATTTATAAACATTGGCTGGAAATGCCGGTTGGGTGGAGTGGTTATTGATGCCAGTTGTTCATTGTGTGGTTGGTGGTTCAATTCTTGTTGAATGCATTTTTGAAAAATTTTAATTTACTATACTTAGGGCAATTGGGAAATTACCCTAAGTATTTTTTAATACTACTTTTAACTATGTTAGACATTGTCAGGTAGTTAGGCTAGGAGGTTAGAGGTAAGTAGTTAGGGCTTAGGAGGTTAGAGCTAGAGCTTAGAGTTAGAGGGGTAGCGTGGCCGATTAGGGTAGGTGGTTAGATTGCTTGAGAACGCACGTAAACGCGTCCTTGAGTGCACACTTAGGCAATGCCAGCCGGCTTCGCCAGTTTGTCGAGTTCACTCACCACGTGCGCTTTAGTCTCACGTGTAGCGAAGCCACCCCACACAGCCATCTACTTATACAGTGTTTTGACAGTCCTTGGGACAAACACAAATTTTGGATGTAGTTCTCCCTGGATAGCTCTGAAACTCATAAAATATGTAGAACTAATGGGAATACACACTATATCAGAATTTTAGGGCAATCGCTGGTCTACAAGAGGAGATATGAAATATTTACATGCAAAATTTAGCTGTTTTGATGATCACACTTTTCTTTTGCCTCTCGTTGCTCCATAGAGACACACTTTGTAAATATAATATTATACTTATCGATAGGCATTTATTTATACTTTTATATGCACTTTTAATGGAGACAATTGGTCGAAATTTGACCTCATGAGATGTGTTTTAGTGAAGAGAGATTTGAAGTGTGACATGGTTAGGATGATGACGGAGAAAACGTGACAAGCTGATGGCCGTGGCGATAGCATACGGAAGACGCGGACCTCGTGACATTTTGGTACTCCCAGTTGCAAAGGCAATTGCTTGTTTTTCGCAGCAGAATTTTCTTGTTTTCATATACCATACTATGTAAAAGACCCTTGTGTACAATAATATGTATTTTATTTGAAGCAATTCGAAGTTGTGATGACTTAAAAGCCGAATTACAAAATAGTGTCCCAAGGACCGTCAAAACACTGTAGCATGTTACGTAAAATTACCATTTCCTGAAAGACTCTGACTCGTTCAATTAACCACCATCCATGGCCGAATCCACCGACAACGCAACGACACCCCCGCCGGTTCGTAATGACAATCTTTCTGGTAGTACATCTCTGATAAATATCTTAGACTACGAAGCGATACTTGGCAAAATCGCGTTCACTGATATCGTCGAGTTCGTCGGTTTTTTCCATCAACTGAACCCCAACAAAGCTCACCCTTCTGTTTCCCAGTTCAGACTGGACTGAGCTTCGTAATGTAATCAAATCGAAATTGGAAAAGGTGGACTGATATTCATTCGTGCGTTAATGATGTTCTGAATCGTGTCCTCCCTCAGAATATCTCATTGTTCTTGGCAACAACTCAGAAACCACCTTTGCCGGCACCTTACACTCCAATAAACACACCACTTGGTGGTCTCAAACTGCCTCCATTTCTGCCTCGTCCTGTGGGACATGCACATCTTAGTGATGCTCCTGTCAGTTACATGACCGAAGAAGAGGCAAATGCAATGAAGGAGAATGTATTTGCTCAGCTAGATCAATTCGAAGAGTGATATTTCATGCTTTCACTTCTAATACTAAACTAACGCGTCAAATTCCTAGTAACCCTCCATTCACAATTCAGCGTCTCTGTGAATTATGCTTGGAACCAAAAGACAGTACAAATCTGTCGGCAAATACCTGCGGGCCGTCGAAAAATCGATCCTAGTTACTTCGACATGGGATAGCTTCCCTCCCTCTCACAGAAAGTGAGATAAATTCTGCTGGCCGCAGTGCAATCATGCTTGGATCAACACTACAGTCGGCTCCAAGCACGCCTCTTTTCTCTCCCATCTCATTCCTACATGACGATGCACGGAGGTCTAAATCCCGAAGTCCTCCTCCAACACCCTTCACCTTAAACGCGACGATGCCTCCTAGAAATGATTTGGCGGACATACAACCACTTGGTCTGGTCGATGAATTGGACGATCCCAATCCTGGGCATATGAGCGATCATCCTACCGCGTTGTCCTCCGTGACTACTGTGGGAGACACATCACGGCCATTCCTAGGGAGCCTAGAACAACGTTTTGTGAAATCAGAAGAGGATATGGATACGAGCATTGGGACTGGCGATTCCGTAGTTGATAGCATGGAATTGGACGAAGATAAAGAGAACACTAAAGCTTAATGATGGATTTCAGGCCAGAATGTCCGAGTCCAAAACTTGATCTTAAGATGTGTAGCTTTATCTTCGATTATTAATCAAATCAATAGTTATTTTTCATACCTTTTAGAATTTTTACTATTATAATCTGTGTTTACCGGTAGCAACTGCACCATGCAAAAAGCTTGGACATGTTATGCAGCTGCTGGACATGCACACCAAGTGCGATGACACTAAACACGTATACCTATGCAGCAACAAAAACGGACATCCGTAGCGTTCTTATGTGTATGCCTGGAATCAAGTGTGCATCGAGGTGGCAGGGTCAGACAGCATCCTTAAAAGATAACGGCACCGCATTCTCCAAGTTTCCAAGTGCAAAAGAATTGCACTGTGAACCTGAAACCGAATAAGTCGTTGGTCAAAGTCGGATCCATTGCATAGTTTGTGCGTACCAAGTTGACTTGTATACCACCAGAATGTTATCACGCCAAGTCTTGTTTAATTTTAGCGAGCATCGCATTCATTCGGAGCTTCATGTTGGGCTGTCCTCGTCCTGTACCCGCCTCCTCTCGCCTTCTATTCCCACTCTTTCCGCCGTGTTTGGGGGTAGAGTATTTCTTTTCAATGGGTCAGCTTTGTAAATGTGCAGTGTCGACCGAGAATACGCCACTCTGGTTAGATCACGTAGGGAAGCAGGCTCAGCAGCTTTGACCTCTTCTTTTTCTTTCGATACTCTTTGCCGTTTTGCTGGTCTGGGCTCTGGATTTGACTGCATCGAGTTGGTACGTTTGACTGGCAGGTCAAGATGGTTATGTGCGCGAGAAGGATGTAGATGATGTTGTGATGGTTCCATTTTACTTGTCGTTTGCCGCAATGGCGTTTCCTCATCGGTCTTGCGAGACAGATCTTGCCCAAATTTTGCGGTTTTTGTGTCGTTAGAATCGTCTTCATCATCACCGTACACAGGTATCTCCAGCTTGTAACTCGAGGTCAGGTCTTCTTTTTTTTTCAGCTTTCCACTTGCTTTTGATTTTGGTTTTTTCGACCCATGCTTTCTTCAAGACCTTTGCTGAATAGAAAATTAGCTGGGTGGGTTTGTGAAGATAAATGGACTCACCCCTGTTGGTTGGATAGTGCTGAAATGTTGGTGGTTTCTTTCGTTTTGCACTGGCAGAAGCGGAGTCAGCCATAGTCAGACGGAGTCAATGGAATGTCTAGAAGTAAGAGCCGAAAAGAGTAGATGTATTGGAGAGAGCTGTGCGGATTACGTAATAGATTGTTGGACGGAGATTGCAATGACTCCATCACAGACACACTGGGCAATTGTCGCAACGGCTTTCGTTATCCTCTTCTTGTCTCTTACCCTCATCTTCGTTCCAACAAACCAACTTTCAGACACCTTTCCATTCATCGCATGAGCGTACAGAACCTCAATTCCTACGGTATATCTTATCGTTATCGATCAGCTTTCGACTATTGAAAATTGACTCCACATTCTTCCAATAGATCCCTTTGCAGACGAAGGGGACCCGCTCGGCGACAGTGCCGACGTTGGATCCACCGCCGATTACATTCACATTCGTATCCAACAGCGCAATGGACGTAAGACTCTGACCACTTTGCAGGGCCTCCCTAAACGTGCGTTTGCCTCCCCCTTACCCGTCTCCGATTATAAAACATCGTCTGCAGAATATGATTCCAAGAAGCTTTTGAAGGCATTCAAGAAGGCGAGTATACCTTCGATATGCATATCGCTCTGTTTTAATGCTTCGGATATAGGAATTCGCCTGCAACGGCACTCTCGTCGACGATGAGAAGATGGGTCAGGTCATTCAACTTCAAGGAGACCAGAGGGCCAAGATCTCTGCATTCCTCGTCGAGAACGGATTAGAAAAGTCCACCATCAAGGTCCACGGATTCTAGGTTCTGACATATCTATCCCGTTGGTTTGGTTCATCCGTTGGAAGGGAAATCTGAGACGGCTTCGAGACCTTTGTTCGAATTCTCCTAGCCTACCATGGATGATCAAGTTAATGACTGGACGTTTCGTTGAAGTCTTAGTATTAATATCTCCGATTCTTCTGTTGTATATGAACCTTCTTTACACGATTACTTGCACACGATATCATGTCCGAAAGCTTAGCCGATTTGCATTATCATCAGTATGCAATGGGTCCGATGTTCAAATTCAAAAGCACGTTCGCGTCAATATGTCATTAATGATGTGGAAGTTGTTTTGAGCCCTGCATAATTTGTACGAAATAAATGGTCAAGTCAATTCACTCAGCTGTCGTAAGCCATAACAGTGATTGAGGTCAAGTCAATTTACTCAGCTGTCGTAAGCTATAACAGTGATTGATTAGTGCATCTCTGTATTATTTGATTTTGTCAAGTGGTCTGAAGTTCGTGATGGATGAGCGTCCGGAGAAGACAAGAATTAAGACACCATACCTGTTGAATCCTCCTCGTCTGGTTGTCAAAGAAGAAATATGAACAGCGGGATCATCTTGTAATCGAAAGGTCTGACCTGTTCATGTACTGCCTCCATGTCCGTTCTTTTTTTTATGTTGACCCCACCTTCTTGGTTTCCTGCTACATGTTTTCCCTATTGAAATAATTGTAAGCATCGATTTTACGGGATTCGAGAATAGACGGACCTTCGTGGATCCAAATCCAGCAACACCCATCATGGCCATCATAGCAGCATCATCATCGTTCACTTCATCCATAGCTTCACCCTCTTCTTCAGGATGGTCAGGTGCATCTGGGTCCAGATTCAGCCTGGTAGAATGTTGAGATGCTTTGACTGGTTCTAAGACATACACCAATCAGTTGACTCCACCAAACTAGTCTTGAATAACACCTACCAGAAGGCCCTGATTCTGACCTAGGCTGCGGTATGCGATCCTTCGACTCTGCGTCTTGCACATCACGAATAGAGCCATCTCTTGGACCTCTTTGGGAAGGTTCTCGTCTATCATCGTCGCGGTCCCGTCTTCGATCATCGACCCGGCGGTCCCGATCTCTGTCCCTACGGTCGTCATCTTTGTCGCGCCTGTAGTCTCTCTCTCGACGATCTAGATAAATAAGCATTTAGCATTATATTAAAAATACGGAGGCTATTTCCTACCAGGTCCACCACGTCGCTCTGAGTCCCTGTCTCTGCGCGGACTGCGTGATCGACTTGAACGCCTTCTCGGTTCGTCGCGGTCGCGGTGGGAGTGGCTACCTCTTGATCGTCCACCCCTGCTGCTGCTGCCACCACCTCGAGAGTATCTGTCTCCTCTGTCTTCTCTCTCCCAGCTACGATCTCGTCTTCTGGGTTCTGCCCGAGAAGACATAGTTAAATGGATCAAACCTGTACTATAGCTATTAGTAGTACGTTATAAACGGTGTTCAACGTCACAGGAGACGCGTGGGTGACTTTGTGACTGTCGACTTCCTCACCCAATTCGGAATGTCCAAAAGCTTCTACAACTGACTGCAACTTGAACATCCTTGAAATCTATGTCTTTCGCGAGCCACCGTGTACAGCAGGTGGCTAATAATTGTGTGTATACTTGCAAACACCTCCTCTCAAACGCTGAACCCAAAACCTGTTTTCAGTATATTCAGAGGCAAAACATGTTTTGCTGCGTGGTTTACCGACAACAGTAACCTCTCAAGATGTTCGCAGACTTGTTATACAGAACGAAATGAAGGGCGTTTCCGACGGTGAAATATACTAGCAATATCGTGTCTCGTGTTCTGATCAGTTATACTAGTGGCTTTGTACTATAAGCACTGCAGACCTACCGGAAAGGCTATTCTCACCATGGCCCTCCCAGACTATACGCGTGATGCTGTCCGCGAAGGCAGAAATATTGTCATTTCTGGTTGCAAAATAGAAACGGAGGCTGTTGGAGACCCCCGGGGCTTGGGTGTCGACTTTGAAAGACAGAGACTTTCGGAACCCAGACTCGGAACTGGTCCATCTGCAAATGTCCCCGAGAGAAGAACGGTGACACTCAGCGGATTTCGAGGCAAAACCCATCCTAGCCAAGTTGCACTTTTACTGAAAGATTTCCGCGTTGCTCGAGACCAGCCACATCCTGTGGAACTAATACCTTTGTATGCTTATATTTTTGCGACCCAAGACATTATTGATAATTCTTTATTCAGGCCCGAGAAAAAGTTTTCCCTGTTTTCAAGGTTTCTAGTTTTCTTGGAGTCTGAATCAGAAGCGCAGAGATTTGTTAGGAAATTCCATATGACTAGATATAAAAATCTTCCCAATGGTCCTGTGTTACAGGCATCCGTTATTTATTGATTAACAGTTAATATCGTTGTAATTGGCCAAATCCACGAGAAACATAGTGCAGGTATACATTGAACAGTCTGAAGGCAAGCAATAAAAAGTGTTAAAATAATAAATCAATATGGAGAATGCTTCTACATCCTCTCTGCTTCAATATCTTCCTCGATCTTTGCTCTTTGACCCTATAGTCGATGGCCAGTGTTAGTCCATGCAAGTGTACGAACTGGCCGTGAGGCTAGTAAGCCAGTACTCACAAGCCTTGTATCTGCTTCCCCTTCGTCCTCTGGTGACCTCCCTCGTTTGAGCTTCCTGTCAGCTTGGGCGGCATTATCTTCTTGCTTCCAGTCCCCGCCTCCACCCGCCACAGCACCAGGACCGTCCTGAGCATCAGCATACCGTTCCTCGACCTCTTTCCTCCGTTCAATTTCGATTCGTTGAGCTTGAGCACCCCATCCTCCACGTCCTGGGTCGTAGTCCTGCCGGTGTTCGTCTCTTACCTGTCCACCACTTTTGCCTCGTCCGAATTGCCGACCCTCCTTGTAGCCTAAGTCAAGGTCGCATCGTATTATCCGTTCGTCGAGTTTGGTGCCACTAACATAACGCATACTTGCAAGAGCTTCTGCATGAGTATAATATTCTACGAAGCAGAAACCACATGGTGTCCTGCGGGGTTGGGTTGAGCGAGGTATATTTACACAGCATGGGCGTTCAGCTCACCTTGTGTTCCTGTCAAGACCCATGATTATTCGCTTAATGCCTCCACCGTCTTCGGGGCTGGCGCATTTTGTAAAGAGCTCATATATTTGCTCTTCCGTTGTATAGAAACTCAAGTTACCAATCTAGAAGTCAAAGATGGTTTGATTCCTTCGTGGCGCGGAATAATGTTAGCGACCTACATAGAGTGTTGTTGATTTTGCGAGAAGATCATTCTGCCTCTGACGGTCGACACGGGTTTGAGAGTCTTTGTAATTCGAAGGTTGGTCCAAGGAGGAGACTACATGAGCCATTTTGAATTTCAATACAACTTGGGTCAGTCCAAAGACAGCAGTGACCGGGCATGGGTTATTCGGGGATCACCTTCCCACGGTCCATTTACTGAATTGGGAAGCAACGCGTCCAAGCCGCGTCAGCTCTCTTTCACAGTAACTCACACCGCCATGGATGAAATTGGAATCGAAATTCAACGAAATGTGTGTTCTGCCTATATAACCTGTCATTTAATGTCTAACCTGCATGCATAGGAACCGACCTTTGAGTCGGTGATGAGCGAGAAGTCAGCGCTCATCCACGAACTTCAGGAGGAGGATCTGTATATCAAGTACAAGAAACTCGCGCGTCATCTAGAGATGCTCGATATCCAGGAGAGCTATATCAAGGACGAACAGGCTAATCTAAAACGAGAACTCATTCGTGCTCAAGAAGAAGTGAAACGCATTCAATCGGTCCCACTCGTCATTGGCCAATTCCTGGAACCTATTGACCAGCACACAGGAATTGTTGGCTCAACGACTGGATCCAACTATGTGGTTCGAATTCTTTCGACTCTTGATCGAGAATTATTGAAACCCTCGTCATCTGTTGCACTGCATCGGCATTCAAACGCTTTGGTAGATATTCTTCCTCCGGAAGCAGATTCATCTATCGCCATGCTTGGAAAGGATGAGAAACCAGACACTTCTTATGCTGATGTTGGAGGAATGGACTCACAAAAGCAAGAAATCCGAGAGGCCGTTGAGCTACCTCTGACACATTTTGACCTATATAAGAAGATTGGTATCGACCCACCGCGGGGTGTGCTGTTGTATGGACCTCCTGGCAAGTTCGGATTATGTCTTTGCCTAACCGATCTAATGTTATTGTTTATGATAGGAACTGGTAAAACGATGCTTGTCAAAGCTGTAGCACATCACACACAGGCGTCTTTTATTCGTGTCGTTGGAAGCGAATTTGTCCAGAAATATCTCGGTGAAGGCCCTCGTATGGTTCGAGACGTCTTCCGAATGGCTCGAGAAAACTCCCCTGCTATTATCTTCATCGACGAGATTGATGCTATTGCCACCAAACGTTTCGACGCCCAGACGGGCGCGGATCGAGAGGTACAGCGTATTCTACTCGAACTCCTCAATCAAATGGATGGTTTCGACCAAGGGAGCACTGTCAAGGTACGACTTTGAAGAGGCATCGTTTGAACAACGGTTGATTATGATTAAGGTTATTATGGCTACGAATCGTGCCGATACACTGGATCCTGCTCTTATGCGTCCTGGTCGTCTTGATCGTAAAATCGAATTCCCTCTCCCATCGCGGCGAGAGAAACGTTTGATTTTCCAGACTGTTACAAGTAAAATGAACCTTGGTCCCGACGTAGACTTGGAAGATTGTGCGCGAAACACTTGCCTTGGAGGTCCTAGAAACTAATTTCAAAATATCCACAGACGTTTCGCGACCTGATCGAATATCCTCAGCGGAAATTGCATCTATTGTTCAAGCTGCTGGTCTTCAAGGTAGTTGGATCGTCGTAATTATATTCAACCTATTTCTTAGACTGCTTTACAGCTGTTCGAAAGAATCGCTATGTCATTTTACCAGTCGACTTCGAGGAGGCTTGGAAGGTATGTTGCTTGGCTTTATTTGGTATCAAACCCTCATCAAACCTTAAAAACTCAACCTTCCTTCTTTCTTCCCACTACAGCAAACGGTCAAACGGTCGGACGAGACTCACGAATTCTGTTCGTATTTCTTAAATTCGTATATTTCTTTTGCTCACTCAAGCTTTCTATAGATCGGTAGTTGGAGTCTGGGCCATATTCTGTGAGCATCTTTTTCAATTGGTAGCTGACGATACCCTGACCGACCACGTTCATCCAGATGTCTTTCTTGTACTTTACGCACTCCTTTTGGCAATCAGATCCCTTTCCCTATTGTTCCCGAGACCTTTACCTGGCTATTTGCGCTCTCCTCACTTTAGCGTCCTTCCGATAATTCCCGACGGATTGGCGCCCATTCAAAAGAGCAATATCGAGTTGTCACTTGCCTTTTCATTTCTCATTCTCTATCGCTTCGGCGCGTCTCCGCTGTTCATTAATTTGATCGCAGTTGGGTATGGAGAAGAAGCAAAGCGAACCTGACACATTCTTCATAGTAGCTGTGTGGAATTTCGATGAGTACTTCTCTCTATTTCAGTTTCTGATTTGTTCCACTTTTAGATAGCCCTTGACAATGACAATACCCTTTCATTTGAGTTGTCCGATTTCCTTTTTTCCCCTTCGCAATCGCTTCTCGACACTCTGGACGGCGTTGACAAACCCACACGCACGTTCTCATTTTATGGAAGCTACAAAGACTATATCGACTATTCTCTCCTGGAGGATAGGAGCCTGCATCATTTTCAAGCTTCCTGATAATGTAGAAGTACGAAGATTGGCTAGGTGACAACTATACCATTCACTACATTGCATGCATTTTGTGTATAGTTATGCAAAATATGAATCAGCTTCATTATATATTTCGATATCGACAACATGTAAATGTTTAAGGGCAAGTGTACATAGTTGATAGGTGTAGGTCTGGGCCAGAATGGTCCAATATTAAATAAATTAAATCGAAAAAGGAAAGTAGAGTGAAAGTGACATACTCTATACCGATGTTGGTCCTTGGATTCACTCTACATAAAATTTCCAAAAGGACCATATCGTTGATCCATTGTTTTTCGAGCGCTGCGCAGCATGTAAGTACCGTGAAAGTCAAGTAAGTTGACCTTTCCAACATTTTTTCCTTTGCGCTTTCGTGTGTTTGTGTAAATTTCATTTAAGTGATAGATTGGCTTGTAAAATCTGGGAGAGACAGAATGTAGAATGAAGTCTAAACAATACCAGAAAGTCGGGTTGGACCTTGGACCTGGACTTCGGACCTCAAATTTGGCCTTGGAATTCAGTGAAACTTGACTTGTACTCAACTTGTACTAACTAATGGTTAGGTTTAGGCAAGATTCAGGGTTGGACTTCCACACCGATCCGGGACTAAAATGCTAGGAATGCCCAAGGTGGGCGGTCATAATTTCCAGCTGCCAGTGACAAATGGCTGTAAGTTGGCAAGGATGGGATGTCACTTTGGACCTACCGGTGCAACGATCATATAATGTCTAAATCCGGGTCCAAATCCAGGTCCACTTGGACCTTCCTCCCGGTCGATCGGACGTTCTCGCCAATAGTCAATTCTATGTCTCCCAATCTAGTTTACAGCACACCTATCTACGTTCTCCCGTACGTATTTTGAGATCTCGATACATTTCATTACCTGGAAATTTGATTTTAGTTTTGCCATAATATGATAGAATTACATACATTGTTTGCTTAATATTTCTGCTTGTGTATGTGCTATAGCTCTTATATCTCAAGAGAGCATTTAGATAGCATACATGTATCTACAACATATAGATTCAAGACCATCTTATGAGACAGTAGATTGATTCGAGCCTTAGTTTCCACTGATTTGTTTACACCTGTATATGCTTTTTCAAACTCAGTTAGGTCTTATTCGCGCTGTGCGCTGCCCATAGTTGTTTATTTATGTTACGTTTCAGGTAAAGAAATAACTGAGCTTTCTTTTCTTACATGCAGAATGATCAACGTCCTCCTCTTCACCCCCCCTTGATCTCGTGCCGTAGAAATGGGATATTCACTCTGCATTTTAGGTTTGTGCTCTCATCTATGGCTCTGACAATGAACCCATAGTATCTTAGGATGTGGTACCATGGGTATTGCCATCCTTTCTGGTGTAATAGACAGCCTTGATGCCATCTCTGCGAAGGTTTCTAATGGATTCCCGAAATGGGAGTCACATACGCCAGGAACTTTGACTCCTGTCCCAGATGCATCTGTTCCAAGCCGATTCCTCGCTTGTGTGAGCCGAGAGGAAACCGCTCAAAAGTTGCGCAAGATCTTTACCAGCCTAGGTGGTTTGGGATCCACTGTCGAAATTCTAGCTTCCAAAAACCTCCAAGCTGTCCAAGCTGCAGACGTCGTAATCCTATGGTAAGAAATTTTGTTGATTTTCACGTTCTGTCTTGGTTTTGACACCTTTTCTTAGTTGTAAACCTCAGGTCACGTATACTATCCTCTCCGAACCTGGGATCAAGGAAGCTTTGGATGGAAAGCTTTTGATTAGCATTCTGGCAGGGATTACCTTGCGGCAGCTTACAGACTGGGTGCTGCCTACGACTAGAGTGGTTCGTGCTATGCCCAACACTCCATGCAAGGTATGATTGCTCTCATCGTTCTTTTATTTGCTTGCTTATCGCCCCCTATCAGATCCGCGAGGGGATGACCGTTGTCTCGAATCTTGTACCATCTGCCCATGAAGAAATGGATCGTTCTCTGATCCTCAAAATCTTTTCCTCCATCGGACGATGTCGATTCCTGGAAGAAAAACATTTTGATGCATGCACGGCTTTATCAGGTTCAGGACCTGCATTTGCTTGTATCTTCATGGAGGCGATGGCAGATGGAGGAGTCATGATGGGACTTCCAAGAGCGGAGGCTTTGGAATTGGCAGCTCAAAGTATGTTTGTGATTTTGATTGTTTGGAAGCTAGACATTTAACATAAAACCTATTTTAGCACTCCAAGGCGCCGCTCGTATGGTACTACAAGGAGGCGCACATCCAGCCCAGATCAAAGATTCGGTCACGAGTACGCCATTTTTTTTGCAAATTATTTGTTGAAAATCACTTAAGTCGAAATACAGCACCTGGCGGTTGTACAATTGCGGGTCTTCTTGCATTGGAAGATGGAAAGGTTCGATCTACGATTGCTCGTGGCATTCAAATTGCCACAGAACGCGCCAGTGAATTGGGACAACCTGGTAAAAAGTAAACAAAAATTTCTGGAGGAGTGGTCGATCTATCCAATGTATATCTGCAATTTTTCAAATTTGATATGGTTGTATGTGCGTTCAATAACCCAGGATGCTATCAAATTCATAGTCAAACTTAAATTGAAATAGTGGTTTTTTCTATTTTACTGCAGTTCTGTTGTCAGCCACAATTCTTGGCTTGCAAAGAGATACCTGGCTAACTACAGTGACTACGTTAGCCGTCAATTTTGATGGCGACAACCACCCCAATATCTTCATGTGTGTTATTTTTCAAGTTCATCCAAGGCCGAGTACTAAACAACAACATAGCTTCGGTGACCACTGCGGTCGTTATTGGCTTGTTTGTGATACTTGCAATTATCGTCGGCATCTTAGCATGGACTTGCCCTCCACCTTCCGCGCAGCCTCATCGCCAAGTTTGTAACACTGAGGCCGACGAGTTCAACAACCAGAGGGCTCTTGTTATGTATCCCAACGAAACACCACCATGTGGCTTCAGAAATGTCTTCGGCCGAAGGAGCCTTACAGGATTTAATGAAGTCATGGAATCGATCAGAATCTCCCCTTCCAATCCAGCAATATTCGGAGATGGAAAGTGCGCGGAGCTCTCCATGAAGGTCGTTCTGACACCACCAACACCATCCAGGAATGGGGATTCTTCTGTATCCAAATGAGTTCCGGGTTCTTGTATCTGATTATAGATAAATGACGTTTATGCCAAATTTATTCACTTGAAAATATGCTTAATATTTGGCTAAATCTGCCGACAATCTTCACAGGTGTCATTGGGATGTAAATAAACCTCCCAGAGTCTTTTCAATCACATGACAACCGCGACCTACAGTCAAGTCACGCCCTTGTGGCGGTATCATTTCATGGCGCAAAAGTCTAACTCATGTCTTAATTTGCCTCTCCTTTTACTTGCTTTCACTTTTACAGTCTACCTGCAACCCATGCCAGTCTAATTTCATAGACAGATTCGTATAATGTTTAAAAACGTTCGGTTCCTGAAGCCTCACTTGCATCGAATTTACACATCGTCGGCATTGCAAGGAATTCGAGGAAATGGGGTCGCTATAACCATCGCCTCCACGGTACTAGCTGGATCTGGGCTATGGCTTTCTTCTAGTGTCGTTTACAACGATTCTGCAGCTCAATCCCCAAACGCAGGCAAACCCAAAACAATCGCCGTAGCAGTAGAGAAGCCCAATGACCCAAATACATTATATTCTTTAGTGTGGGGATCGAACGCGTGAGCATGTCATTCTCTTTATTGAGATATTCGCTCATTGCCACCAATAGAAACAAAACACTGTCGCCAGACTTATCTGCGGATGCTGCCCTTCGTACACCTGCAGTTGCCCATTGGTTAGATGGTGTAGCCCTCAGAGATTTGCAGCTGCATCGGACACATGCCGCTTGCGTTGACGCCCGCGGCGATGTATATCAGTGGGGTAGCGGTTTCTTTGGTGAAACCCTTTCGGGAGCTCACCTTCCTAAACTCACCCTCAGAGGCAAAGTGTGTCTCTTTACGATTCAAAAATGCTCTATCGTTGACCGGCGTTCTTACTTGCTAGAATATCGTTCAACTCCAGCTTACCGATGAGAAAATCTATGCACTGTCTGCCTCGGGAAAGGTATATTCTCTCTCTAGGGAGATCATGGACCAGAAACTGCTTCCTGGGTCGCCTACTCCCTCAAGTGACTCGTGGTGGGGAACTGGTTGGCTTTGGGGTGAAGACGAGACGGTAGATTACGTGCAGCTAACACCAACAGAGAAACTCGGCTGGCGAGAGTCGTCAGTCATCTTCGCCATTTTCTAATTCAAAACCATGCTCAATTTTCTGCGCTCGGTAGATTTATATCCATCAAAGCCGGCCAGAACCATCTTCTTGGGCTCACCTCTAGTGGACGCGTTTTTGCTCACCCAGTCAACAAACAGGCCAATCATTACGGACAATTGGGCTTCAGTAAATTCTCTATTCCCGACCATGCTTCAGCGGTCACCAAGCAAGAAGCCCATTTGCATGTAGAACTCATCCCCAAATCCCTCAAAGACCCCTTCGTTAACAGCTCTCGAGGAGTTCGGATTAAATCGACAACCTACACGTCACAAAAATCTTGTCAATGTTGATGATAAAAGCGTCAGATTTTGTCCGTACTTCTTTGAGGTGCCTGTGCTCCGTGGGGTTCAAGGAGCCGAGGTTGCAGCTGGTGGAAGGACTAGTTTTGTTCGAACCCAAGATGGGCGGGTTCTGGGATGGGGGCTAATGAATATGGGTTGGTTTCTTTCCTATGAAACTAGGATGTGACTATAGTGATCGCTTTTTTAGGCAAATTGGTCTAGGGGCTAATGTGGCCCTTGACACCATTACAGTCCCGACTGAGGTGATTCTTTGGCGTTTCGTTCCGACTAATATCCGTAGCAAGTGTCTTGACGTATCTGCGGGTACGCAAGACTTGATCCATCCTCCGATATATGTCAATTATCTAAATTTCCTTTAGGAGGCGATCTTACGTCGTTTACTGTGGAGAGAGAGGGCACCAAACACACTCCAACAACTATCGACTTACTCATGTCTGGTAATGGCCAGCTTGGTGGACTTGGGAATAATCTTTATTCAACTGTCCAAGGAAATCCATCGCGAGTGAAAGGTATCAGCGGCTTGCTTCAATGTAAGCATAATTCGTTAGCTTTTGGGAATGTGAAACGGAACAAGACATTGTCATTCACAGACAGCGACCGCCTTGACCGCCTCGAGCCGATAAAGCCTGAAGAAATATCAATTTCTCCCTCTGGTCATGTTCTTCTGTCATTGAACACCGCCGAAGAGTCGGGCGGAGTTGGAGGGCGCGACCTTATGGTCTGGGGTAGGAACCTTGATTCTGAACTAGGCAACGGGAAGAAAGCAAGTTTGGTAATTCCAACCGCATTGCAAAATAGTGAGGGCGAAAGGTTCATGCTCATGAATCAAAAAGCCGGCGAGGTGAAAGACCTGCATGGCAAAGTTTGGAAACGAGGTGTGAAGGTTGAACAACGAGCCGTTGCGGGATATGCGAGTAGTATCGTCTATTGGAAAATTGTAGAGTAATTAAGTAATAACGAGCGGAAGTAATTAATAGAAAACATCTTTGCCTAGATTAGAAATTTAACTTGTTGATCATAACCCCTGTCTTCTTATCTCGAAATTGTCTTTGCTCGGCAATAGTGAGCAATGCGAGCTGCCTACCCGAGTTTGCTCTAGTGTACTGTCGTCGGCGCTCTCACAGGTCCTGCCAATTCTGAGTTCTCTATCTATATCCGAGTGGTAACTAGGTTGGTCTAATTCCGTCTTTTGACTTGAGCAGGTGCGTATCATTCTTGTCTTCCCTTTGCAACCAACCTGAGAAGAACAATTCATGACCTCTTATCAGCATCGCGCTGCCCAGCTGTATTCCGTTTCATCCCTTACGTCCTACCTTTTTTAAATTTTTATTCGCGACAAGATGCCTCCGGATTTATGTTCCACGGCACCCTGTAAGAGTGCACCACAACCAAACTCGTCGACTATTACTTCTTCCTCGTCTTGCATTAAGGCATTTGCCCGGTCACCCTCCTCCACGATGGCCCGATCTTTAAATTTAGTCGAAGATGATTCCGACGATGAGATTATCTGGGGTGTCTCAGAAGAGTCTTTATCCACCAACTCTTCCGAAAACGAATCTGAAGACTACGATTATGTCGTTCTAAACAAACCCCTTCGCCTTTGCACCCTGCTACAGGCTTATCGACAGCCATGGAAGATAGAAATCTCGGTGTTCACACACCGGGTACTATTGCTACATCTGGGCCTCTAGAGACTCAGATGAGTGCTCTTAGCTTGACTGCAAGGCCATCGTCTCAAAGGAAGAAAGCTAAGAAGATGGATGAGACGGCACGACAGCCTCAGCCTGTATCAAACAAACGGCGGAAGGCGAAACCGAGAAAAACTGATCCCTCTACCGATTCTTCGCCTAAAGTGTCGAGGGAGGGTACAGTCAAAACCTCTGTCCATCCCGCTCACCGTGTTGGAGAAACAGAATGGTTTGAAGAGATGGCGGTCGTTAATTTTACGGGTCTCGGTTCACGGTCTATCGTCGACGATTACTCGGACAGGCAGTCCGTTGTCTCGTACGACAACGAGTCCTTTACTTCCCCAACACTGTACGAGGAAGCATCAACGTTCATTTCATCGTACGTATCCTTCTTTGTCTTTATTTATGTGCATCCGCGCTCTGAAACTTTAATTATTGACATCTATATTTACGACCGTACTACTTCGTTTTAGGTTCCTATCAAACCCCGAGGCAAAGAACGACACCGTCTGTCGGTTGGCCCTCCTCCAATCCCTCATCATTGAGTTGGGCCTTGCGACACCATCTCTCCCTGACTCGCTGTCTGCCGCAAGGGCCTTTCTCAGGTCTCGCGCGTTCCTCAATATTCGGGAGTACATCGCCGTGCGAGAACAGGGACCGGAGGCTGTGCAGCGTGTGCTTTATCCAAGCAAGAGCGCTCTCATCAAAGATATCAAGAAGAGACGTAACACGGCGTCCCTCAAGTGGGTCAAGCAACATGGGCTCCAAGTCCTCCTAGTTGGGTGGACACATTGATTGATCGATTTTCCATTGATCACCTCGACCCTTTGACCTCGGACGACAGGAAAAACTTGGAAGAACTTGAATCGGTCAACTGCCCACAACAACTTACCGAGAAGATAATTTATCTAACAAGAACCCACATTGGTGGTACTGAAAAACCAATGAAACCATGTACGATATATATGTTTTGTAGGTGTATGTAAACTTCCTTTATGAGCGCCCAAGTCAACTTGGGTGCATTGTGATGATCTTGCTCAGCAGCTGTTCTTACATTCCTCTCTTTCTGTATTCCTTCTAATTATTATTATTCTCTCTCTATATTTTGTTATTTCTATTGTCCGTCTTCTCCCGTTTGCTCTGTGCTCGGCTATCTTCAGTTCGGCATTTTCGTTTCTATAGACCTTCACATTTCAGAATTTTGATTTGACTTGGTCTTTTACTGTTTTCTTGTACGCGTACTTGTTTTCGCTATTAGGATTTCTTGGGTTATGCTGTACTTGTGTGCTGTAGGTCTACTAGGTAGAGAGAATTGTTGTATAATTGAAACTATCCTGTTATTTTTGCTGTCGTTGACCATGGTTAAAAGCTTCGACCAAAAGTAACATTTGGTCTTCAAAGCAACGGTGAATTGGCATAGCAAACCACTGCAAGAGACCATGCATGGCGCCCATAAAATAGGCTGGTATTGGGACAATATGCCTGGACACGAAATAAGGGGGCTCATGCCACCTCTGTAATAGAAGAATCAATGGAGAACATGCTGACAGAGTGAAAAGCTTCGGGTCAAGCGCCGATATGGGAAGCGGCTGAGGAACTCCGGCGCCTTCGAGGACAGGGAAGGATGTTAGTGTTATATACGCCAAGAAGGCTCAGCCGCTTTTTGTGGGGCCACCCCAAATTAAATAGATTGCGCGCATGACGATCACTCACCGATCGCGTCCACAGATAGCCAGACGCTTCAGTGGAATGCAGGAGAAAAAAATATAGGGCGTATAAGCGTATTGTGCTTGAGGGGTATATAAAAGGTAATGGATCAACCGGCTCAAGACAAAAGAGTAGCATACGTAGACATGGAAAATAAAAAGGAGCAGTTAAGTATGTAAATTGTGGCGTTGAGTGAGTAAGATGTAACACTCAAATATGACCAGGCCTCCATGATATGAAACCAAACCCATAGATGAAAATTAAATATTGTTTGCCGCTGCAGCAACTCCTCCGACTTGGATGAAAACTTGGTAAAGGTCGGCCAAATTTTCAGCGGAGCCTGGGGTACGATCGACAGTGCCAGTGGGAACTGCAAGGCCTGCTGCCGCTCCAGTGGAATAGTTGATGGAAGTAGAGGAGCCAATGGATGAGGTCGAATTGGCAGAGGAAGAAGCGTGCGAGGAAGACGAGACAACCGACGAGGATGAAGGGACGTGTGTTGATGAAGCTTTGGCGCTCGTTGATGGAGGAGGGGTCCAAGTAGTAGTGGGGGTAGGCTTTGGGGTCCAAGTAGTAGTAGGTGCAACCCAGACAGGAGTCGTCTTCTTAGTCGTGGTAGGGGCAACCCATACAGGTGTTGTCGTCTTTTTGGGGTGACGACCGGGGGTGGGGCCGCGTCTGAGAACTCCCAATCTCCATAAATAATGCCGACAGATTGAGGTGCGAAGAAGGCGAATAGTCCCTCTGTGAGATCCAGGCCGTTATAAGGGCATCCAGGGCACTGTGATAATACGTATGAGGCACATGAATATGATCACGATATCGGGAAGCGAACTAACAGTATCGCTAATAGTTGCCGTTGTGGTCTTTCCGCCGTATGAAATCTGGATAGTCTTGAAGCATAGGCCGCTGTTCATTTGCTACAAGACAACATACAGTCAGAATGGAGCAATACATATTCAGGCAAATGCAATACCGCTGCATTAAGGGCGACAGTCTATTAAAAAAGGTTCACATTTAGCGACATTAGACTTTTAAGGCTGCTGAGAGAAAACATACGAAATCACTGTTAACGTGAAACTTTCCACAAGACCCTCTACGGACCAGAAATCGATCAGGGACTGAAATAGAACAGAATTTGGGTCTGAATGGACTAACGCGTTACCAGTCTGGACGTTATAGTAAGACATTCTTGCGCCGGCAGCGCGATGGAAGAGGTCGACATGACCATCTGCACGCTTCGCAAGTTCATGATGGCGGTTCAACAGTGGATTCCCGTGGCCAGCGTATGCGGTGATTGGAAGGAGAAGCGACAGGAGAGATAGGTTGATAATGTTGGTCAACATATTGAGATCTTAAGGAGTGTGATTGAGGAAAAGAAAGGAATGGGGACGCCTAGGGTAGAGGATGAGGAGTTAGTCGTGCTACAAGCAGACCTTACTTGATTCCCAAGTCTTGTTTTCGCTTGACAACCAAACAAACCATACCTTCTGGCAATTGCCGGTCAACAGGTATGTACCCTACATTTACCATACAAGCCAAGACTTTTTTTGTTTTTTGTTTTTTTAATTTGAATTGAACTCAGCAGAGATCTCGACCAACTCTCAGGTCTGCAGCAAGGCCATCAGGCTCGTTAGTGTTCAGACGAATCGAATGGTACTTGCAGAGCACTCCAACCTTCGAGGCGACCGGATGGCCGATTGGCGGCCAGCTTAAGCCGCACTTGACACAATGATGGCTGCCCGCACACCACAAAAATCAATCAACATGTCCAACTGCAAATCTATCAGTATCCATGCCAGTCAGATAAAGGAATATAACGCACAGAATCTGCTTCATTGAATGGGTATCGACACTAATGAGTATGAGTTATATAAAATAAGAAAAATCAACGCAAATGGAAAAGGTGAGAGAGACGGAATATGACAAGGGCAAATTTTCGGAAAGAATAAGTAAAAGAGAGTGGCGAAAGCTTGCTTGCAAATTAAACATAATGGCTATTGCGCCGATAACCTAGAGAGAACCGTCTATCTTCCGATCAGCATACTAGATGCCGAAGAATAAATTATGCCCCCTATGGGGTGAGACTGGTGAATCCTGAACCCTGTCAAAAGGCAGCTAATTTAGCTCGAGCCACCTCCGTTAGCTCCGCCAGCCATAACCAGCGAGCCCATCTGAACGAACAATAGGTTCAGCTGCTGAAGATTGTCTCCCTCAGGAGGAGCGACCACGCTTGTGGCAGCGGAGGCAGCGCTTCCGGACGTTGATGCTGATCGGGCAACGTCATTCGAGACAGAAGAGGACGCGAATGACGAAGAGGAAGACGTCACAGACGAAGAGTGCGAAGAACTTGTGACGTGTGTGATAGACGGGGATGGGGTGGGAGTATCATGGTGTTCACTTGTCTTCGGAGGTGGTGGTGGTGGTGGAGCTTTACTTGTGGTGTGCTTAGGCGGTGGCGGAGGTGGTGGTGGTGGTGGTGGTGGTGGCGGCGGCGGCGGCGGCGGTGGTGGTGGTGGTGGGGCTGCTGATCCTCCGAAGTTCCATGAACCAGTTAAGACGCCTGCATCCTCAGAAGCAAAGAAATCAAAAAGTCCACGGGAGAAATCCAGGCCAGCAAACGGACATCCAGGGCACTAGAAACATTAGGGCGTTAAAATTGAGTTGTCCATTATGACATAAAGTACAAACCTCATCAACAATTTGGGCCGAATGACTTTTTGAGCCGACAGTAATTGTAATAGTTTCGAAACAGTGAGCTCCACCTGCATATTGCTGTATTTTTTGTGTGAGTTGTCAGTAATCACAGGGCAAAAAGAAAGAGCGTACAGCAGAGTTCAAAGCGACGATCTGCACAAACCATCACTGAGTAAATATATGCTCCACGATTTTTGGTAGATACGACTTACAAAATCATTGCGTGAGTTGACCTTTCCGCAAGCCCCTAGTCCTGCATCGTAAAACGTGAACCTTGCGCCGTCGAAACGTCGCTCTAGACTTCTTGAAGTGACGTTCTGCTCAAGGGAAACGGGCTCTGCAGCTGGGACACGGGGAACATGATGCTTTCGCGTCGACGGGTTATGGTGTATGCTGAAAGCACCCACAAAATTGGCCAGCAGAGCCAAGGACACTAGGAGAGTACACTTGATACTCTGCATTCCGGGGCTGATGTCTGTTTAACCCGATTGGGGAATGCGACAAGGAAGAGAAGGGGGTACGCGGGAGAAACGGGGAGAGAAAGGAAACTTAAAAGAGCGACAAATGAATGTTTTTGGCGAAACAAGTGGTATGGGCGTGCCGGAGGGGGTAGAAGGAAAGAGGCTGCGTGTGTGAAAAGACTGCTTGCGTCTTAACAAAGGATATTTATAAACGTTTCTGTGCAGACCTTCTAAAAATAACGCGATGGCCTCCTGTCTGCCTCGTTGTCATCCCCAAAATCCCCATTGTTCACCGACAAATACAAAGAATTCATTGTTGTCCCCCTGTTCTCGCCTGGAGCCACTATGCATAGTGTCCATCTTCAGTTAGGCGCGATGGAAATCCATGCAACACAATATTCATGTCCTGGTATGCTGGTGGATTTTGTATCGCGTTGTCATTATTGTTACGACACGCTCGAATAATCCCATTGTGATCGGACGATTGACACGAAGTACAAATGTAAAGCACGTAGTTCATGGGTGGCGATGGGGGACACAAAAAGCCAATGAGCAAGGCAAAAGGCAAAATCGAATTCGAGCGCACAATGATAGTCGCGGACCGCACAGATACCAGATAGCATTACTCCTTAATATTCACAGAGTCTTATGACCGCCGGAATACAGCAGAACGGAGGCACAAGGAGCCGCATGAGCTGATAGGAACGGTGTTTAAAGAAGCGCCTCGGGATTTCGCAATGCGTTGACCAAAGTTGGGTCCCGGCCTACGAGGAGGCGGCGCTATTTCCCTCTAGCCATCTTCGGACTTCCTTTTTAGTTACCATCCCCAAAACTCTTCGCTTATCCTCCAGGGTCCTCTCCCTGTATAGGCGCATTATGTGCCCGCTGACGCTCCAGACATCTTCCCAGTTCGTATCGAAAAGCTCCCACCAAGGCATGGGTGAGTTAGACGGCAGGGGAATCTGCAAATGTCTTGCTGTCAAAAAGATGGCTGCGCAGATGATGGTAGGTATCTGATAGAGTGCATATACTGGCGTTTGGTGACTGTCAAACAAGCGAAAAAATTAATTTTAGATGGCTCCTACGTAGATATAACATATACTTGCGCGTCGTTCAAGTAGCCCCATGCGCGGGTACAAGCATCCGCATTTTTGTCAAGTCCCAAGATGCGTAGATAGCTGATCAGAGTTCCGTAAGGTAATACGACATGCACATTGAAGCCCAGTCGTTTCAAGATTTGCATTTCGGAAAGAACAAGCGCGTCCTTCAGCTCATAGAACGTCGAGCCGAAATATGACATGGGATAATAATGGAAGTCCTGATCGGCTTTGGAATTAAGAGCATGCGAAGCGCGCTGGAGGAGCAGGTCATACACATTGATGAGATCGCGCATTCGCAGCGGACATTCCTCCAGTTTAGATGCCAGATAAAGAGCTCCCATACCAACGTCCTTGGAAAACAAGAAAAGTTTCAGTACTGCAAAATATCTAATAACATATGGATTACTTCTAAACTCACACCAACTCCAAACTGTTTCATGGATGTAACAAACCAAAACCGCTGGAAAAGAATCTGAGCTGCAGCCACGGCTACTTGTTTCCTTGAAAAATACTACGTGGTTTTCCTCAGCGCAACTATGGTCAAAGACGGGCTTCTTACTGCTTCAAGAGGATCCCGGCCTCATGTATCATCTTGCAACCATAAGCCCTTAGATCTTCCTCTAAGTCTTCAGGGATACCGTCTTCCCTTGATGGTGTTTTCTCTATTTGAGATACGGAAGCCAATGGGTAGAGTATGGATGCCATGTTAAGTCGGTAGATAACTTGGTAGTTGGATTCGTCTTGTAGATTAACAGAGTTGAACTTGTAAAGTGTCAACAAAGTGCATGTTTATTTTTGGAGGATGTGTTTGTATGTGTTATTGATTAATCAGTGTGAAGTTCAAGCTGCAGTAAGTTACTTGGAAGACTGAAGTGATTCTTGCACCTTTAAAAATAGGTACAGGGGTGGGTGTTTGCAGTCAACCTAGGTATTCCTTATTAAGAGTACACAGACTGTGAGGGAAATACACCAGTCATGCAAAATTTACGGCGTATACTATGAATGAAAGTAAAGCAACAGGTAAAGACAGAAAGGAGCGCCGCGATAGGTGCTCTGACGGCCGTAAACGTCTTGCATAAAAGGAGATGATAATTTAAATCCCAGAGGGAAAAAAAACACTTTAAGTTGGGCGCTGGTAGTGGTCGAGGCTGGATGCCCTAGCTTGCGAATATTGAACCTGTGAAGTAGCATTGATTGTAGCTGTGCTGCCGCGCAATTGGTCCTCGTCCTTAAGAATTAACCAGAGTAAGGTGTACTGTTATTAAAATGATCCTTAAGACGTTTACTCACGCGATAGGGAGAATATGAATCTGCGCGTCCATGCATGAGATCCAACACCGAGTTCGACCGGTCTGCTAATGGCCGACTACTCATCGAAGTATCAGGCCGGGTAGAGCCGTACGCAGCAATATAAGCAGCTGATGGTGCCATATGCGACCGACGGCGGCGACGTATAATCCACCAGTATGCAAATCCGCAAATAATTGCGAGCAACAATAAACCGCCAATAGCTCCACCAGCAATGGCACCGGCGTTACTCTTTTGGAGCCTGACACGGAATCGATTGGATTTCCAGAACTGTCTGTGGGTTGACTGGGGTCGATTCGGGAATGGCCCGGGCCGGTAAGGGTATCCGATGAGTAGGCGGCGTTGAGCCCAGACTGGTAGGCAGCAGGAGACGATATTGCTTGAGAAGCAGATCCATTCAATCCTGGAATCGCAGTTGTGCTAGCATCTGAGGTTTTGCCGCTGCCAGTGCTTGTGTCCGTGTTGGTTTGTGTAGTGCCCGTATCTGTGCCAATTCCAGTGGCGGTATCGGTATCGGTGCTAGTGTCAGAGGAAGAGATATCACCACTTGAGTTCGAGGCCTGGATTCGTGACTGAGGTCACTGGAGTTGGTGTGGAAATTGAAAGAGGGTCTGATTTGGGAGTATTCTGGGGGGCCGTTTGGTCGTTGTTGTCGGTTTTACGGTAGTTTGCCGTACGGGTGGAGATGGAGAGTTGACTTTGGCAAAAACAGGATCAAAAGAACGAATGGTCTAGGTATCACAATATGAGAAGACGAGGTATATTCATTTGTTATAGAATTTACCCCGACATCGAAATACGCCCAATTGGGAATTGTGACTCCATCTGTAATAAAATTCAGTTGCGAGAGGATAAAAGGGAACGAACAGTTCACCAACTTGGCGCAGGTCTGGGGAAACTGAGTCAACATTATTAGCCGGGCCTTTAATTCTGGGGAAGTTGACACTTACTAATTGACAGCTGGATTATTGCATCGAGCAGCCCAATTACTCCAACTTGGAAACATTTATTGATAAGGACTAAAGACTGAGTTCATATACTCGTGCGTTACTCACCTACCGAATGACCCGCCCTGGCAATTGGCACAAGCGGAAACGAGATAGTAGACTGGAGAAGAGCAGGAGCAGACCGTTTGGTCCTGGGCTGTTGGAGCACTATAGGATTGGCCTGCGGAAACAGGAGACAATGCTGGGTCTGGAAGAATGAATGTAAGTGCCGCGGCACGTTAAAAACCAATCTGCGCAAAGCTTGTACCTTGTCGACAAACAGCTTTCAGACGTGTGGCAACTTCACATGGGTCCATGCCTTGGGCGTTCACAGCCTGCAAATGATATTATGATTAGATGAGAAATTGCCTCTACGAGGATGAGAGTTATGCCAAACCCAGTCGTAGTCTGCCGGACATGAGGCCATCGTCGAAATTACGCCGCCTGCCGCGACGGGAGAGAAGAGGGATAAATAGGGATATGAAGAAAGATAGAGACTCCGAGAACACTACAGGAACCCATTACTGAAGACCAATCATGCTTATGGGTCTCAATTACTACCGCAGAGTCTCACGGAGACCTGAGGGCTGATCTAGGCTGATGGAGAGGGGGTCATATTACGATCGCATCGAAGCGCCTTGCTGATGGACCTGAATGAATGATTGATGAGATCGCAGACACGCACGAAAATGCAAGTATTTGAAGCCCTGGTCAATGGTCATGAGCGAGTACGCTCAGGATCGTTGGACACTGCAGCCATATGAATTATCAGAACATAGCATTGAAACTGTCGCATTGGAGGTTATGGGAACTCGAAGATACGCGTTCAGAAAGAATAACCTTATAAGGCAAGAACGGTGATTTACTAAAGACCGTGAGATAATCTTAGTCAGACTATACAGTTCAAGCCACCGCTGTTGATCATTGGTCGTGCTGGCGGCCCCCAAATTATCGTCGTCCTCAAGATCCGCCATGGCCCCCTCCACCACGTACGTCCTTCTCTGTGTGACCTTATCAACAGTTCTGACCATATTGTCCAATTTTATCCAGCGTCCCGAGTGCTTCGGTCAGTCAGAACAGAATCGTCGTTGAATCCACCCGCTGATCAACGAGTTAACGTCTACTAGGCAATTGAAGTCCCGGAGACTCTCCTCAAAAAGAGAAAGCAAAATGAAAAGGCTCGGGAAGAGCGCGTCGCTGCAGCTTCTGCCGCCCGCAAGGTGAGACTATATCCAAACTTCCAACCTTTCGATCCTCCTTGCGCGATCTGTTTATATATGATGCATACGATACATTCGAAACGAAGGCTAGGAGGTAACCCTCGCGATGATGCCATTCAATTAACCATCTTTCGGGACTGATATTTAACATTGTTTTATGGACCATAGCTCAAGACATCTTTACTGACGAATTTTCAACCCTCAGGCTTCCAAAGCCAAGCGAAAGGTCATCTTCAAGCGCGCCGAGTCTTATGTGAAGGAGTACCTCTCCAAGGAGAAGGAGGAGATCCGTTTGAAGCGCACTGCCCGCACTGCTGGCGACTTTTACGTCCCCGCTCAGCCAAAGGTCTACTTTGTTGTTCGTATCAGAGGGTACGCCTACCATTTCCCGTTTTCATGTCGCTGCAAGATATTGATATTTCAACAGTATCAACGAGATTGCACCTAAACCCCGAAAAATCTTGCAACTCCTCCGTCTCCTACAAATCAACAACGGTGTCTTCGTCAAGGCAACCCGCGCCACACAGCAGATGCTCCGACTGGTCGAGCCATACATCACCTATGGGTACGTTTTCAAATTGCCAACTGTCTCATTTCAGTCTGATCGTTATCATTCGTTATCAGTGAACCCAACCTGAAGACCGTTCGCGAGCTTATCTACAAACGTGGATACGGCAAGGTCGACAAGCAGCGCATCCCCCTTGCCAACAACAGCGTTATCGAGAATGCTCTCGGCAAATTCGACATCCTTTGCGTTGAGGATCTCGTTCACGAAATCATCACTGCCGGCCCTAACTTCAAGCAGGTTTGTATATGTTATGTGCTTCCTTTTTTCATCTCGCTCAAAGAACATCTTTTCTTCAGGCCTCCAACTTCCTCTGGCCCTTCAAGCTCTCCAACCCTACTGGTGGATGGAGGACAAGAAAGTTCAAGCACTACGTCCAAGGTGGTGATTTCGGTGACCGCGAGAACAACATCAACAAACTCATCCGACAGATGAACTGAGTTATTTTTGGACGGCATGAGGGTAGACTCGCATCATTCTTACATATTTTACCATTACTTGCCTTTATGCCACCTCGTTCATATTTCGCAAGACTCCTGGTTACCCAAAAAAATTTAAACCATCTGTTGGTGACCAAATATGAAAGTTGAGATGTCTTACGATTTCTGCAACCATCTCGTAGCTGCACAACGTTCTTGAGGCTATTTGTATTGTCCTGAACGGACCGGCTGCCAATTCTGGTATTTGAATAAATTGAGATTTTACCGGGTTCTTTTAAGTCCATCTCCACCTTGCCCTCATCTTTACCCTTATTCCGATGCCTCAACCTATCAATCCAATTGGAAGTCTGCTCGATGCAAACATACAATGGGCCCAAGCCGTCGCCAAAAGCGACCCTGACTTCTTTCAGCGATCTTTGAAAGGTCAAAGTCCTCATGTATGCGCTTTTGCACCTTCTCGAGCTACTGTCGCTCATACTTCAAAAGACACTCTGGATAGGTTGTGCCGATTCCAGGGTACCCGACTCAGTCATTACTGCTTCTAAGCCAGGAGATATCTTCGTTCATAGGAACATCGCCAAGTAAGCGAGGATTTATCTTCATCTTGTAAATAATCTCATTTCGTCGTATAGTCAGCTCCATTTGGACGATACCAATGTTCTTTCTGTCCTCAGGTATGCCGTCGATTACCTCGGCGTTGAACACGGTGCTTGTTCTCTTTTTTAATTGTTTGACCATCATCCCAACCAATTTTTTTTTTAAATTTCCACCCGGTAGTTGTCATTGTCGGGCACGCAGAATGCGGAGGTGCCGCTGCTTGCCTCGGGGCCGCTCAATCTCCATCTTTGTCTCTCGACGGGCCCATCACAACGATCGCATCTTTACCTGTTGACTCTTCTCTGAACCGTTGGCTTGATCCTCTGACAAGACTCGCGGCTTCACTTCAGCTCTCTTCTATCCCACACGAAGAAGCCATGCCCATCCTGGTCGAGGAGAACGTCAAGGCACAGGTCTCGAATCTCGCCAAAACTCATGCGATCACCGATGCGTGGACGAAAGGAACCCGTAAAGGCCAGAATGTCTGGATTCATGGCTGGGTCTATGATTTGGGCACTGGCTTGTTGAAAGACCTTAACATTTCCCAAGGTCCTCCCTCAAAGACCAAGTAAAGTAATAACACCGGCTGGCGTGCTCGGAAGTATAGTACTTTGTGCAACCTTTTGCCCACCTCCGTTATAGATAAACACATAGAGTTTGTGTAAATGAAATAACACGTGTATGTATAATTGAGGATACTTCCCTACACTTGAGATCCAATTTGACTTAAGTATGACGGTAATCACGCGTTTTGATTTTGGGGCGAATGTAATGAACCTGCACCTATATCCTCCCCTCTAATCTCTTGAATATCCTCCATTCCTTCTTTGTGATGACGAAGACGGCGTTCCCGCATCCTGAACGTCTCCTGGTCCAGATTGCTTCTTACAATACCAATTTACAAGGTGTTCTGGGGCTACCACAAGACTTGGTAGACTGGCTTGCCCCCACGTTCCAGGTATCCAGCTTCCTCTCACCAAAACTACGTGCTCCAGACATTGTCGCCGTTGGATTCCAGGAATTACTTCCACTACACCTCGGACGTATGTTAATGCAGACTTGTTGGTTCAACACCTAGTGCTGACATCGTTGGCTCCAATAGTTTCTGGACTGTCCAAGGCTGTCATTGACGACAGAGACGCGCTCATTCTTTCACAAATTGAGACTCACTCTCCGAATAAAGAGTCCTACTCGCTCATAGCCAAAGTTGTGAACGTTGGCATCGCTTTGCTCGTTTATGGGCGCGATGATGGCATTGCACGAAAGGTTTCCGATGTCCACACTTCGTGGACTGGGTGTGGGCCTGGGTATATGGGCAACAAAGGTGCCGTTGGCGTGCGCTTTCGCGTCAGTGGACCTGAGGGAACTGCTGGAGAAACATACACGTATGTTGCTTGCTTGCTTGACAATCTTGAATCTTACAGCTCATGATAATATATTCAGATTTGTTAACTGTCATTTAACTGCACATGATCATAAATTGCAGCAACGCATAGCAGACTATAGGCATATTGTCGGGACCTTGACTTTCCCATCAGAATATCCCGATTCAAAGACACTCAGTACAATTTACAAGACAAGCCATCTCTTCCTGCTCGGAGATCTTAACTTCCGTCTCGAATTGCCAAAAACACATCCCCTTTTTGTCAAACGGCTCACACATGATTTCGCTCAAATCACAGAGTCTGAGAGAATAAGGGAAGAACTAAAAGAATTTGATCAATTGACTATTGAAAAGCGCAGGGGCACCGTTTTTGCTGGCCTTCACGAGGGTGATTTCTGGAAGTTCAAATGCAGTTACAAATACAAACTTGGCGAGGTTGATAAATACAGGTATGCATTTCCATAAACTCCTCGTAATTTTTGATAATAATAGATTATTTTAGTACAAAACGCACACCATCCTGGACGGACCGTATCCTATATGCAACGTATACAGATTCACCGGATACCCCTAGCCAATCAGCGATAACTAATTTGCTGTACACGAGTATCCCTTCTTATACAACCTCTGATCATGTATGACTTATTATCTTATTGTGGGGGTTGTTGAGCTAACTGCTTTATATCTAGAAACCTGTTGTTTCTCTACTTCTTCTACCTCCACGACCGGTAGACGCACCTTCAAGTATACCTATCATCCCTCTACCAACTGCATATACTCCTGCTGTGGATCCTAAGGCTACATTGAAGTGCTATATAGGCCGAGTCCTTGACCGAGTAATTGGAATTACTTGGTGGATATTTATATTTCTTGGAGCTGGCTCAGGAATTGTGGGGGTATTCAATCTATTCCTTGGCTTATGCGCTTGGACTTGGTGGAAAATAAAGCCATCTGACCAAGACGTTATGGTTTGATTTATGGGTTATGTACTGGTATTTTAGCACTGCTTTAGTCGATTTACATCAATATATAATACGACAAGAGACTCTCCCACGGGGGGAGACAAACGTCAAAGACAAGCTGATTACCATAAAGAGTAACGTCTCACGTGTCTCAACACGCGTCTTACCCTCACATCTTCGACTTGCTCATCTTTGTTGAATGCTATTCATCACTCTCAACGCCATGTTCTTACCACCATGATCCCTTCTTTGCATCCTTTCTTCTTTCCTGACTCTTCCCCTATGTGTAAAACCATGTGTAAAATTTTGATACAATACCCAAGTTTGAAGTTGTTAATTTTCGAAGTGTGGAACTCGGCTGGCAAATCAAAAACCTCTACCAGCCATTAGCTCCGCTTCTTACCCAGACGTCGCTACAATGGTCCAACGGTCCATGGCTGTTATCAATGACTTTGAACTGCTTCCACACAGCAGTGACTTTGAGATCTGAGGTGCATGGTCAGGAATTCCGTCAGCAGCTACTGAAGCTGCCAGGCTTTCCAAATCAGGGGACAGCAAATCCGCTAGAAATGTGTAGAAAGTTCTTTCTACATATGGCCATTATCAACCCTAGCGCAACCACCAACATGAATACTGACCTAGGGTACGTACATCCCCCTCAGCCTTCTCTCCCTTACTAAATATCTACTCCCCTGCGACTCTCCATCTCATTTATCTTCAATGACCCATACAACTGCTGTGACCGACACCTTCCAGGCTACCGTCAGCAGGATTGCGACTATCACTGCAATAGCTGCTATTGGGAATGCCCGGAACATCCCCAACTCTAAGAAGGTTGTGCTGGACACCCAGGTTTATGTTGGCTCAGAGAATTGTGAGTCACTCATTGGCGCTCTGTCATATTTTTAACGGGTCAAACATCGACTTTGGAGACGTCGCCATTTATCTAATTTATGCAACAGTACATGTAGGTAAATTTCAAGTTATCATTGCTTCTAGACTGAAGACTCAACTATTTAAACAGATTGCAAAATTTGAAGAGGGTGCAGATATTCGCCCTACTGCATCTTCTCCTTCCAAGTACGATTTCATTGGGGACATAACATGGGTGAGTTTGATTTGTGTCCTCCATTATACAAAAGTCCCTCAAGCTTTTGTAGATTATCCACCTCACTTCCTCTGCATCCAATTCTGATGCTGATAGCTCCTCATGTTCCATCGACCCCTCTCAACATGCATACCTGCACGTTTCTGGCGTTGCGACGAACTGCCAGAAAGAGCAGGGGACTTTCAACCTCGACGTTGATCACTACATCTCAGTCCTCAAGCCGGTCCAAAAGGTCAAACCATCTGCCCCAATCTCCTGCACGTTCCCAAATTTGCCTCGCTATAAAGCTGGAAAGCCGGTCCCATACAACAAACATTATGTATCAGTATCCGGTTCTCTGACCGACATTATTTATGACCTAAACTCGGTAGATGTTGTCCAGCAGTTCCACTTACTGTGGACAATATTGTATTTATGGGCCAGCAGCCCAATGCGATGGGAGCTACAGTCCCTAATTCCCTGGATAGTAAGTCTCATTCAAATTTTATTTGAATGTATTCTAAAGATATGAATCTTGATTCTCTGCATACATTAGCATCGTTCAGAACCCCCGGTCTGGTCGTAAAGGCTTATTACTTACAAGCACAAATCTCCAACGACTCCAATGACTCCTACCCCGTTACAAGGCCCGGTTGCTAAACGACGACGACTCGAGTCACCGGAAGGTTCATCGGACAGTCTCGCTTCAGACTCATAGGAGGGTGCCCTTTCACAGCCAATATTCCAGCCTGTACCTTGATCAGTTACATATACCCTATTTCTACGCTTACTTATGTACTATCACTTTGCTAATATCACTTTGAATCGTTTTCCTCTATTATTCAAATTACGACTAAGTTAGAGATCAAATACGGATAACATTCTGCCCGTGCGAAGCACGGGGTCATATGCTCGTAGTGATATAACAGACATGTGTACGTGTAATGAAGGTTTATGGTAATCAAAGGCTGTATGTTATTGACAGGGAAGAGCAAGGGCGAGATGTTATCATATACTCTCACCGCGGGCATTAATGGGTGAAACAGCATCCTGGTGTACAAGATGCAGAGGCCATTTTATGTATGGGCCTGGTTAATCCAAGAGATTGATACATGCTTGCCATTACTGGTCAACAAATTAGCGCACAATGCATCCACAGATGTTGCAGTGTTGCGCTGGCCCCCAGAGGGTAAAGTATATATGGCTAGAGCCAAAACGGTGGGGCAATATTCTTGAGATGTTCGCGGAATACGAGATTGACCTGGAATGGGAGGTGAAAATCTTTGGGTGTTCGCAAGTTCTTGCCTTTGTGCCAGTCGGAGCCATGGTTGATATCATCATGATCTTGTGCAACTTCAAATTTGTTTCCTGTGAAGGCGGTTTTACGTTATTGTCCACTAGGTTGAATAAGTGATCCCGCTCGCTCTTCAAGGTTTCGACATGGTCTTCGAGCTTTGGACAACGTCCTTATAGCTGCGAATCTGGTTAACAAAGTTTTCAACAAGACAACCCAAGTCTTTGGTGAAAGTCGATGTTCCGGCGGTAGTCCATTTAGAGGATCTTCAATGTTCATAAACATATTGGTCCCAAAGCTGAAGCCAGGGTTCTCCAAATGATATTGAATTAGGGCCGTAGTAGACAATGCCGTATTTTTCCAGTTCTGAGACTGTATTGGAATGGGACGCCTGTCCTCCAAACAAATAAGTAGACGATATGTAACAACTTGGCGTACAGAAGTTGCGTTGTAGCCATTGTTCATGATCGTGGATGAGCTAATATTCAATTTTGTAACGCAGACACCTTTGGAAGAACACATGGACAAACAAGATATTCAGTTGTCAGCATTGAGCAAGCGTTTCAACTCCTGCATTGTTATTTCTTCAGATTCTATTACCTATCATGGCTGCCTTGGCTTCGTGAGTTATCTATCAATTACATTATCATACTCATTCTTAATGAGGTTTATCAGACTTCTACCACAACCTTTACATGTCCCTGCTGTCTCTGATGACGAGGAGGATACCCCGAAGCAGGTCATTTCTCAATCAACTACTGTCATTACCAGAACAGTCGTGCCACCCTATGGTCAACGAGCAGGTTGGAAACCATCAACCTTAGAGGACTTCGGTGCGTATGCTACAGGCTTGAGCCCTTTCTTGTGCTGAATTAGACTTAGGTGATGGTGGTGCGTACCCGGAATGCAATGTTGCCCAATACCCTTTGGGAATGGGCAAGAAGCAGGTAAGTGCGGCTCTTATTGTATCTAACTGATACTAAGCTTATACTCAGGCGTCATCTGGCAACACACTCGCCTTACAAGTTGATAGCGAAGGAAATGTCCGATATGATGCAATTGCTCGACAAGGGCAGCGAGAAGGGAAGATAGTCCAATCACAGTTCAAAGACCTGGTCCCCTTAGCACACCGGAAGGATATGGAAGACAAAGATAAGGTTATGGAACGTCCCTCTGAGGATGAAGTGCAAGAAACTGCCGAAAAAACTCGCGCCGCGCTCGAAAAGCTAGTCAATGGAAAAATCAAAGCTGCTCAACCCAAAAATATCCCAGATAGTCAAGGCAAGACCTCATTCATTCGATATACACCTGGTCAACAAAATGGTCAGGGTGCTCTGAAACAGCGGATCATCAAAATGTCCGAAGTGGTCGAGGATCCTTTGGAGCCCCCTAGATTCAAACATAAAAAGATTCCCCGAGGACCTCCTAGCCCTCCCCCCTCCAGTATTACGAAGTCCCCCTCGCAAGGCAACCGCTGCAGAGCAAAAAGAATGGATGATTCCACCATGTATCTCAAATTGGAAGAACAACAAGGGTTTCACGATCCCGCTCGACAAGCGTCTTGCTGCTGATGGAAGAGGCCTGCAAGATGTGAGCATTGGCTGTCTATTATTTCCTTTCTGCGAAGCTCATAGATTTTACTGTAGGTTCACATAAACGACAATTTTGCCAAGTTCTCCGAAGCTTTGTTTGTTGCAGACCGACATGCGCGAGAAGAAGTTCGCCAACGATCGTTGATGCAGCAGAAACTTGCACAGAAAGAGAAGGAATCCAAGGAGGAGACTCTTCGTCTTTTGGCTCAGCGGGCGCGCGAGGAACGTGGAGGTGTTGCCCCGAAACCTACAGCTCAGACCCAAGCTGCTATGAAATCGTCCTTGGCTGCCTATGGAAGCGATAGCGAAAGTGGTAATGAATCGGATGCATCTGTGGACAGTGCGGAGGACGAGGAAGCCCGCAAAGTTCGTGACGAAATGCGACAAGAGAAGAGAAGAGAGCGCGAGCGTGAGATGAGGATGAACAACATGGGCCAAGAGCAGCGTGCCAAGATGCTTGCTCGTCAGCAAAATCGTGACATTTCAGAGAAGGTTGCTCTTGGGCTTGCGAAACCGACCATGTCGAAGGAGTCGATGCTGGATTCCCGACTGTTCAATCAGGAATCATTATCTGGCAACTTCGCAGACGACGATGCTTATAATCTGTACGACCGGCCTTTATTCCACGGCTCAACTGCCGCTGCTGCTATCTACAAAGCCAGAGGTAACATTGAAGAGGGCAACGAGGAATCATTCGGAGGGGGTACAGACGAAGGTATTGGGAAAGCACTTGACAACGATCGTTTCAACCTCGGCCAGGCGAGAATTGGCTTCGAAGGCTCCCAAGATCAAGAAGTCAGGGAGGGACCAGTACAATTCGAGAAGGATACCGGCGATGTCTTTGGTTTGAACCAATTCTTGGATGAAGCGAAGACAGGCAAAAGAGGGGCTTAGATACCGGGACGTAAGTGCCTTTCCAGCTATTTTATTTGTTCCTTTTACTGACCGTATTCATAGGGGCGGTTCACGAAAACGTCAACAGCTGGAGAAAGCTTCAGATCGAGAGTGATTTTTTAATGACCTAGGACACCTTGTATTACTTATGTTCTTCTTTGATGTTTACTATGTCGATACACACCAATATTATTTTGTAATTTGTAACATAACAGATTCAGACAAAGATTAACGGTCTTTCCGATTTGCGTTTTGCGGGCCGACAAAACGGCTGTGTTGGCGCCGTCGAAAAAGTTTTGATCCTAAAAGTCTACTTCCGAACCAGTCGTTAAGTCTGGTATGTCCACCCCACCACCGGCAGAGAACTTTGCTCCTCCTGTCAGAAAGTCAGGAGTGAGGACTGTTCTCGCGTACACAGGAATACCTCCCTCATGGCTCGATAAGCGGCCGAAACTGCCTTCAAGAAATTGGCTGATATTTCTTTCGTTTACGTCGTCCGTTATTGGGTTGTATGTATATGACCGTCGGAAATGCAAGCAGATTCGCCAGGAATATGTCGATAAAGTCAAGCACCTTTCTGAGGTACCTGCAGACCCATTCGAAGTCCTGCGCAAGGTCACTGTGTATGGTTCGAAGTGGCCAGCGGACGAGGATTATGATCAAAGCCTCAGGTACTTCCGGAAGTATGTCAAGGTCGGCATGCCTTCTTATATCGCGTCTGAACCAGCTAATGTTTGGTCTGTGTTCATTACCTATAGCCTATACTCGTAGCAGCTGCTGTTGACTATGAAATGGTATCCGGAAAGCGACATGGAGAAATCATGAAACGCGTTGTGGAAGACATTCGGTTACGACGACGACTTGACCTTGGGATTGATGATGACTCCGATGTGAGAAAGGCACTTCCAACCTACAGATCCATTTCAACCAGGCGTCAACAAGAACTCGAAGGTGGTGTTGTGATCATCGGTCGTCCCACTTTCAAGGAGTTTATGGCCGGACTCAAGAAGGGCTGGACATCCGGTCTCCGAAAAAGTTGATGAAGACGAGGAGCTATCCCGAATGTTGGAGAATGACAACCACTTCGACGAACCTGACGACCCTAGAGACTTTGCACCGGACGAACCAGCTCAAGAGTCGACTAAACAGTCCCCATTGTTGTCTGCCCAGACATCTCCAGTCTTTTCACCTTTACAAATTCGACCCTCACTGCCTCAAAACGTGCAACCAAATACGTCAATAACAACTGAGTTTCCTTCTATCATTCCACCCCTACCACCCTTATTGCTCGTTTCATTCACGGATTACATTGGCATAAAGCAGATCCCTCTCATGATCTGGGATTTTTCAACCAACGACATAAAGTTCTCTCCGGTGCACAGGCGGGTTACCGACTAGTTATGAATACCTCGCGTCCCATTCAGGTACCAGAAAGTTTGGACGAGCCCGTGTTCTCTGACGAGGAAAATCCGGTGCAGCATCTTGGAGACTTAGACTTCGATAAAGAGGCAGAAAGTTACTACAAGAAATCTCTAAAGGACCTCCCTAAGGACATTGATCAGGTCAGGCAAAAGTATTACGAATCATTGGTTGGAAAACTGGCCACTGCACGAGAACTTGCGCGAGGTACTCGAGAGCCCACGAAAGCCGAGCTTGAGAACCCACCCCCACCGAGGTCGAGCTGCGCGCAGAACGATTAAAGAAGGAACGAAGGTGGCGGAATGATGTAGAAGGTTGGAATCTTATCAAACCTTCCAGCGGTGTTGCTTGGGATCCTCGATTCAAAAATGCATTACGAATTTTTGTTGATCCACCCCGAGATGGTGACTCGACACCTTGATTCAATTTATTCTATTATTTACGCAAATTAATCTAATACACTTCCAGTTGTGCAGCCCATTCAATTTATAACAGAGGACTTCATTCTAGAATTATATAATGTCGACAGACCCACTTTGAAGCCATGCATCTAACTCTGCGAAGTCGTCTTGCTCAATTGTTGTATCCGCAGCATTAAGTTCTGTTGTAAACTGGTCTGCTCCATTGTTTCCTGAAAGCAATAACTCCCGTTCGATTGCCGGGGTACGAGCCGTAAAAGACCTGTCGGATTTCGCTCTTTCCGACGTGGTGCTTGCATAGGGTCTGCGGCTTGTGACGCTTTCCATGGGAGTAATTATTTCAATGGAACCTTCACTATCTGATGATTCTAAGAATAATTGGTTCTTCTCGTATCTCTTTTTGAAAATATTTGTTTGCGACATTATTAAACGAGAACATTTGTTCTACTCACCGCAGCAGAGGTGCCCCAGTTTCTTTGTCCACTTTCACGTCCATCCTTTTTGGCAGTGGTATTGTTAAATCGACCTGAGGGTTCTTGAAGAGAGAACGTGCCAGTCAAAATTCGGGAAGGCTTGTTTGCTTCACTAGTTCCGACTCTCGATGCTGTACCAGCAGGAATAATAGCTTCCGGAAGATCATCTGAATCATTAAAGGTTTCAGGTAAGCCATCCAGATTATTGGGGTCCTGATCAGCCAGATCCGCGAAAGGAATGAGAGGGTCGAGAGACGGGGCCCGTTTGCGCTTTCCCGAGCGATGTGGTTCTGGTTTCAACCTTTTCCCCGGGGGCATGCAAAGACTATCAACATCTTGTGCACGGCCATGAATCTTGTCGAGTTCTCGGAGGATTTTATTCTCTTTCTGGGTTGCGGAGGTCCCAACAAATGTAGCACTAAGTCTCTTGACGGTTGGCATAGACTTTAACACGGATGCTTGTGGATCCTGCACCTTTCTTTTTGAGGGCGGAGGGGTGCTGATAATCCTTTATTACAGCTGTGATTACGTCAGGGTATGATATTGTAATTGTGCATAGCATCCACATACCATAGATGTTGACATTTGGCTTTGTCCATGCAGGTATGATTGCAATCATACCGCCCGTCAGACCGAGGCTTAGGCTCAGGCTTCCGACTACCATGATGCAGCGCTTTCTTGTTAGATTCTGGTCGACTCGATACTCTCTCTGGGTCTGAAGCGACCGAAATCTGAAAATGTCGAGGTAAACAGCCGTTTAACTCACCTTCAATTGTAAGAGGGGGTTCGTTTTTGACAACATCGCTGTTATCTAGGGTCATATTCCAAAAGTCGGGATCATCCTCGAGGCCAATGAGATCCATCTCCTGAAGCAATGTTCAGTAATTGAGAGCATGAGTAGATGACTGTCATCTCACCACGGAAGAAAGGGGACGCGTATCCAAGGTAGGATACTCATTTGGCGGGATATTCGGTTTATACACCTGCTGTAAAGTAACACCCGCGATGGTTTCCTATGAATGCAACCGAGTTAGTATCGATAGGTATACATACGGTTCCAGAAGTTACAGATGTAACTATGACGATGACGCTTTGACTAGGTCTGTTGAGTTCCACTTTGACTTCGAATGTTTTCCCGGATCTGAGGGCCATAGTGCTAGAGAAATGTTTCAATTCGGAGTGTTGCCAAAATCTTGTGCAGGCCTACGTACGGAATGCGGCGAAGGTCGATTAAATCCATATCAGATGTCAGAGTCAAAATTGCAGTCATATTGAAGGAGCAGCCCCGCTGCTTTTTAGGTTTAACAATGTTGGTTTTGTCATAGACCAGCTCGCATCGAATGAGCAGGTTGACTTGAACAGGAGTCTTCCCCCTGTCGAACTCCACTCCAATTTCTTTGATGCTGATGGCATACTGTGGAAACTCTGCAGCTGATCTAAGTACATCCATTCCAAACGGGAAGCGGCGGTTCAGCAGCTGTATTTATTTGTATGGTCAGGGTAATGACTGGGAGAATGGTGTCACAACTTACTGACTCAATCCTAAGGGGATTCTGTTTTCTCAGCTTTTCGAATGAAGTAATGCCATTCTCGGCTAAAACCTGCTGGAATGAGTTTTTCCCGAAGATACGATTGACTGATGGAACCTTTATTCTAGAATGATGTCAATGATCAATGAGCGTGCTCGAAACAGTATCAATGTGCTTACGATTTTTCCCCAATTTGCTCAATTTGTCTAAAGACAATGGCTCTGTCCTCCCATGCCTTGGCAGACAGACATCGGAACCTGCCATGTCGCGAGTAAGGTTGTTTCAGGTGAACAACTTAAGAAATAACTTGCAGTTCAAGACTGTTTTTAATTTGTAGGCCATCTTTTTTGACGATCGAGACATCAAAGACAGCTATTGTAACCATTTCTCATTAAAAAGAGCCGTCAATAAGAAAGCCGTCATTACCTCTGGATATCCTAGCCATATGCTTGAAGACGGAAAATGCTTCCATGTGGGGTTGGCTATCGGCGCTTTTGTACTCTGGACTATTCAAAGAAATGCCTCCCAACACAGCCTTGTCATGATAAGAAGTCTTTTGTGAGTCCATTCACCAGACACGAGGTGGTAGCTCACCTGAGCTAAAATGAACACCTTGTCCTGAGTTTTTTCAACCTTTTTCACAGGAAAACGAATTTCGACGTCGTTCTTAAGAACATTAAATATCTTGCAAAATACTTGATTATCGAGCCTCAAAAGAGTTTATCAAAACCCACCCGTTTTTCAGAAGTTCGCAACTTGACGTCCTGGAACCTGTTGGATGTGCGATCATGATGTATGATCCCATGCGGAAAATGAAATACGCACTCTTCTGCTCCACATATCGCTTCTAACTAACACCGTTACCATTAGTAGAATCCATTAGAGTATCCATGAAATACTCACTATATCTCTAAGGCTCGCACGACCTTGTAACGCGAGAATGATTTCCATCTGAAACATAATCTTCAGTATTGTCAAAATATACTATGGAAGGAAGGGAACAACTGTGGCTCGCCGGATGTAGTACTGTAGAGCCATTCAACGGACGGCAACGATGCTTGGGAAAGAGACTCACCTTGCTCATAATCTCTCCATATTGAGTCAAACTCAACTTTCCGACATCGCTGCCGTATTCAGTATGTTCGACCAGATGAGTTTTTGTCAGGAGGGCAACACTTTCCATAACAACATCATCGACTCCCTGTGTTTGTCTGTCCTGTCCAACTGGACCTACAGAATAATAGTTTGGGTTTTTCTGCATCCTTTGATATAGAAACGAGCCACGCAGCCATGATTTTGCTGATTCAATATCTGTAATGGTGCCCAATCCAATCTCGGAATTAATGTGCTCAGCTAGATTGATGTGAAGGGAGCTTTCAAGCACTGTTTTTCCTTGAACTAATGTTCTGTATTTTTGTTCCAGTTCACTTTCGCAGAGGATGACAGCGATACCGTCTTTGTCTGAAGACACGCATTCAGTCTTATCCGTTACAAAAAGAGATCCTCGTACCAAATTGAGGCCTTCCCTGATCATGATGAAAATTATAAAGAATCTCGCATGACTAGGCTATGGAGGAACGACTTACAGCACGACCTAGCATCTGCATCACATCTAAGTCCGAATACTCTTTAGAGGCATTGTTCTGAAAAAGTCGAACACCCTTGATGACAACCATATGAGCCGCTTCATGAGAAGTAAACGTCATTTCAGAAGGCTTTGTTGATAACGATTGGTTGACATAACATACGAAGATTTACTCCCACCGCCAAGGTCTTTGAGGTGTTATCAATGAAACATGTAGGAGCAAAGCAAAGGACTGACCGATGTAGCGATTAGAATACGCAGGAATCTTTTCATGTAAAGATGTTCTGTGGCCCTTCGGTCATCCATGGTGATACCCGCATGGTGTACTCCGATGCCAACAGAAGCCAATTCTGAAAATGGGCCAAACCATGGCTTTATACAGTACTCCCTTGGATTTAAACAGTGAACAATAATTTACCACTTAAACGTCTGTCTTGAAATATGTGGTCGACCCTTTTGATGATAAAATTATACAATGAGTTAAGGAAATAGCAAACAATGACCTACTTCGGTGGATGCGACCATGGCAACGGTAACTTTTTCTGCTCACATTCACCGAAGTCTTTCATCAGCTTTTCGGCAGTATCAAATACTCCTAGAATAAGCATGCCAGAGATCAGAAAACCCCAGAGTTCACGACCTAATTCACCTTTTCTAGTGGAACAAAAAACAAGAATTGGTTTCCCTGTAGAGAACTGTTGCAAAACAGAGAAAAGTTTGGAATCCAAGGCTTTCCCGAATTGAAAGTCATTCCAGCCATTTCGACGTGGGATGCCGACGACGTGTCTTGTAAGTTGACATGGTCTATAATCGTCACTGAACTGTACAATAGGCGTCATGCTCATGTGCCACTGGTATAGAAGAACAGGAACCTACTTTGAAAACCTGAGCAGATTCGGAATTTCCAAAGCCGCTTCCAATCCAATGCCCAACATCTTCAATATTTGGCACTGTTGCGGAAACCAGAAGAAATCGAATGGATGATCCACGAAATTTCATTCTGGAGATCACAACTTCCAATGTACTTCCACGAGATTCATTCAGAACATGAACCTTGAAAATTATGTTGAGTTGGCTTCCACTTCTATGCTGAGTGGTGGTCTACCTCGTCTACGAGAAATAATTGGATCTGAGACAGTGTACTCTCATGCTCGTGCCTGGATAGATGCATTTTAAAAATAGGAAGCTGAACAAGCGAAGTTATTTACCAGTTTCGTGTCAGACTGTCCCACTTCTCGCACTGGAAACGCGTCGAATGGATGAAGAACTTCAAAAAGAACACGCTTACTGTTGTTACACTACATCTGTTTCAAAAGGGCATGAGAAGAGCTGAACAAAAGTTATACCGACATGATGGTCGCATTTTTAGCCTCGCCCCATGTGTCACGCCCAAAGACAACTGTGTCTCCAGTCAATTCGCAACCTAGAACAACAATGAGTCTGATGACGGTCCGTCAAAGAAACGAGTTCACATTTCAGCCCGATGGGTTCAAATTTGGTAACCCAGTCTTGAAATCTTTCGGAGCATAACGCCTACGGCAAGGTATTGGTCCACGAAGTAGCTGAAAGGGAAAGATAGCAATACCTTGGTAGGCGCAACATATACACACTTAACCCGAGTTCCTGTGCTCTTGCTACGGTCTAACATTCGTATGATTCCCAACTCAAAGAGAGCTGTTTTGCCACTACCGGTCGGTGCTAACGCAAAAACATGAACTACGTCTGTTCGAAGTTCAATTTAACGATGCTCACCGCTTATAACCTGGGGCATATCTTGAGTACATACAAAACAACGATTGAATCCAGGGCATGCATCGCTCACAATATTTTTATCTCCCGAAGTGACCTATTTTGATCTGCAGCTCCACTTGTGACTGATATGCTGTGAAGGGCTGCTTACCGCTTGGAAGCATGTTGTCTGAACGGCATTGAAAACTCCGAATTTGAAAATGCCGCGATACACATCAGCTAGAATATTTTGTGAGTCCTTGTCCAGGGTGTAGGTTCATGTTCGCTGACGCAAATTTGATACTGGGTGTAATCTCATTCCAGCTGAGTTTCTAGCTCCGCGAGGTTGGGGTCCTTGCATATTTTCCAATGTGGAACTGTTAAGATTTGTGACACGAGATTGCAAATATATGCGGTTATCAGGGGACGAGTTCCTTTTCATTTCAAGCTCTCGATCGCTGTATTCAGAATGTCCGTTACGCCTTGTGAAATAGATACCTAGTGAGTTCAAGATCAGGACTTGAATCATAGGTGATTATGAAAAAGAAAATGGTACTAGGAGGACTGTTGGAATTTGAGAGATTCCCAGAGGAGGTAGAAAATTCTTGCATGTTAGAATGGCCTGCCGCATCAAATTGGCCTCCAAGCTGAGAATGAATGTATGCGCCTCCCCGTTGGCTAGTTCGGTCGTATGTCGGCTCGGTAGTTAACACAGATTCTGAAGGCGAATTTTCTGAGGCCAAGCTGACTGGAAGTCGATTGTGTGCCACGCATATATACACACCTGGATCAATGTCATCATAGTAGTAATCGTCTGGCAGCAATGAACTATGGATGTCGAGTTGGCTGTCACCAAAATAATTTATGCCTTCATTATATACGCCCTCCTCCTCAGGCACATAGTACTCGATTTGGTCAGAGAGGTAATCAGTCATGGAAATGTTCACTTCGCAAGCATCGATTGATTAAGTGGTAGCAGTAAAAGTCTAGAGTCATGAAGCGAGTCTGAAGACTCGGACTGACTTCAAATGGCAGTCACGCACACAGAATCAACGCGCCAAATCACGTGAATTAATGGTGTACTGTGACCGTGACCGGCGCGTAAATTGCAGTATACAAAACCCAACCCAAATCTTTGCCTTGTATCAGTGTCATCTATCCCACCGATTCATCATACTTCGCCTCTATAAGCACACTTCATCATCACTTCCGATGGCAAGCAACCCTACTTCCCAACAAATAGCACAGCAAGCAGCTCATCAAAAGGAATTAGCACGTAAATTGGAGGAGTACATCGAGAAGTGAGATCTGCCCACCCATATACTTGCACTTTGACGTCTAAATATGATGTTCAGAATTCACTATTCAGATCGATACTCGGACGACGAATATGAATATCGTCATGTTATATTACCCAAACAACTTTTGAAAATGGTTCCGAAAGAATACTTTAATCCCGACGATTCAGGCGTCCTGAGGTTGCTTACAGAGCAAGAATGGAGAGGAATCGGAATAACGCAAAGTCTTGGTTGGGAACATTATGAAGTACACGGTGAGTCGTCTATGCGGTCTCATGGCACTTAATTAGACTGTTTGTACTCATTCTGAGTACAGCTCCTGAACCACATGTCCTTCTGTTCCGGCGCGCCATAAATTTTGTTCCCCCTCCTCAACCTCGCATGAAGGATGTCAGAAGGAAATAGCTTTTATCTGTCACTCTTCTGCTGCTTCTGCGTTTCGCGGCGTCGTATGTAGCGCAACCTTGCTTTCCTTGATTTCGGCTAGACTTCTGTAGTGATTCGCTTTGTAACTGTACGCAAACCATCGTTGTTCGTCGCATTCCCCACTATTTTATTGTATATCCAGTCACATGGCATCCACCTTTTCCATAATCCAACTTTTTACGGCAACGACACCACCTGCAGACTTCAGATGTCCAAAAGCAATATAATGTGATTCCATATGATGCCCAATAATGGCATTCAAGGATTTATACATGTCGTAATTTGTAAATTAGAATCTTGAGACCGGAAGGTCGTTCCACTCTACCATTGGACCTGGATCGACCGATGACCGGAGGTTGTTTTTGAAAGTCTTCTTATCCTCGATAAATGTGACTCCCAACCTCTGCATGTCGATGTCCTCGCCTTCCACTGGATGTTTTTCCACGAGGCCCGGCAGTTGAGCAAGGACTTTTTGCCTTCATCTGAGTTCAATACCTTCAACCAGTATTGTCCAAATTCGATGATGGTGGGATTTTCCTTTTCTACGGAAGTTCTCCATGCCTTTTCATCAACTTCCGGGAATTCTTGATGGACAATGCCTTCAAATGCTTCAGCGGCGGCCGCACTGACCTTCTTAGGACGGGGCTTCTGTGATATCATATGCACTGACAGCTTAGACCGTGTCGTTGAAGATGGGTGAACATTGGTAAGAAACAAATCAAGGACATCCTTCTTGGTAACGCCTTTCAGCGCTTCCGCGTCCTTTTCGTCTTAATAAGCCATATCAGACATATGCAGAACATTGCGACAAAGATGAAAACTTACTCCTTAAGAAATCCCAATGCCCGCTGCGGATCTCGACAAGAAACTTGGATACCTCTTCTGCCAAATTTTTATCCGCCTCGAGCCATTTCTTCTCTAGACCACTTTTGTGGACATTGAACTCCTCGATGGGCATTTCTTCAAGTTTAGTCTTCATTTCATCCAAGAAAGCCTCGACACGATCTTCTAAGTAGCTTGGCCGTTTCTCGCTTTGCACTACGATGCGAAGCCCTCTTTCACTGGAGCCAGGTAACAGCCAGGATGAGCATGAAACAATATAGCCTAATTGCTCCCTTGTTCGCAAGACGTTGAAAGCGGGCTCGCTCATGATTTGGGTAAGAAGCGATGATGTAATTCGTAATTTCTGGTTAACGATGGGACCGTAGTAGGTGAAGTAAGTCAAAGCCGAATTTGCTTGGTTCTTGTTTGGTAAAGGGGCGGAATATGTGTAGTTTGAGCCTATTAGAGATGTTAGGACTGACTTGTCATATCATGCAAGAAATGTCATACCTGGAGGGAGAAGAAGAGATTTTTCGTTCAACTCAGAAGGAGAAAGACCGGATTGCCCAAGGCCTTCCTCAGTCATCTCAGCAATTTTGATAGCTTCCTGTTCAAGAAATATCAGCTATTAAGCCAAGAATTGACAACAGACCACCAACATCCTTATACATGTTCCCAGCCACAAGAATTCTGATATTTACTTGTGACAGAAGCTCCTTCATGTGAGTTTGGATATCTTCTGCGTTGATGGCTGTACGGTTAATTTTAGTCCCAGCATACTCTTGCAATAGAATTTTTGCCTTACAAGGAAGTTCAGCGAGTCTCTCGTCTATCGTCCATTGACGTTCCGCCATAAGGTAACGTCCATAGTAATCAGAGAGCAAATACGATTGGCCGAGAAAGAAGTTCTCGTACTCCCTTCTGGCCTATTTAAACAGTGTCAGCTTTGTGAAGGATTAGTGGGGTAAGGCCAAGCACCTCTTCTTTGATGACTCCAAGTCTCTGGGTATCAACAACAAGTCCTTTGACCTTATCCAAAACATGTCGCACCAAGACTGACATCTTGTCGTTATACCCATTCATCGTCACATACAGTCCAGTATTAGAGGGTGTAAAGTTATACGAAAGACCAGCAAGGTCAGCATCGTAAGAAAATTCAGTCAGAGAGTCGTTGATAATGTCGGAGTAAAGCCTAAAATAAAATCGGCTTCGATTCTGCTTAATTGTATAGTATTGGCTTACCTTGTAAGTACTGATGCCCGTGCCGATGCATTTATGAGAGGACTAACAGTCGTTATTCGTAATATTAGCGGGCTTTCTTATCGAAAATGACAGGATCACACCTTCGTATATCAATCACAACATGAGCTTTAGGAACCCAGAATCTATCATCTTTCTTATACCAAAGAGAAGACAACGATGTCTGCCGTATAAGATGGGGTCGTTTTAAGGGCTTGAGCCGAAAGAGTAAGTTGGTCACTCAGGATATTAATGTTTAAAGTATTACCTCTATGACAACTTTCTTCTCTACATCTAAATTCGTTGGAATGAATTCATTGGGTCCCGGCAGAAACAATCCAGGAATATCGTTCGGGCCATTAGCCTATCAACAATTAATTAATTTGGAAAAGCTCGCAAAAATTGGGAACAGACTTTGGCCACGAAATCGTCATCAAACTTCTGTACAGCATATCCTGTTCCATACCATGGTTCTTTTTCCCACTTGAGATTAGGATGAATTTTGCGGTGGTCAGCCTCTTTAGCCATGAGAACGACTCGACCGTTCTCTATCCTAAATTGGTCTAGATATTCCATGACCTTTGCCTCGCCTTTTTGTTTATCTGATTCATTCTCCCAGTCCCAGGTTAGTCGTGGTGCGGCAAGCAAGAGGTGTTCAGGGATTGGCCAGGCCATGTGTTCCGAGATCCATGTCGCATAATCATCTGGGCGCTTCTTTTCCGCAAAACGGAATCGTATAGTAGAAAGATTGACAACTTCTTGATGATGATAAGGTTCGAATTTGGATGATCTTAGTAACGCAAGATATTTAAATGCAGCTTGCACAACAGAGCTGTAGTTTTCTAGGGAACGTCTAGTCAGTTACCAAAAGATCTACTCATATTCGAATGGCACGTACCGAAACCTTCAGGGGTCAAGTATATTGTCATTTTAAACATGGCGAATCCCCTGGCAAGATTTTGTGGTCCACAGCTCAAGGAAGTAACCCAGTGCTTATTCTTTAAGTAGGAATGCAATGAACCAGGCCCTTCATGTCCAACAAAATGCGAAAGAAGATTGGCCGGCTTATGTTTCCAGAAGGGAGGCTGATACTCCAATGGGAATGATATCTCCAGAGCGTGGAACGCCATAATAGTTTGGACCGATACGAGCGTCTACAGAAAAGAGATGAATATGCTTTCTATCTTACTGCTTGTAGGAAATCTTACTCCTTTTTCTTGAGGCCCAAATGGATGATCGTGGATCATTGGAAGGGGGTCTCGTCCTCGATTTGGTATGGGAGAGAAGAATGTATTTGCGAGTTCTGATAGATCGTCCAAAGATTCTAAATGAAGGTTGATATGAGATCTATATTGACAATACTGGGAGACACATTACCTTTGCCTACGATAGCTAGGCGCATTCGGCTCGCACAATATTCTTTGGTCCACCATTCCAATAACCGACGACGTGTCTCACGACCGATTGCCCCACCGTCTGCATCTGTTTCACTGATGTTGGAAAGGGCGGGTGATGCTTTACCAGACGGTACAGGTGAGGGATCACCCAGGTTAGCGAGGGTGAGTTTCCCTTGAGTTTCCCCTGATCTTTGAGTTCCTTTGCTGCTTTTGATAAACTTTCTCTATTACCACTCCCGAATTTGGACCATACATGACCCGGTTTGGTGAGATACTTATTCAGTTGGAAAATACGCCACATGTCGGCCTGATGATTCTTTTTGTGTTCAGAATCCACTGCGTTGAGTTCACGAGAAGTACAAGATGGCGCGAATAATGGGCAATGGAAAAATGCAGCAAAACGTTCCAGAGCACCTGGAAGAGCCGATGTAGACACACTGAAGTAATAATTGGTATTGGATGTCGATGTATATGCATTCGATCCGCCATTATTCTTCGAAAGAAACTGGAAATAACCGGATGATTGTAATTAGACAAAGAGAACCACGGGATATCAATAACGAATGATACCTCTGAATATTCGTTCTCCTGAGGGAATTTCTCCGTTCCCTTTGAAAGGTTGCATTAATGTACGTTGTAGCTCAGTGAGTGCATTCTCACCATAAAGAGCAGATGCTCACAGAAATGGGCAAGTCCCGGCATGTCGTCCTTGAGCACACGTCAGACACGAAATGCACGATAATGATACAAAGCAGCTCACTGGGTCGTAAAGATGACCGACGGCGACGTCAAGACTGGCTGCTGCCTTGTCTGCCTTCGCGTCGTGAACGAGGGTGACCTTGATGCCATTTTCAAGTTGTATTATTCGATAGTCTCTATCATCTTGTTCTGATTTGATGATGGGTTTGGTGTAAACACGATAAGGATGAGCGCCAGGCTTTTCGATCTGTTTCCAATTTGCATCTGCCGCTGCAGACATGCTTCTGATAAACAGTTGCGACCGAGCTGTAGCTATATATCGCACTGACAAAGGGATTCGGATGATCCTGGATGGCGCAAGTCGTAGTTCAGGAATAAACCTGAACATGGACGCTGTTGGACTCGAACACACAACGAGCAAACAATAGTCGAGGACCACTCCGGTCAATGTCATGCTTAATTAGTCGACTTACGTAATTTCATTAAATCAAAACCTCTAATTTGAATTCCAAAGTTTTTCTTGTTTTACATGGAGATTGGATGACTTCCGTAGACTTTTAGTGTATGTCTGGTGCCAATAAAATGCACCAGAATAATTAAAATTATTGATGGCCCAAAAATAATGCACATACACCAGATCCATAGCCCACATACACCAGACTATAAATTTATTTTCAAGCATTAAATGTGATCGGCCCATCAATGCCATCATCACTTCCACTCATCTCTCATGAAGGTCACCTATGACATGTCTAATTCAGAGGACAATGTTGCTTCCAGGCTTACCATCATTTTTTGGAAAGCATTTGAAGCACAGGATTGGGAAATGATGATGTCGACTCAGCAGAGAACAGAGATGTGCAGAAACAGATAAATACATTGAATACATTGTGCATTGGGTGATGGCAGTCAGTTGAGCTGTCCCTTTATAGCAACTCATCTGATGGCTTGTATTCTGGTGTATGAAAAACTGCAAAAAGTGTTTAGAACAGCCTCCTGACCCCTTCCCAGATTATTATTTTGGAACACCTCAAATTGCAAAATATTTTTTGATGGCATCTCTGGCATCTCTGGCAAGTGGAATCTGGTGTATTCTATTGGCACCAGACATACATTAAAAGTCTATGGGAAGTCAGCTAGATATGTACCATTGTAACATATGATATGATACAAAGTACAGTGCAGCATTTCATATGGGTTCAGTAGTTCCTCTGAACCAGTGAATGTACCCCTTTCATAAGAGGCAGCCTACACTGTACCATATGATATGGTACAGTAAAGCCACCTCAATGGCCTATACCCAGGCATTTTTCAGGCTGTCTGGCACACATTCTGCGGCCCCAGAGTGTCTACAGAAAACTGGGAGGGTCTTAATTTTGCAATGTATTGACAAGCATTAGTGCACACACCAAGATAAATTAGAAGTGAGCAACTGGGAAACAACCAGACTGTAAATCCCATTTAAACAAGTCCAAAACGTGCAAATCAGATGGGATTTGAGAGAGAAATATAAATTGTAATAGTCATATAAGTTTTCTTCAATGATAATTTATGTTTCTGACTTATTTTACCATATCCAGGTATATTCCAAGCCTATTTCAATAATTTCTGGGCCCAGGATGAGCTGTTTTCAATGAAAATTCATGTTTCTGACTTAGTTCATCATGTCCAGTATATGTTTAGACATATTTCTGGCCTATTTCAAAATTCCTAGGCCCAGTCTGAGCTGTTTTTAATGATAATTCATGTTTCTCATGTCCAGACATATTTCCACTCTGTTTCTATTCTGCTTCCATCCTGTTCCCACCCTATGCCACCCATTTCAAAAATTCTGGGACCCAGTCTGAACTATTTTCCAAGAGAGCTCTGGGATTTCAGCCTGTAATCCAAGGTAGGGGGGGGGGGGGGGGGGTCCTAGAGGGCTTAAAAAGTTTATTTTTAAAGGCTAAAACTTGGACATTTAGGCGATAGAGGCCAAGAAAGCAGTGTTTAAGTTTAATGAGCCAGAATCATACTTTTACAGATTTTTTTAGCACTGGTTAAATTTATATTTCATTTTTGTATAAGCAGATAATATACACAGATTCCACCATTAATAGATATCTTTACTGAACCCATTCAGAAACTCTTTAAAATAAGCTGGCTATTTTATTTGTGTTTAAAGAAAGTTAAACCTGACACCTAGTGTCCTTATATGTTGAAATTTTGTTTTTTTGTTTTCATGGCCATTAAAATACAGAAAAAACATAGGAAAAACATAGGGGGTCCATGAGCCCTTATGAAAAAATATCTACTCCATAATGTTTGTGAAATCTTGGGGCCCTCTTGCTATTTTCAATGATAATTCATGTTTCTGACCTAGTTTATCATGTATGGCATTTGTCTGGACATATTTCTGAGCATTTTCCCACCCTGTTTCTGCTCTTTTCCACTCTGTTTCTGCTCTATGCTGCCCCATTTTAAAATTCTGGAACCCAGTCTGAGCTGTTTTCAATGATAATTCATGTTTCTGATTTAATTTATCATGTATGGCATTTGTCTAGATATATTTCCAGGCATTTTTATGCCCCATTTCCACCCCATCTCCATCCCTTTTCAAAAATTCCAGGATCCAGTCTCAGCCTTTTTTCAATGATAGAGTCCATGTTATGCTACATACATTACCTGTACCAATTTTACTTACATGCCCATGTCTAGTACAATGCAGCAAAAATCCTGAACCAGAAGGTTGCAGTCTATGTATACTCCTTATGTCCTATCCATTTTAAATGATTATAGGTTTCTTTGAATCAGATTTCCATGCTAATTTTTGTGCTATACAGTAGCCTGTGTCTGAGTCTGGGTCCAGTTCTGGTCCTGGTCTTGAGCCCAAATACAGCAAAAAATTGCAAATTTACAACCCATATATATTACTCAAATTGTGTTCATTTTGGCTGTTTCTAGGCTTATTTTAATTGGAATTTTGTCCCAATTTTTCATGTATTTTGCATCTGGTGAGATGCTTGCCGCGAGAGTGTGTTTACAGCTAACACTTCAATTAATTTTAATGACTAGTTTACCACTGAAAAGGAAGCTTGTGCTTTTAATAATTATATTATAAAAATTCTTCAAAAGAGTAGTGCTTGGAAGTCCAGTCTCAAAACTGGAAAAAGACCAGAACTAGACTGGACTGGACTGGAAAAAAACCAGACCAGCAGTCTGGTCTTTTGAGATTTGAGATTTGAGACTGCAAAAAGACTGGTCTTAGTGGACTGTCCCACATGGGACAGTGATCAAATGATGTACCATACAAAATTTGAATTATTTATGATCTAATGTGTCACACAGCCTGAAAGAGACTCACTGAAAAGCCAATTATCTTGTGCTTGTCACAGTGTCAAGTGAGGGCCTAAAATTCTCATGTGAGGTACAGTGTCAAGTGGGCCCATCCCTGATACACCAAACACTGGCCCTGTGGGGAAATTTTTTTAATTTGGGCAGCCGGTTTGCAGCAAATTTGGCAGTGGCTACCACCATTCTAATGACCATTCCATGGGATATTTTCATCCCTATTTTGATACTTTTACCATGGTTGGTTTACTAATCTAGATTTAATTGTAGGAAAATTGGGGGAAGAAATAGAGCCAGAGGTCCACTCCAATTTATCCAGTTTCCTGACTTCATGGACTCTGCAATTAAGCATTGAAGTAGAGAATGGCCTCCGCTTTTGCAGAATTTTAAATTACATTCAATACATATTTTATATGCAGCTCCGTTCTTTCAAGAATAAATGGTCATTCAAAATGCGGTAAATAGATAGTAAAATAGGTAAAAATTTAGGTGGTTTCCAAGCTATACGGCCTCCACCACCAGCCATTGAAGCACAGAATGGCCTCCGCTTTTCAGAATTTTAAATTGCATTCAATACATATTTTTCATGCAGCTCCATTCTTTTAAGAATAAATGTTCATTCAAAAATGCGGTAAATAGGTAGTAAAATAGATATGGAATTCATCTGTTTCACTAGCTGTACGGCCTCCACCACCAGCCATTGAAGCACAGTATGGCCTCTGCTTCTGCAGATTTTTAAATACAATCAATACATATTTCATATGCAGCTCCAATCTGTCAAGAATAAATGTTCATTCAAAAATGTGGTAAATAGGTAGTAAAATAGGTATGGAATTCATCTGTTTCACTAGCTGTACGGCCTCTGTTATCAGCCATTGAAGCACAGAATGGCATCCGCTTTTGCAGAATTTTTAAATTGCATTCAATACATATTTTTCATGCAGCTCCATTCTTTCAATAATAAATGTTCATTCAAAAATGCGGTAAATAAGTAGTAAAATAGGTATAGAATTCATCTGTTTCACTAGCTATACAGCCTCCGCCACCAGCCATTGAAGCACAGAATGGCCTCCGCTTCTGCAGAATTTTTAAATACATTCAACACATATTTCATATGCAGCTCCAATCTGTCAAGAATAAATGTTCATTCAAAATGCGGTAAATAAGTAGTAAAATAGGTATGGAATTCATCTGTTTTACCAGCTGTACAGCCTCTGCTGTCAGCCATTGAAGCACAGAATGGCCTCCGCTTTGCAGATTTTTTAAATACAACCAATACATATTTCGTATGCAGCTCCAATCTGTCAAGAATAAATGTTCATTCAAAATGCGGTAAATAAGTAGTAAAATAGGTATGGAATTCATCTGTTTTACCAGCTGTACAGCCTCTGCTGTCAGCCATTGAAGCACAGAATGGCCTCCGCTTTTGCAGATTTTTAAATACAACCAATACATATTTCATATGCAGCTCCAATCTGTCAAGAATAAATGTTCATTCAAAAATGCGGTAAATAAGTAGTAAAATAGGTATGGAATTCATCTGTTTCACCAGCTGTATGGCCTCCACCACCAGCCATTGAAGCACAGAATGGTCTCCACTTCTGCAGAATTTTTAAATACAATCAATACATATTTCGTATGCAGCTCCAATCTCTCTAGAATAAATGTTCATGTAACAATGTTTGCAGATAGGTATTAAAATAGTATCTGATTTTCAAACAATCTATGCAACCTTTCCATGGACAGAAGATTTGAGTTGTAGACTGAGGAGAGCCACATACAGTATCATTCCTTGGCTGCCAATTTCCCGCCCACTTGGAGAAACACATGTATGGGCTTATATATTTTATCATAAACAGCTCTTATATAATCTCTGCAGTCCCATTTTTCTCTGACATGGACCACCAGTCTTTCTTTAATGGCAAGATGTCAATCTAATCTTAATTAATACTGTACAATACCAAATACATGGTCAAACCTTTGATTGCACTTCATTTTTCTCTTCAAGTCTTCTGAAATTAGAATTATTCTGAGACCATACAACCTGCAGCAGCATATTTCTGAAGATTTTTGTAGTGTGTAGATCAGAGCTAATAGAAAATTATTACATTGTATTCATATACTTGTTATTGCCTAAATTGACAAAGTGTGGCACTGACTCGAGCTCAACTTGAGAGTTGTAAAGTGAATGTTATGCTTCTTGTGGGTACTCTATGACTTCAAAACCTAGATAGATAGTGATAGAATAATATATTCTTTGATATATTTGACTCAAAATAATTGTTTAGGCCAATGTTAAAAAGCACCTTTTGGCCAGAGATCAACCAAGGTTTACAATGGTTCATAACACCACATTCTAGCAACTTTCAAACCCATTTTGCAAACAACTTCTTACATCTAAATATTTCATTAGAATTTACTCCGGAGTGCTTGCTAATTATGCCTTCACAGTTATGGAACTATATGAGCTGTAATAACTTAGGAATCTTGATTATATGTTTCACAGAGAGCCCGAAATCACCACGGGCTACCATATTCTGACAATAAATATCTTTACCATCCTTGGAATTGTCTGTAAAAAGATGCTTTGGTATCGAAGTATCTGGAGCTTTCTAATGATGTTTTTATCTAGCTTATCCGTACAGCCAATAAATGGATATGCAACACCTGAACTTTATGATTATGATACACCTCAACAAAAACATATGATTAAGTGCCTGTACAATGTAAAGAAGACCATTAATTCAACAGGATATGTTCCAAGATTGATTTAAGGTCTCCAATAGCACCTAGAGGCCAATGGGGTAGGAGAGTATAAGTTTTTAACATTCAAGCAGAGGCTGCCTCTGTTGATCATACTAGGAATATAAACAAAGTGACTGATCTGGCCACCGATGAGGTAACATTCTTGTATCAATTTACAAAAATTGGTAATATTGATTGAATGTAATTAAAAATTCAGCTGAAGCGGAGGCCGTACTGCCCTTCAATGCATGATGGCAGAGTCCATACGTCTAAGAAACTGCATAGAGTGTGTATTTATTTTGTAACTTGTACACTGTATTTTAAACATGCACATTCACTTACAACACAATGAAGTTGCATATGATATATGTTTTAAATGCAATTGAAAAGTCTGCAGAAGCAGAGGCCATACTGTTCTTCAATGGCTGGTGGTGGAGGCCATATAGCTAGTGAAACAGATGAATTCCATACCTATTTTACTACCTATTTACCACATTTTGAATGAACATTTATTCTTGACAGATTGGAGCTGCATATGAAATATGTATTGATTGTATTTAAAAATCTGCAGAAGCAGAGGCCATACTGTGCTTCAATGGCTGGTGGTGGAGGCCGTACAGCTAGTGAAACAGATGAATTCCATATCTATTTTACTACCTATTTACCGCATTTTTGAATGAACATTTATTCTTAAAAGAATGGAGCTGCATGAAAAATATGTATTGAATGCAATTTAAAATTCTGAAAAAGCGGAGGCCATTCTGTGCTTCAATGGCTGGTGGTGGAGGCCGTATAGCTTGGAAACCACCTAAATTTTTTACCTATTTTACTATCTATTTACCGCATTTTGAATGACCATTTATTCTTGAAAGAACGGAGCTGCATATAAAATATGTATTGAATGTAATTTAAAATTCTGCAAAAGCGGAGGCCATTCTCTACTTCAATGCTTAATTGCAGAGTCCATGAAGTCAGGAAACTGGATAAATTGGTGGACCTCTGGCTCTATTTCTTCCCCCAATTTTCCCTACAATTAAATCTAGATTAGTAAACCAACCATGGTAAAAGTATCAAAATAGGGATGAAAATATCCCATGGAATGGTCATTAGAATGGTGGTAGCCACTGCCAAATTTGCTGCAAACCGGCTGCCCAAATTAAAAAATTTCCCACAGGGCCAGTGTTTGGTGTATCAGGGATGGGCCCACTTGACACTGTACCTCACATGAGAATTTTAGGCCCTCACTTGACACTGTGACAAGCACAAGATAATTGGCTTTTCAGTGAGTCTCTTTCAGGCTGTGTGACACATTAGATCATAAATAATTCAAATTTTGTATGGTACATCATTTGATCACTGTCCCATGTGACTGTCCTCAGTCAATCTGGACCAGCTTTTATAGCCCTTTATATTTGCTTGAAAATGTGCCTAAGGACGTGAATTTTAAGAAAAACTAGCTGAGATACAAAGAAAATGATAAAATATTTTCAAAAGAGTAGATAACATGGAATACTCTTCTAGTTTTATCAAATCTCAACCAAATTTAACATTTTGGGTGCATTTAAAAGCTAGGAGGCATGGTAATAATTTATATTTATCAATATAATTTAAATACTACTGATTTATAATGAAAAACCAGTCTCAAACTGGTCATGATTGGTCAAGACCAAGACTGGTCTAAGACTTGGAAAAACCAACATAGACCAGTTCTGAGAGGTCTCAGTCTCAGCCCATTGCCTTGGGGGCTTAAAAAACAGACCAGACCAGACTTTCAAGCACTACAAAAGAGGGTGAATATAAGTTTCAGCTCACAAGGGCCTCAGAATTATATATGTGTTTTTATAACTTTTATGTTGGTGTTGAGATTTTTGCAAATCTCTACTCTAGCACAATACTGTTTCCAGATCTTTTAGGATCACTATCAGAAAGTACACACTTCAAGCTGAAGTGTGGAGTTTAAAATTCTATAGAATCTCTTCTCCACTGTACTGTTTCCAAACCATTTTAGAGCCACTATCAGTTGGTATATGATTTGAGCTAAACAATTGGTGGTCTTCTTGACCTGAGAAAACATGATTTGACCTTCATGGTTGTTACGACTTCAAGCTTATATTCACATGCGTGGATAAAGCCGACAGTCAAGTAGTCAAGAACAGCGAGTTCAAGCGGTATCAAGTAAGAGGAGATTAGATTCTCAAGAACTAGCTAAAGAATACAGTGGATCCTTCCTGGTATAAATACTATGAACTGCACAGCAAGTTGAAACGAGTTTGAATGTTCATCAGCAGATGTATATAAGAATAGAGGAAACAGATCAAGTGTTCATCGAAAGATGTATCATAAAAGATAGAAGTGAAAGTCCATCAAAGATATGATGGAGTTTCATAGATATGATGGAAAGCAAAGTTCATCAGAACATACGATGATGTATCAATGATGTGACAGATGACAAAGAAAAGGGAAAAGAAAAGAAAAGAGAAAGGAAAAGAAAAGAAAAGACTTGTCGGTAACAATCACATGATGTTGTCCATCATGTGACAGGAAGGTTTTATATACGAAAAGGAAAAGAAAAAGGAAAAGCAAAAAGAAAATAAAGTGTCCGTAACAATGGTCTACCAGCTGAAAATCTTCTTGATCTCAGAAATATGAAATGAGAGAGAGCTAGATCATAAATCTAGCTGGTGTACTCTACATATATCATGGTTGGCCTCTTGCCAGATATAAAGTCAATATTTAGACTTAGGCTTGTGAGACTGAACTCTCAAGTATTTCTAGCTTGAAAATGTGCAAATAGGGATGTGCTGGCCCAGGATCAAAGCCTGAATCCAGCCTAAGCCAGCCATGAAAAGCCAAACCAGGCCAGGCCATAGAGATAGCTTGTCTAGGCTCACAGCTCAGGCTTCAATTCTGAGAGCTGCAAACCATGGCTTTGAGCTGGAGGTGTAGTAGATTTTTATTTGTATTACTATTACTATTAGTGAATATTGTAATTGCCTTGCCTTAAGGGAGGTATTTTCAAGGTGCTCAAGTGCCTAAAGTGCTTTATTTACCAAGATCTCATCTTCTGCAAAGTTGTTGTTGCATTTGGAGATTGAGGAAGAACTTGAGGTTGAGGATTCAGCAGTTGAGAAGTGAGACTTTGTTGAGATTGTTAATGAGGCTGATCAATTTTTGTGGAATTAACTTGTTGAAGACATTGAGGATGATGAGGTAGTGGAATATTTTGACTGCATTTTGACTGTATATCACTCATTGATTAGAACTTTGCATATTTTCTTTTTCTACAAAAACGGGGCTTAGGCTCAGCCTAGGCCTTAGGCAGCTCAGACTCCAGCTCACAATTCTTGAAGCCTGAGCTGCCCAAGGCCAGGCCTAAGGCCCAGCTTTCAGGCTGAGCTGAGCCTGCACATCACTATGTACAAAGCACTACCCTCTCAAATTCTAAGATAAACAATAAATTGCTATCACTTGACAAGCAATCAACATCCTCACAGCTCTTAATACTTTTCAAACAATGCAGACACAGAATAAAATCTAAACTGTACATTCCTGGAGTAAGAATTGCTTGCTCAATATCTACATAAATACATTTAATTTATAGCTACAGGTATATACAAATTTGGAAAATAATTTAACAAGTTGAATCACTGTTACAGACCCCCAAGCTACATGTTTTGCAAACTATCAGTCTTTCTACAACCAATCAGATCACTAATAAATAATCTATGCAGTCATTGTGTGCTCAGCTAGCACTGAAAAGACTGTTGCACAGCCAGCTGTTAAAAAGATGAATAATGGAGAGTAGCTGAACTTTTGGCATCCAGATGTATATAAGTGAGCTGTAATATGTTTACAAAGGATGAGGGAAACTACAAAATTAGCAATATTGGCTCACAGCTAAGCAGTATGAATAGCATAATTATGTCTAAATACTGGGTGATTGGACTAGCTATTGTAAACAATGATATACTATCTGTAAAAAGATGTAACTGTGTGTTGACTGAAGAACAACAGAGGAAGAGAAAGGCATTAGCTAAAGTTGAGACACAGTGCAGTCAGTTGCATGTTCTAAAATTAGCATGCACTAACTACATGTGATACAATTAAAGACTTAGCACCAAAGTACTCTAGAGGTCTTACAGAGTGTAATACAAGTCCTGTTACAACTTCAAGCTTGCATTCACATGTGTAGATAAAGCTGACAGCCAAGTAATCAAGAACTAAAGTGTTCCAAGCTGTTTATTGAGTAAAGTAGAGATATGATTCTCAAGAACTAGCTAAAGAACAATCATTGTACCTACTGGCTATTTAGGTGTTTGAGTATCTACAACTAACTAGTACAGTGTGAGTCAGATGAAGAATGAGTCTTAACAGTATTGAATGTGAGTCAGAGTCCAGTACCTAATCAAGAAGTGAGTCAATGCAAGAGTGAGTCAAGTAGAAGTGATCACATGATGGACAACATCATGTGATATATTAAGTTTATGTAAGAAATTGAAAAGAAACAAAAGAAAAAGAAAAAGTGAAGAAAAATAAGATGTTTGTAACAACATTACCCCCTTCTATGGTTTGACTGTCCCAGTCAAATCATCTTCAATGTCCATAGGGCTCTCCTGTGTTATTTGCAATGCCAGCATCATCAGTGGGGTTGTCATAATCAAACTGACTGCCTCTGCTATAGCATCATCATGCTTGATAGGACAGTATCTTGCAATGTGTCCTGGTGCTCAGCAGTGGCAGTAGTTGCATGTGAATTTGGGGCACTGTTGTTGCATATATCTCAGCTTTCTACATACATGGTAGCACATAATGTTTGTTCATTGGTAAACCCAGAACTCGACTGTCTGGAGTGAGTCAGGCAATGAGTAGGCATGCTGGTCTGTTTACTGATATCAAATAGTTGGGGTGGATCAATATTGACAAATCATTCTGGAGGGACATCTGCAATTTTGGGTTTGGTTACATCTGGGATGATGATAGAGGGAAGGACAAATCAGGGCTTTTTACCATGCAATGTTTGATGAGTACATGTTTGATTGCTTGCTCAAATTTTTTTGTTGGAGGTGTTTGAGGGTTTTGCTAGCAACTTTGTGGTGAACATGAACTTTTGCATGAAGGACCACAATATTTGCTTCAACATTTCATATTTTTCCAGCTAAAAACATGAAGAAAGCAAGCTCTTGGTTGAGCATGTAAGGGCATAGAGCTTTGATGTCATATTGGTTTTGGATTTATTCAAGATTTCAAGGAGTTCATAGACAGAAAGAGTATTAAAAAGACAAGATGAAGTAGTAGCAGTACTTTACCATCCCCACACAGTCCATATGGACTCCAATGGAATCCACTGGACTTGCCTATACTGTATACTGAGTGTAAAAGGTAAACAGAGTCCAGTGGACTCTAGTGGACTTGATACAGTAACTAAGTTCAATCTTGGTGTAAATTCAGATGAGTGGAATATAATATATTGATAACTATATAATACAAACTATATAATACATTATTATCTACATGCAAGGTCCAAGACAAAAAGAAGAAAAAAGCAAATAAAATAAAATAAAAAGGGGGGCAGGAGAATGGTGGTGTCAGTAGTAGCACCTGCTGTCCACATTATCATCCTCACCCTACTTGCCATTGCCGTCTGCATCCTCCTTGCCCTTACCTACCTTGCTCTTGCCCACCTTGCCCTTGCCCACCTTGCTCTTGCCACCTTGCCCTTGCCCTCATTGCCCTTGCCATCCATATCCTCTGTGTTCTTGTCCACACCCTCCACATCCTTTCCTCACTCTTGCTCTCCACATCCTCACCCTCTGCATTCTTGCACTCATGTCCTCATCCTCACTTTTGCCTCTCCACATCCTTGCCCTCATTGCCTGCACCAACCATGCCGATGCCCCTTGCCCTTGCCCCTTGCTGTCCATGTCCACTCCCCTAGCCCTTGCTTTCACTGTTCTCGCTGTCCACATTCTTGCCCTTGCTGGCCACTCTTGCTGTTCTTTCCCCACTGGCTGCTCT